>OZ018328.1:103687215-104009715 GCA_963969495.1 Ceratothoa steindachneri
CGATTCTACGATTCTTCTTTTAACATAGTTAGCCAATTTAAATAACATTTTACCTCTATTGAAATCGATCGTATGATTCTTGTCTATAATATGGCAAAATATTCCACTACTTTCGCTTCCCACTCTAATATCTCTTTTGTGTTCGTACAATCTCTTGTCTAGATTTCTTCCCGTTTCCCTTATATAAACTTTATGGCAATCGTTGCATGGTACTCCATATACTCCTATTGTATTCATATTCATTATTAAATGGCAATGTTATACATTTGTTGAAGTCGTTAGTGCGGGAAGGCTTATTACCATAGAATGTTTTCCTAGCTGCAAAATGGGCAGACGATATGAACCAATCGGGGTAATACAAATTAGAAAAAATGGTCCTGATAATGACAATTTCTTTATCTAAATAGGAAGGATGACATATTTTGTATGCTCTAAGGAAAAGGTTAGAAATTACTGATTTTTTAACAGTATTATCGTGAAACGAAAAATAATGTATCCAGGCATTCGAGTGGGTTGGTTTCCTATACAGGTCAAGTTTTAACTCATGGTGATCTTTATTAATGATAATACTGTTAAAAAATCAGTAATTTCTAACCTTTTCCTTAGAGCATACAAAATATGTCATCCTTCCTATTTAGATGAAGAAATTGTCATTATAAGGACCATTTTTTTCTAATTTGTATTACCCCGATTGGTTCATATCGTCTGCCCATTTTGCAGCTAGGAAAACATTCTATGGTAATAAGCCTTCCCGCACTAATGACTTCAACAAATGTATAACATTGCCATTTAATAATAAATTAAATAGTTTAAAGGACATATTTGGAAAAGCGGGTATTAATCTAGCCTTTAAATATAATAATTCCTTAAACCAATTGATGATAGCCAGGAAACCCAAAGAACATCATAACATAGGAGTATATGCAGTACCATGCAACGATTGCCATAAAGTTTATATGGGGAAAACGGGGAGAAATCTAGACAAGAGATTGTACGAACACAAAAAAGATATTAAAGTGGGCAGCGAAGGTAGTTGAATATTTTGCCATATTCCAGACAAGAATCATACGATCGATTTCAATGGAAGTAAAATGTTATTTAAATTGGCTAACTATGTTAATAGAAGAATCGTAGAATCGAGCTTAATATCGTCAGTTCCAAATTTAAATCTATCTGAAGGTCAATTTTCTTTTAATCCTGTAATAAGATCGCAAATAAACAAAATAGTAAAATGCCTCCTCCCCCCCAGATTAGCCACAAGTAGGGAATTGGGGGAAAAAAGAGGGGATCTTGTGTTATGCTTATATGCATTTCTCTTATATTTTCTGCCCAGTGTCAGTTGAAAAAGGGTGTGAGATACACCGAAACTGTTCTGAATTAAATTGTCTTCGGAGAATGTGGTTTAATTCCTCATCTTTTCTTGCGATATTGCATTAATTTTCATTATATATATATATATATATATATATATTCATTTGCTACCCTCGCGTGATACTTTAGGAGTTTTTCATTTCATATATATATATATATATATATATATATATATATATATATATATATATATATATATATATATATATATATATATATATATATATATATATATATATATATATATATATACACGAGGGGCGGTCAATAAGTTTTGCGAATCGGTAGGGAAAAACAGAGGAAGGGGGATGGCTGTTTGTGGGGGTGTTAGGACAAGTAATGACAAATCAGGACCTGCAGCCGCACACTCCTGCCCCGTCTATTTAAGAAGCAGTAGCTGATCGCAGATCGTCAGTCACAAATTTTTCAACAATGGAGAAGGTTGAGCGCCGCGCAGGGATCAAAATTTTGACCAAGGAAGGCAAGAATGCAAAAGAGATCCATAAACGCATGGTTGCAGTGTACATTAACACCGCCCCTTCCTATGCAACCATTGCTCGCTGGAATAGGGAGTTCCGTCATGGTTGTGATTCCCTTGAAGATGACCTCCGTCCAGGCCGCCCGTCAGACGTGACCAACGAGGACAAGTGGCCCGCGTGGAGAGGATCATCTTCGAAATAGACGGATGAAGGTCGAAGAAATCGAGCGTTAACTTTGAATATCACATGGAAGTGTTATTATCATCATCCACGACAATTTGGCCATGACCAAGGTCTCTGCCCGTTGGGACCCGAGAAACCTCACGCCCCATGATCGACTTCAACGTCGTCAAAGTCCACAAGGCCAGAGTTGCACAAGCTGCCCTACGCGAGTTCCGATTCGAGGAGCTCAACCATCCCTCCTACAGTCCAGATGTGACCCCTAGCGACTACTTTTTATTCCGCCAGCTCAAGGCTGCACTGCGTGGATGCCGGTTTGGGGACGATGAAATGTTCAGCTCGCCGTCCAGAAGTGGATTGAACAGCAGTTGGGAGATTTCCGGTTGTCGGGAATTCGAAGCCTCAGGGACAAGTGGCGCAAGTGCATTAAATTCGAGGGTAGTTATATTGAAAAATAATAAAACACTTTTACTCATATCTCGTTTCCTTATATCCGAATTGCAAAACTTATTGACCACCGCTCGTGGGGTTAATGACTGTCTCTGTCTCAGGAAAAAATAAAATTTCTTTTTTATCATCTACTGATTCTTCCATAGGTTGTGCTGAGTGGTGGCTGTGTGTTTTATGCGTGTGGGCCATTCTCCCCATTTTGTCCACTATGGATTTTTCCTACTTTGCCTTAGTCTGTGCTTTTACCCTACCTTTCCTCGTTTCTGATAGAAGAGTGCGAGCGCTAGTTAGGAAAGGGCAAAGTTGTTTGGGATAGACTAGATTGTAAGGTAGATATATCAAAATTTCTTTATCTGTTACAGGAAATAATTTTGGACAGATTTCTCATAATTGTTATTGCATAAACGTGAGAATAATTTTCAAATTGATAAAATATTGACAACTCATTTTTATATTGAAATACACCCTGATGTCCACTGCCACTAGAAGTTTGGTACTCTCAACCTCAAATTTTGGCCACTGTTTTAGGTCATTTGGCTCGTTTTTTATATTGGGTTGGAAACGCTGCTACTGCTTTCACGGGCATTTTGTGTAATGGGGCGCCCAGAAACACTCGAGTGAAGCAAGGGCAAGAATGAAAGATGTCTTACCCTTTCCTATTCTAATTTGCCCTTTGTACTCATTGGATTAAACGGAAGAAGAGTTTACGAAAGCTGTTATTAGCTTACTTCAAAATCAAAGGTCGTTTTGAAATAACGGTCCATATATATTAATTTGTTTGTAAGGCTGAGGCGTTGTCAAAAAATATATTCTCTTAGTGCAAATACGGCAATCTGGTTGACATTTTAAGACGCCGTCATCATATTTTATATTTGTATATAATTGTCATCTTATGATTTATTTTTGGGAAAATAAACTTAGATAACGATTGAAGTGCGTATCTGTCTCTTTGCTGCCAGCCTGAAGTTAACTTTTATCTCTCCCCACCTTACTTCCAGTCCCGAAGCCAGTTGAAATGTGTGAAAGATACTTATTAGCCCGATACAGCGTTGGGTAATATTATTAAATATAGATTCGCTTCAAATGTAACACTTTTTCGCTTTTATAGAGATACACTCTTTGTATTTTTTTAACAGAGGTAGAGGTCTTTTCCGCAAGACTCTTTTTCCATTATAATGAAAGAAGATTATGAATCTAATTACAAAGAAAGAACATTGGCTAGGTCACGTCATTAAGGAATAAGTAATGAAGTTTTACAGCTTTATTACGAATAAAATACTAGAGGAATAGGTGAGTTAAAACCAAACTTTAATAATAAAGTACAATCGGAATTCATGAATTCGAATGCAGTCAAAATGCATCTCGAACAAGAATTAGTTTCGAACACGAGATACAAATGAAATAACGGGAATGAAAGATTTTGGACAATTTATTATGTAGTCTCTTACAGCTGAATGTTCTTTTGTCAAAAGAACATACCCTGTTCGATGGCTAATTTCCATATGGGAAGAATAACAATGCCTGTAAGAGACCACATAATAAATTGTAAAACGTTAATAACAATAAATAATTTTAAAATCTTAGCCAGCAATAAATGTCCAACCACACCCAGGATTGAAGAATCAATATATATTAAATCTTTAAAACCTACTCTTAATTCAGATAATTCGTCAGTTCCTTTTCATGTTCTGTAAAAAAACATAACCTACCAAACCATACTCAATAATATTGTTCCAATATTCGTCAGTTGAAATATTTCACCGCTTAGTGTTAAGGTGTGTTCTTCACTATAGTTACCAAAAACATTTTGTATATCATAACTTTTCAGTATTATTTATTTAAATTGTATAGAGTGAATTAAGCACTCACCGTAATTTCCACTGCACTTGCCTGCTTCGGCAAGTAGTTCAGCTGTTCGTGAAGGTTTAGCAGTGACTTTGTTTTCTTTTTCTAGCTTTTGAATATCATCTAGGAGAGTTTCTATATTAAGACGTTTTTTGGTATTCTTTAGGTTTACTTATGTAGTGGCAGTTAATTCCAAGGTTCAGGAGCGTTTCTTGATCTTAGCTTAAACAGTATTCTGAAATGTTAATGTATCCTTTAGTCTGCTCTAGAATCTTAAGTGGGCTTCGATTAAGTTTAGTGAGCTTTTTAAGGGTACGTGTATTCGAGATGTTTCGGTGCTGGTAGAGAATCTGTCGAAGGGATTCTTCGATTTTATGTTTGACGCGGGGGTTCAGGGCATTTTTTCCGACCTTCACAACTTGTTCTTTAAGTTATGGTTGTAAGTCGGTAAGGGAAACTTCATTTATGGAGAGTTGGCGGAGGATAAGGTCCCGGCGATAGCTAAGCGTCGGTTCCTCGTTTTCAGCTGCCCGGTTGAAGAATGAGCTACCATTTAAACAACGGTGCACCCAAAACACATACATTTGAAAAACATGGAAAACAATTGGACCGGAAGTCACTCGAAGATAACACCGAAATTCTTGCATATGCTCCAAATCGCCAACAATTACTCATATTAGAAGCTCTCTATATAAAAGAAAAACACCACAAATTAAATCGACACATAAACATACAGTACACCCTGCCTTCCTCGCGTCCTCGTGCGCCAAATAATAATGCCCGCCTATCTTAATCTTATGCCCATTTTAAACTAGCCTCTTTAAGCCGTCTTAAACCTTTGTTTTTAAGAATTTCCATTCCCTATAAATATGTTCGTATTATTATTAACTTCCAAACCCCGATATATATATAGCCATGTATTTATTTTCTTATATTATTTCTACTTTCCTTTGATAATGATACAGGAGTGTATCGAAACGCGTTAGGCCAATAAATGTTTGGTTTTATCCAGTTAATAATTTTACTGCCCTCTTTCATCAGTGCTTTTGTAATGAATTTTGGCGAGCTTATACACGGGTTAACCAACGACCAAAAGCGGAATATTAGAGAAATCAAGAGCGGCGAAAAGAAAATTATTAATGGTGAATTCGCAATCGCCTTCAATTATATATATATATATATATATATATATATATATATATATATATATATATATATCAGAACAATTGTGAAATTCAATGACAGATTCCAAATATGTAAATAAAAACACTGTAGGGGAACGTAGTAATTTATTATCTCGAGACCAGTTTCTGCTTAGAGTTTGTCATTCCAGCCGCCTCAGTCAAACACTAAGAATACATGCCATCACACCCAGCGTACAAAATATATATATATATATATATATATATATATATATATATATATATATATATATATATATATATATATGTATATATATATATATATATATATATATATGTATATATATATATATATATATATATATATATATATATATATATATATATATATATATAAATATATATATAGTTTACAGAGATCCAATTGGAGTTCATAATGAGGGGGCATGAATTTAAGTTCATTAAAGATATCTTTTAAGATTAGATCTTTGACGTAGGGGATGCATTTAGATTGCCCATCCGAAAGGTTAAAGTTGGGGATTTCATCTATAAGGGTGGATTCTATGACCTTTTTTTGTGGAAGTCTTTACATGGCACGATTAGTTTGTCATGTGGGAAGTCTATCGGTTGATTAAAGTTGTTACTATGCGTGAAAAGACTAGAGGCTCTGTTCCCCCGTCTAATATTTCCTCTGTGTTCGTATATTCTCTTATCCAGGTTTCTTCCTGTTCGCGTATGTAAAATAAAAGGCAGTTAATTTCTTTACACGAGATTAAATAGACTCCTGCTTCGTTGGTTCCTTCTATAGGTTTGGTGGTAAGGAATGATTTTTTAATGCTCAAAGAATATTTAAAAGTGGTGTGGTTAGGGGAAAGGATACTATTTAAACTTTTCAGTAATGGAGAAAATGGAAGGGAAAGCAGTTTCTTTTAGTATCTGGGTTCCCACCTTTAGAGCAATAGAAGTTTGACTTGGCCTTGGATAAGCATTCGTTGATGATATGGAGGGGATATTTTAGTTCTATAAATGTACAGGTGATAAAAAGTAATTTCATCGGACAAGAAACATGGGTCACAGATTCTAAAACCTCTCAAAAACATAGACATTACAATGTTTTTTTAATTTTTATATCATTACAAGAGTAAAAGTGGATGTAAGAATTTGAATTAGTGGTTTTACGGTATACAGAGAAGGTAGGTCAGTCATTTACTCTTATAATTTCAACATCGAGGAAAGGTAAACAATTACTATTTTCCCATTCAAATTTGAATTTTATGGTAATGTGTAGGTTTAAGGTTGCTTAAGAAATTGTCAAAAGATTCCAGTTGATTTAAAGCCACATCGATATGACGTCATCAACATATCTGTATTATACAAAATTTGGGGATGGAATCACAGTGGGAAGTAGAGACATTTAGAAATGTTCCATAAAAAGATTACACAGAATGAGTGACAAAGGATTTCTCATACTCAGCCCATGTTTTTGGCGGAAGAAACCGATATCACTATCAAAAACATTTTCAGTGACACAAAGTTTAACTAGGTTAACAATTTTTGTTTGGGGTAATGGGAGGTTTAATCTCGGGTTCCTAAATACATTAGATAATACTTTAAGGGCTTCATCAACGTTTACATTGGTAAAAAGACTTTCTACATCAAAGCTTACTAAGCGGCTGCCTTTTGAAGTTAATCATTGGGATATCGAGACAGACGGTGTCGCCAAACTTCTTTCCCTTCTTAATTCTCAGCTCTGGCGTATTTTGATGTTATATATCCCTTTTATGTGAAATGTGCCAAGAGAAGAACTCTTCTCGTTGTAGCAGGCTGGGTTATGTGATCAAAGACCTTCCTTAGGATAAAGCAAAATATTGAGTTGGATTCTTTATTCCTTGGTAAACAGCTGGCACAAGCCTCGAAATGGCGAACGATAATGATTTCTTTCTTCTTGAATAATAATGATTGCTAACCTTATCTCTTATCTCTTGAAAAAGATAGAAGTAAAAATATATAGTTAGAGTACAGTGGATAGTAGGTGCTAAGGTAAAGTGGTGAAAGGGAATAAGTATGAGTTATTGTTGTTTGCTGGGTGACCAGCCATCTCTTGTTCGTTCATTATTATCGTTTTATTTCTTCTTCTTTTGGGGGGAGGGGGGGGGGGTTGTGCCAAGGCTCTCACGCCTCTATTATTCTTTGTTGCTTTATCCTCTTTTTTTTAGTTTAGTGTGTAGTGTTGTTGATTTATGTTATTGTTTTTTCCTCCCTTGATCAATACTCTACGTAAACATTGGTGCGGGATTGACTCCGACAATCAGTTTTCTGCTTTTAAAATTTCCCCTATTGTTCCTCTGAGGATTAATTGGAATCTACAATTTTCTATTTTCTTCTCCGTTTAGAAGTTCTTCTAGTTTTTCCTATATTTTCGTAGCCCTTCTGTGAAAAATTGTGTTTATTGGTTCTAAGTTAATTTCTTGGGTTAGATCTTGTTGAATACGGTGTTCTATTGGTCTCTTATTTGTAATTAATAATACTCCTTTGTTTTGTACCCTTTGAAGCTTGACAGTGTTGGTCTTAGGTAGTTGATTGAGAGGTATTGTTGGATGCAATAGTACCGATCTGCATAATGCATTATAAATTTTAATTTTGTTTTTTGTGTTCAAACTTCTGAGTTGGAATAATTTCGTGAGATTGTTTTTTGCTAGGCTTATTCTTCATTGGTATGTTTTTTTTATATCCATTAGAAGTTATTTTTAGCCCGAGAACCTTGCCCTCTTGTTTGTATTTATATCTCTTTTCTTCGATAAGTACTCGCGATGTTTTGTGTCTTCCCACTGGTATGATTATAAACATGTCTGGATTAGTTCTGATTTTCCATTTCTTTTCATAGTTGTTTATATTCGCGATTTCTGCTGCAATTATTCTAGCCATGGAGGGTGGATGCCTATAAGGACTTTTGGTGATTATCGAGATATAATCCGTAAATTGTATGTATATAATACTTACAAAAATCGGCTATGGTAAATCCCTTGTGTATATGATATATAGTAACTGACTAAGGCATACCCCTTCGGTGACTCCATAATATATCTCGAATTCGGGTTCCCGGTGGTCTTCTATTTTTGTATGTGCTTTGCGATCCGTTACGCAATCGCACAAACATTTGGTTATAATTCTGGGAAGTCCTAGCCTTTTAATCTTATATTTAAATCCATTCGCCATACCTTGTTAAATGCTTTCTGTACGTCTCTTAAGACAAGGTCTTTGTATGTCTTTTCGTATTTAGCCTTTCGATCGCTTCGACAAGTATTGCCATTGCTGTTTTGGTTCCTCTTTTTTTTTTTAAACCCGTGTTTATGTTGTCGGATTAAATTTTTATACTCGAGATGTTAGCTGAGACTCTTTCTAATCATTTTCTCTAATACTTTAGCTATGGATTCGAGTAAAGTTTTGGATCGGAAGTTTCCGGGTTGATTCGGAGGTTGGCCTGGTTTAGGTAAGGATATTATTTTTCCTCTTTTTAAGGCATCGGGGAAGCAACTGCGCTGACTCACGCGTTGAAGATGTCTTTCATTTTGTCTAGAAAGATATTCGGTACTCTTATTAAATTTTCACGTGAAATCCTGGAATCGCCTGGGGCTTTTAATTTAGTAGCGATTATAGTAGCTTTAAGTAAAAATACACCTATATAAATAGTCATTCTATCTACTCATTATTCCACAAAATTCAACTAAACAGTATTGAGATACATTTAATTGTCATTATGATGTTCATTTTTTTAAATAAGAGATTGATTGATTGATTGATGATAAAATATGGGAAAAAATGGGTGTAAGATAGTACGAGAGATTATAATGAGAAAAAGTGTTAAAGTAGAAGAGAATGTGTGCCAGCTTGACTGGTAATGTCTTCACGTGGTCTTCTTTATTCTCTTGCGTACCAGATGGAAAAATTAAGCATTCAAGCCTTTGTATTTTAGTTTGCTTGATGTTTGGGATGTAGAGCTTACTCATAGTTTGAAGACGTCTTACATGTTAGTTTAGTTTCCTTTAAGCTTTATTTTCATAAAAAAACATTTGTTTTGCTTGTGTCCACTTCGGATCCTTTAGTTAACTTTGTTTATAATCTGCTATTTTATTTTATTTTGATTAATTGTCCATACGGATCTTTTTTTACATAAAACATGTATGAAAAGTTGATTTCCTTGTCCTATTCGTGATATTCTTGGAGTTTTTTGGGGTTTGTTATCGAAATAGGGGTATCACATCCTCCTGCGTACGCAGGCGGCTGCTGTTAAATCCACCTCGGTTAGGTCTGAATCGGTTGCCAAGATCAGGTTGTCGTAATTCTTAGATCGTTCTCTCTGGTAGGTGTTCGTGGATCTTCCTCCAAATTTTGCCCTATTGTGTAGGGTTACGTTTAAGGGGTCCATCTCTGCGAGAGCGTGAAGTCTGATCGAGGGGATGCGGTCCAGTCTAGATGCATTAAATATAAATCCGAGTGACTGGTTCTGTACTGCTTGTGGTTTTCTCAGCTAAGACTTAGTCGCTAGGTGCATCGGAATAGCGAAGTATAGCAGAATTGGCCTCACCAGGGCCATGTACAGTTTCCTTTTGTTTTGGGGGAAGGGGAAGAGCCCCTTGAATCTGTAGAGTTGACGTAAGTGTCTTTTGGCTAGCGCGACCTTTACATTGAGATGTGAGCCATATCCTGCTGATGTTATGTTTAGACCGAGTGCTCGAGCTTCACCAGTGTACGGGTATAACTCGCCTAGCACTAAAACGTCGGAAGTTTTGTTTCGTCCGATGGGAAGGACTTTAAACTTTTTCACGTTGGTGCAGATCTTGTTACAAGCCTCATAGAAATTGAGGTTGTCTATTTCACCCGCTGTTCTATTCGCGATGTCGATTGGATTGGCATAGTCGCTGGTGATCAGTTGTGAAATATCATCGGCCAGCTGGATATAGGCTGCGTAATCATGGTTGGAAAAGGGTAGGTCGCTTGTATAAATCTTATACAGTGTCAGACTTAGACAGCCTCCTTAGGGCACACCGGTCCTCATGGAAAATGATTGCCTCTCGACGTTGTTGATTTTTATGATTGCCTTGCGGTCCTCAATGTAATTGCAAAGGAGCCTTGTGATGTTAGTACCCATTCGTAGATCGCAGAGCATCTTCTTTAATCCGGGGATCCATACCTTATCAAAGGCAGATGAAACGTCCCTGAGTACTATGTCTACCCTTTTGTTCTCAGCCTTAGCGACAGCGATTTGCTCATACCTTAGCGTTAACAAATTGAATAATCAACTTTTAGACATAAGCACTGCAATAATTGTCGAATTAGCATCACGATAGATTTAAAAGGTTAATATCGCTCAACCCGTTTCGCATATAAACACAGCCAAATCGGGTTCACTGCGGGCCTTCCGTAGGGGGGGGGGGTACCTGTCCCTCACTCTCTACTTGATTTACACCGCTGATGTCCCAGCCCCTGTAAGCCCCACTTGCCTCAACATTCAATTCGCCGATGATTTCACCCAGATAATCACTTGTCCATGGAGGAATGCGCCTTGGCAAGCTCGCATGACAGCCGCAGAAATTGAAAATCTTAGCACCTACGAAGCCCGATTTAAAGATCCGCACCAACCAGGAAAAGTTCAAAGTAATCCTCATAAGCAGGAGACTACTTAACGACTTTAGGGTGGGGGATAAATTTTATTCCTACACCACGAAGTGCAATGTACTCAGAATGAAGATTACTTCATCCGGGTACAAGAAGCACGTCCAAGAAAAAATCACCAAGGCCACTGCTGCAATCAGAACTCTGTACAGGTTCAGAAATCTTCGTCAAAGCAATAAGAAAAAGATCTACAATGTACTTGTTAGATAGACACTGCTATACCCCGCTTCTGCCCCCTCGTGTGTCTCAAAGACACAAAAGAGGAAACTACAAGTGGTGCAGAACAAATATGTGTGCCTAATTACAGGTACACTCAGGCAAGAAAGAAGACGCCAGGAAGAGCTGCACCGGGAGGTGGGGTTAAGTCCCATTAACATTCTTATAGAAGAACGGATAAGGAATATAAAGGAAATGGTTAATCGTGAATTGGACGATGATATCGTCCAAATGATTGACCAGAACAGAAGAGGAATAAGTCGCGCCATCTTTCAAAGCTCTGCCAGGGTTTTAGTGGCGGAGCAGAAGTGCCGTTCTACACATGAGAATAGAATTTTTTTTACCCTAAACCAAATAAGCAACCTGACCAAAAAAAAGAATACCTAATTGTGAAACCTCACCGATTTCTACAAATTCACCAATGAAGACCCAAATTCCCCAAAGAAGACATCCAGGAAAAAAAACAAAACACGAATTACACTCACTACAGGATATACAAAAAAAGACACTAAGCACAACACTAAAGTAATTAATAAAGTTATTATATCCATAACAGCAAATGCGCATATCATATCCAAGGAAATTAATTGTTTTTTGAAGACAAATGGCTTAAACGCCATAGGCACTTAGCATCTCTTTGCATACTTCTTTCTCTTTTCACCACTGGTCTATTTTCCGCAATTTGTCCTACACCCTATCTCTATCCCCTACCCACACCTACTTTTATAACAAGTCAAACTCAAAGTTGGCTACACTACCGAATGTTATTGGTAAAGGAGGTAAAGCTTCGGGTAAGTGAACTCGATGGCGTGAACTCTTCCCTACGATGTCTTACAAGGTGAATAGAAGAAGCTCTAAGTAGCATCGACTCAACAATATCGCTCGATGTGACCTGCATGATTTGTGCTGTACGAAAAAATCAATTACATGGCCCTTTACCTCACTATCCGGGACAGGAGGCAACGGTTTCGGAAAGCTCATTCCTTCGCGTACGGTGCCGAAGGTCACGCCCACCCAAACTGCCCCCCAAACTTTCAACTCCATAGTAATCCCATTTACCAAGTAAAACAAGGAATTGCTGCTTCCGCTTCCCCTAGGTCCAATCTCGTCTCCCAGTGACCCAGGTTAATTTCCTCTTCTACAAGAGATTTCGAGGAGTTTGAAATATGAGAACAGAACCGTTACTTTGTGCCGAGTCTCCACCCTTGTACACGATAAAGGGTGTACCTGTATCGTGCTATCTAATGAACTTCTTTCCCTTGTGGTCCCTGACCACAAAAGGTTTGCGGTAGTCCATGACTACCTGGGACGCGCAAACCACTTCCCCAATGTAAACTGTCACCTGGGGTGTCAATACTTTTCAGGATAGGCTGAATTAGTGTTAGCCCCTATCAAATTATGTTCCGTTTTGGTAGGACAGTGCTCCGAAGTCGCATCTAACCCGGTGGCTTAGCCTGTTCTCACGAGAGCCCAGACAAAGAAGGATTTTTGAACGCCGGCTGCCCTTGAAGCCCCCATAGATTCGGATTTCAGGGGCATTATGAACGTAGAATTCTCCTTCCCTTGTGGGAAAAATCTCGGAGCATCGAGCAGAATAATGTCCGCGGTAGCAAGACAGTCTCTTACATTGTAAAAGGAGGCTTGCTATATCACGCTTGCTCGGGTGGCGTTAACCCCGAAATTCACACCTTCTGTGTTCCCCGTTCGCATGTCCCCCTGGTCCTAAAAATTGCTCACGATAGTGTTTTTTTCTGGCCACTTCAGCCGAAATAAGACAGCTCAGAGGGTCTTTTGGTATTTATACTGGTCTGGTGCTGCAGTTAACATTTCTGAATACTGCCAATCCTGTGAAATCTGCCGGAAAACCACGGCAAAAGGGAATGTTAAACTGGCGCCCCTTCAGAAGAGACCGATCATATCGGAACCCTTTTCCCGAGTCACCATAGACCTTGTTGGCCCCATTCACCCCCCTTGCAGCGAAGGGCATAGTTATTTTCTTACCCTTGTGGACTGTGACATGCGTTTTTCTGAAGCCGTGGCATGTAAGAGAATCGACAGTTTTACGTGCAGCGAAGCCTTAATTTCCATTTTCTCTAGGGTAGACCAAAAGAAGTATTGTCTGACAGAGGTAGGCAATTTACATTTGAATTAATGGAATATTTTGAGAAATACTTGATGTTAAAATTACACTTCACCACTCCCTTTCACCCCTGCCTAACGGAGTTTGCGAAAAATTTAATGCCAGCTTGAAATCGATATTAAAAAACCTGTGTGCCGAGCCGCCCCGTGAGTGTCATCGCTTTTTGCCCGTGTCACTATTTGCATCAGGGAGATTCCACACCGTACATTCGGATTTGCCTCCTCCGAATTAATCTACGTACTTAATGTGCGAGCTCCCATTAGCATCCGCAAGGAGTTATTCTCGAACGCCAAGTTAGATATGGAAATTCAATCTTCCTACGCGTAAGTTTTGGGTCTTCGACGAAGATTAGAAAAGTGTACCGAGATTGCATAACAAAATGCCGACGTTAATTTGGAAAAGTACCGGACGTACTTCGATGTCAAATCGAAGGAGATGAAGTTTAAACCCGGTGATGAGGTTCTGTTGCTACTTCCTATGTGGGGCAACATACTTCTGAGCCAATGGAAAGGCCCCTTCCAAATTCTTGAAGCGCGAAGAACTGTGTATTATTTAATTAAAACCCCTACAGGGAAAAAGCTGTTCCACGTCAACACGTTGAAAAAATATCACCACCGTGCGTGTATCAACAACATTGTTACCATCGACCAAGAGACAGCTTTGGAGGCCGACTACACGACAGATGCCCTAAACGTTATACAGGCCGTGTGCGTCAAACAGGATAGGGATTACCCACTACCCGCCTTGTCCCGCAGCGCCAATTCATCACACGCCAACTTGGATCAATAAGCAGCTAACTCCCGCCCAAATTAGCCAGCTGCAGGTTATTCAAATTAAGTTTGAGGACGTGATTTCCGAGACCCCTGGGTAAGCTATTAACTTCGAGCATAATATAACCCTTACTACCCAGGAACCTGTTTGCTCAAAACTTTACCTCTTTCCAATTTATCTGAGGAATGCCTTTAACGCCGAGGTCAACAATCTGCTCAATCTCAAGATCATTGAACCCTCCACGTCAAATTATTGTTCCCCAATAGTTATGGTGCAGAAACCAAATAACTCTTACCGCATGTGTGTAGATTTCCGCAAATTAAATTCTGTGACCGTTTTCAATGCCGAACCGATCCCATTAATCGACCGAAACCTCCACTTGTTTGGGTTAATTACGGCCTTCAGCAATTATAATCGGATAATGCACAGAATTTGGGACGGATTGGATAATGTCACCTTTTATTTTGAGGACATTTACGTTGCTACTTGTGACTGGGACCAACACTTGGCCTCCCTTCAGGCGCTCTTAAGCTGTTTGCAAGAGCACGGCTTTACAATAGGCCCCGGTAAGTGCTACCTCGCCTACAACTCGATCCAATATCTGGTTTGCACATTGGAGACGACCAATTTAAGCTCCAAAAAGACAAGGTCCGGGTGATAGTTGATATGCCCCTCCCGAGTGCAAAGAAACAGCTTCGTTCTTTCATGGGGTCTGCCTCATTTTATAGGAGTTTCGTCCCCAATTTTGCGTCTTTGGCCACCCCGATATGTGAACTGATCAAGAAGTCGTCAGATCGCATCGTCTGGAATTCAAGGGCTACTGTTCATTTCCATCAGCTAAAGGGTAAATTGGCGTCTGCTCCCATCCTTAGATTGCCTGACCCCAGTAGGCCCTACGGGGTCCGAACAGATGCGAGCAACGAGGGCATCGGTTGTGTCCTTCTTCAGTACGGAGATGGCAGTGAGAGTCACCCCGTGCCCTACGCGAGTCGCAGATTACTCCCATGTGAGAGGAATTATACAGTAAATAGAAAAAGAAGCTTTAGCTATCATTTGGAGCGTTTAAAAGTTGAAAATGTACCTGGTAGCTGAAAATTTGTTACAAAGACCGATCACCGCACGCTGGCATACTCCGTAACATTAAACATCATAAAGGCCGAGTAATCAGTTGGAGCCTATTATTGCAGGAATTTCAGTATCGGATATTTTATATAAAAGGGTCTGAGAATTGTATCGCCAATAACCTTAGCCGTAATCCTTTGGGAGACGACCCCTGCTAAATTGTAACTGCTCCATAGCCATTTGTCTATTTTGTATATAATGTAAACGCCAGCTATATATAAATTATAGGACAATTATTTCTCTGTGCATGTAGTTATTATTTTTAGGGAGCATGCGTACGTCTAGGACGCACAGCGCCATTGTATACGTGAGTCACAAATTACTCCCACGTAAGAAGAATTATGCAGTAATAGAAAAGGAATCTTTAGCTATTATTTGGAGCATTCAAAAGTTTAAAATGTACCTGGTAGGCCGAGAATTTGTTATAGAGACTGATCACCGCACGCTGGCATTCCTCCGTAACATTAAACATCATAATAGCCTAGTAATGAGGTGGAGCCTATTATTGCAAGAATTGCAGTATCGGATATTGTATATAAAAGGGTCAGAGAATTGTATCACCGATACCCTTAGCCGTAATCCTTTGGGCGACGACCCCTGCTAAATTGTAATTGCTCCATAACCATTTGTCTATTTTGTATATAATGTGTATGTAGTTATTATTTTTTGGGGGGGTATGCGTACGTCTAGGACGCACAGCGCCCTTGAATATATAAAATTATTATTTAGAATTCTGGTCCACGACCAATATATGTGTATATGTACAACCGTATCTTCTTGTCATTTGTGTATGATGTATCTTTGAATATCCATTTCATATTTTTTCTTTGCTTTGTATAGCTTCGTGTATAAATATCCTTCATTTTTTTAATTACATTCCCTCCCAATTCTCTTAGGGTCGGCGTAAACCTGTATTAATTAATTTTCTTCCCGTTCGTATGTACACGCAGTCGGTTGGAATTATCTTGTACACCTGCTTGACGGAGGTCAGAAATTCCCTTTTCTTACTTCCCCCCTTCCGTTGACTGCTCATGTGGAGGACTTCGCTTCCCTTAAGTCATTGGTCTTAGGGGATGTCACGTTTCTCCTCAACTCCGAAAGTTCCATCTTCCAGGATGGGAGGAGTGTAGAAGAATAAGGTTGAAATGAGACCACGTGCCCTTCTGTACCCACGTGGTGGCGAGATCACCGCATGGAACATTGGCTCTACGGCGAGGATGCGGTTTACGCCGTTTTATTGCACCCCAACTGCATTAACTTAGGGACACATTCTTCTCGTCTCGCATGTCCTCACAGCCATCTTCTTGCCCTCCGGCATAGATCGAAGCTCGTCGAACATTCTACGTGATCTTAATCTCGGTTCCCCCGATGGCTTTCCCCAAGATGGCGCGAGTCGTGGAGGCTCCCGCCAGGCCATCTCAGCCACCAGCGAGCGCATATATAATCCCCCGACTCGGTTTAGTGTGTAGCATTCCAGGAATTTCCCGCCTATCACCGCGTACGAGCAAAGGACACACTCAGCAGTCGCGATCGGAGACACTGGCGATTTGGATTCGAGGATGAAGGCTAAATCGACATCCGTGAACTCTGCCATAGTCAATCGGTGAGTATCTGACGAGAATTTCCATCTCCGGATGCATTAGTACGTTTGCTCCCTCATCCGCCCCCTAAGGTAATTCAGCTTCCGCACCATTCCAGTCATCGTATCCCAACCGGCCCTTTCCTTTAACGAACACGTAAGCAGTTGCAATCGTTGAAGCCTACAGATTATTCTATAATCTGGTCTATCCAAATCGTGTTATCCTTTGTGTGTGAACCCAAATTAAAATGCTTTTTTTAATCACTGACCTAAACCCAGCCACTAATCCCATATTTATCCCTCCTGTGTCTCGTGCCAAAAGTTAATTTTCGCATGTACGATCATTCCCTTTGAACCATGTACCAGTACCTATATCAACTTTATTTATTTGTTAGTAAAGCTATAATTTTGTTATTGTCTTTCTTTTGCAAACCTAAACGAGTACCAGTGACCTGTTAATCTTTGGCCAACTTGAACTTTGAATTATTTGTTTTGAGAGGACCCCTGCAAATTAAAAAGCAAACCATCCCCACTGAATACATAGCTATTTCCAGTTCACGAACCGGCCAGGCCGAATCTTAAGCCAACTTCGACCCAAACTACTTCCCAAAGGCATATATATATATATATATATATATATATATATATATATATATATATAGAGAGAGAGAGAGAGAGAGAGAGAGAGAGAGTGAGAGAAAGAGAGAGAGAGAGAAAGAGAGAGAGTTACAAGGTGTTACAAGGAAAGAAAGTACCCTAGGAGAACTTACGGTCCATTCAAAGAGCGTACCTTTGGACTAGCAATCGAGCAGGCACATGGCTGCTCAATTGTTTTGCCTCCCTAAACGGCCACTTTTCAAGACTTTGTCTAGTCTTGACTTGAACTGGTCAACAGATTCTCTGTTGACAACTTCCACTGGAAGTGCGTTCCACTTACAGCAGATACTGTAGGTGAAAAAATTTCAACACAGATTGCGGTTGTAACACTTCAGTTCAAGATTGAAGCCGTGATTGCGCGTTCTGTTCTCACTCAGCGTGAAAATATCCCGGTAGTCAACATTGTCGAACCCTCGAAGTATTTTGAAAACTTCGATGAGCTGACCACGCAGTCTACCGGTTTCCAGCGAGAACAGATTTAATTCCCTTAGTCTATCCTCATAACTTTTATGTCGGATAGAAGGAATCAGTTTGGTGGCCTTAGCTTGTACGCGTTCCAAACTTGCGATATCCTTTCGAAACAAAGGACTCCAAAATTGTGCGGCATATTTGAGGTGCAGCCGAACGAGGGAGTTGTACAGACAAAGTACTATCTCCTTGTTACGGCATCCAATCTGGCGCTTAATATAGCCTAACATCCTTTGGGCTTTCTTCTCTGCCTCGATGCTCTGTTTCGAGAACTTGAGGTCGCTAGTGATAGTAACACCCAAGTCCTTCTCAGTGTCACTCGATTCAAGAGCAGTGCCTTTAAGGATGTACTGAGATTTGGGGTTTCGGTGGCCGATATGCATTACTTTGCATTTCCCCACGTTAAAAGGCATTTGCCACGTGTCCGATTACTCCCCAATCCTTTGAAGGTCCTCTTGGAGGCGGGCAGGGTTTCCCTCCTTTGCCAAAACGATACCAAGCTTGGTGTCGTCGGCAAATTTGGAGATTTTGGCAAAGATGTTACCGTCCATGTCGTTGACATAGATAATAAACAGTAGTGGTCCCAGGACGGAACATTAAGGGACACCGCTAGATACGGGCGCCTATTCAGAGGCCCGTCCATTCACCACTACTCTTTGCCGTCTGTCACTTAGCCAGCTCTCTATCCAACCTGCTACGTTGCCGTTTATGCCCTGTGCACGCACTTTCCGGAGAAGACGGCGGTGTGGACCTTATCAAAGAGAAAGAGAAAGAAAGAGAGAGAGAAAGAGAGTAACAAGGAAAGGAAGTACCCTAGGAGACCTTACGGTCCATTCAAAGAGGGTACCTTTAGACTAGCAATCGAGCAGGCACATGGCTTCTCAATTGTTTTGCATCCCTAAATGGCCACTTTTCAAGACTTTGTCTAGTCTTGACCTGAACTGGTCAACAGATTCTCTGTTGACAACTTCCAAAGGAAGTGCGTTCCACTCACCGCAGATACTGTAAGTGAAAAAATTTCCACACAGATTGCGGTTGTAACGCTTCAGTTCAGTTTGAAGCCTTGATTGCGCGTTCTGTTCTCACTCAGCGTGAAAATATTCCGGTAGTCAACATTGTCGAACCCTCGAAGTATTTTGAAAATCTCGATGAGCTGACCACGCATTCTACGGGTTTCCAGCGAGAACAGATCTAATTCCCTTAGTCTATCCTCATAACTTTTATGTCGGATAGAGGGGATCAGCTTGGTTGCCCTGGCTTGTACGCGTTTTAACCTTGCGATATCCTTTCCAAACGAAGGACTCCAAATTTGTACGGCATACGTAGAGAGAGAGAGAGAGAGTAACAAGGAGTAACAAGGAAAGGAAGTATCCTAGGAGACCTCACGGTCCATTCAAAGAGGGTACCTTTGGACTAGCAATCGAGCAGGCACATCGCTGCTCAATTGTTTTGCTTCCCTAAACGGCCACTTTTCAAGACTTTGTCTAGTCTTGACTTGAACTGGCCAACAGATTCACTGTTGACAACTTCCATTGGAAGTGCGTTCCACTTACCGCAGATACTGTAAGTAAAAAAATTTCCGCACAGATTGCGGTTGTAACGCTTCAGTTTAAGTTTGAAGCCGTGATTGCGCGTTCTGTTCTCACTCAGCGTGAAAATATCCCGGTAGTCAACATTGTCGAACCCTTGAAGTGTTTTGAAAACCTCGATGAGCTGACCACGCAGTCTACCGGTTTCCAGCGAGAACAGATCTAATTCCCCTAGTCTATCCTCATAACTTTTATGTGATATCCTTTTGAAACGAAGGACTCCAAAATTGTACGGCATACTCGAGGTGCGGCCGAACGAGGGAGTTGTACAGACAAAGTACTATTTCCTTGTTACGGTATACAAACTGGCACTTTATGTAGCTTTACATCCTTTGGGCTTTCTTCTCTGCCTCGATGCACTGTTTCGAGAACTTGAGGTCGCTAGTGATAGTTACACCCAAGTCCTTCTCAGTGTCACTCGATTCAAGAGCAGTACCCTTAAGGATATACTGAGATTGGGGGTTTCTGTGGCCGATATGCATCACTTTGCAGAGAGAGACACTCTGGCCATTCCACGACAAGCATCTGAAATGGCAGGTAATTCCAAATCACTCTCATGGATATTATGAACGTGCAGTCAAGATTATGCCTATTTTAATTATGACCAATAATAATAAAAGGAATCAGTTTGGTAAATAAATGAGCAACAAGCTCTTAGTATTTGGAACAGCATATTTTTTTATGTCCAATCAAAGTTTGCTCAATTTTTAGACAATGGAGAGATATGACTTTGAAGATCACCTCCTTAGCATTTGGATATTAACAGGTTACAGTAACTAACGTATTAACATGGTTGCCTCTCTGATATGGTGTGGGGAGCCGTTTCTGAAATGGAAGGTCATAGTTGGTTGAGCGTGTTGGCAATATCATCTCAAGAAAATACATTTTCATTCTTAAAGAGGGACTTCTACTAGTGTTTTCAAATAATTAGCTTGAAAATAGAGTTGTTTATTAAAATAAGATGAAGCTATTTATCATATTGCATAAAAGAAAAAAACACTGGGAGAAGCCAAGTGGTATTCTAACGACTTTTTTGGGCAAGTCACTCCCATCAATGAATCCAATACAAAAATTCCCCCAAAACAAGAACACAGTCAAAGTTTTGGAATGACATAGGCCAAATTTGGTCGAAAATTCCACGAGCAGTATTTTCAGAACTCATTAATTCTATGTCTATAAGAGTTTCAACTCATAACTACAGCAGCTCGTCATAAAATAAGGGGGAGTGTCTTATAACGGAAAGTGGGGGGATGTCGTGATTAAAGACAAATAATAATCATAATCAAAGAAAATACTAATAACAATTAAAATATACGAATAATAATTATCTCCCTTCTTGTTCTTCTTGATTTCTCTTCGCAGATGAGTTGCCTTTTGGAATGGGGACATATTCCGTATATTATTGCTCCAACACGATCCCTACCATCCCAAGTATCCTTTTTGGGAGGAGGGGGAGCATTCTGAATATATACCATCCCGACATCTTTACTACCCCAAACTTATCCACTTATATCACAAAATTTTCATTTTATTTATTGAAAATCCGCACGTTAGCTTTCGCTTTCAAAATACTAATCTCTTCATCTGATAACAATCATGCAATTCTTTTTCAATTCTCTTCGTCTTCCTCAATCATTTCCTCGCTTTCCTTTTTCGTAAGTCACAAGTAGAGTATTTTCACAAGTTTAGTCTTTCCCATTCCTACACAAAGAGGGTTGTTTTACCCTTGAAATACAGGCAATGCTAAAGGGAGAAAAGAACTGTGGTGTCTATTATAATTACAAACCAGTACTCATAAGGCATTCGAGTAAAAAAAAAGCGCCCCTTTATCAAAAGTCGAAACATTATAATAATTTATCGACCTTGGAATGACTGCGAAACACCATATATTCATATGTTAAACCAGCAAAAAGTTAATACTTGTTTTTACGGAGAAGGCGGGGTTTTAGAGTAATTTATGTTAGCAAATGGACTTCGTGCAATTATGATTATTTTCTCATTATTTACTCAAACTATTAATTACAATTCTCCTATCATATATAATAACAGGCGGAGAAAATTCCTTCCATTTGTATAATGGAGCTGGTCTCATGAAAAATACGAAATTTCCCATTTTTATTTATAATCATCGCATCAAAGTTTTGAAAAATACCCGAAACTTCTTTTGGGTAGTTGATCAATCGTTTAAGCCCTTTTTGTTCTCCTCCGATCGTTACAATGACTTCGCAAAGCACAAAACTTGGCGAGAGAAAATTAAAGCAAAGTTCAGGTTCACTTTTAATGTTTGATGTCAAAATATTGACTCTTGAGCTGTCGATCCAAATGAATATTTGGAAGTCTTGAGCTGCAAGTTCAATAAAAAAAACTAATGGAAAATAAGCGAATAAAAGAGCTTGATTTCTATTTGCTTTCAAATCTGATATTTGCTTCAACGTGGAGAGATGACTAAAAATAAAACGCCTTGTCTCGCAGCTGTGTAACTTTGCAATTAATGATTACGTCAATGCACTCCGTACAGTGTAAAGGAAATCGCTCTTATAGAAGCTTTTGATGATTAGTTTTACGATGTCAATCGCTCCAGACAATTACTGCCGTTTCCTTTCTCGCTACGACCTGTTCGAGTCATTTTCATCCCCACCATTCATTATTGGGTTTGACTGTGTTACATGCCTTTCCTTTAATGTGAATAATCAGGAAACCATTCGAGATCGGAAGGGTGAAGCAGACTTGTACTAGTTCTTTGAGCTTCGCCCGGATATTTAAACCCACCCGTTAATTACCTTAGATTGCCTTTGCCTCTCCATGCCAGAGGCGTCCATAGAGGCGGCGGGTATCAGACACATAAAAGGGGGTTAAATTCTATTATTTTCATAACGGATGACACGATATGATTTATGCGAACCAGGTGAGTAAGGGATTTGCGTTTATCCCTGAACAAGGACAAGTTGGAAGAGCTTTGCTAGTTCCTGTAGTTCGGCATAAGTAGGCCTTTTCATTATTCGAGTCATTTACACATTTTCACTTCCTTTAACTTCACCATTTTATATGAATTCTCCTGTTGGATTTTGCATTTTTTTTAAATAAATAAATGCAAGACAGTGTGTGTATTGCAATCAATAAATTATCCTACCTACTAAGTATTCCTCTGTGATTATCAATAGATGCGCAAAAGAGGCCATCTTTTTGTTAACCCCAGAGTGTAATACCATATAAAATAAAACTTTTATATGTAATTATATATCATAACATTAAAAAAAGCTTCAAATCTTGCGTATCTATAGTCGACCTAGCCCTTGATACGAACAAAGAGTGGTTACTAAAGAAACCTGGTAATTTGGATTCATTAAAGAAAAGTACCTGTAATTTAATTTGCGTCTTCGTGTCTCTCCATCAATTAATTTTCTATATCGAGACTTTATCAGAGATAAACTATGAAACCAAAAGGAAATCAGTGGTCAAATGGTCAAGAGGTTTTATTGCTAACCCCTTAAAGTAGGCGGTGTATACACGACTTAACCTCCTCCCACACACAATTTGAATAGTAGTAACGTCGGTATTCTAATGACCAGGATGGTACTCAATGTATACATACAGGCTACGAATTTATGATAATCGCCAGCGCTAAATACAAGATGGCGCGATTTCACGAGGGCTTGTATTTCTCATCATTATTGGAAGAATAGATGGAGATGGTAGTTAATTATGGATGGTGAATGTCTCATCGCGAAGTGGAACATCTGCGACGGAAAACATTTTAAAAGCGCTTGTTATTAAGTACAATAGAACTGGGACTTATGACAAAATCATCCTTGTCATTTCTTTTACAGTATCGAGTTTATTTCGAACTGACCTTAGGTTATTTTTTCAGCGCAAAAGAGACCCAAACAGTACTGGCTGTGTATATATGCAACCCGTTCTCGCCTTCCCCTTTTCCTGCGATAAATGCAATGATTTCATAGAGGAAAGAGATGCGCTAAACATGAGATTAATTATTTAACACCCAAGCGTTTCTTTTGCTGAATTTTACCACGTTCGGATCAAGTTGAAAAGAAAATAAGTGCCATCCCACGACGCCATTTTATCCCCTCCCTCTTTGTTTCAAACTGGTCTTCTCAACCCAGATGCAAATGAAAACCCGAACAGTCACGGTCTCGTAATTAAACGAAAATATACACCCAATTTTCTCGTCAAATGTTTCGTTTGTTTATGGTGTGCTAGTTCAGCAATAGCATATCAGAACGATGTCCATTATTGTACACACCTCACGGAAGACGGCCGAGTGATTACCAATCTTCATATGATATAGTTTAGTAAGGATTTGTACTCCATGCATTGATATCACATGAACTCGCTTCTTCCCCGACTCACAAACCAAAACACCATTGCCTTATTACATTTATCCAGTTTATGAAAGTTACCTTTTTCATCAATTTTTGCTTTGTGCTGGTCTCTACCTGGATTACTTTCTGGATTCCTAGATGCCCCTAAATTGGTGCAATAATTTTGTGAACATATTAATTGTTGTCTATAAATAATCCGGGAATAACATATAAATAAATCACAGCAATGGCGGTAATATTTCTTCTATTCCTTCTTTCTTGATATGTCCAAAAGGGGTTGGGCTTAAAAATTTGTTTTATGACCCTTGATATTATATATTCTTTTATTTATAATATGTTATACAACTTAAATTGCAGCTGAGAGGCCGCCCATGACCTAAGAAAAAAATTGCACATAATCAATCGTAATATTCGAGTTGAACAAAAAACGCTCCATCTGTTCCTTGGCTTATACATTTTAAGACCTGTATTCGAATAACATAGGGATGTTTTTAGAACAACAGTATATGGTTCGCTTACGTCTTCCAGGCAATGATAATCATCACAACACGAATTAAAACTTAGGATTTTTCAACTTTATGTGTATAGTTTGTGCGTGTGTATGTTTGGAGCTTGTCACAGATTTGTCAAGATTATCGAAGAAATGTTAAAAGTAAAGTTAATATTAAAGTTACATTATTCCATTAATTCTAATGGCATTTATAATTACAGGCTGCCCATCTATTATTATACAATTAATTGGTCTGAAATTATTATATAAACTCGTGAATTTTATATAGAATACCAATTAATTTAATTTCTTTTCCAAGTATTGGAAATTTGTATGAAAATCGAAGTTAGGTTGTCTGAAGTTAATTATATACGCACAGACACAAATCCCCTATACACCTACATAAAGAGGACACCTGTCTTTATGCCAAATTCAAAATTACTTTATTTCAACACGCGAAGAATCTTTACATTATTAAAAAAATATTTTAAGTTAATAAAACAACGTTTTAAGAATTCCAAACTCGAGAATATTCGAAAGAATTACACCTAGAGGTTGAGTCAATGATAGACATATCCTGGCATTCATTAACCTTATAATATTGCTTGATATATCTGGCCCAACCTCATCATTAAACCCATTAAATTTCTGAGTTTTGATTAATGGAATATATAATCAAAGATAGGAAATAGTATTGCATCAGATGCGGTGTTGCCATACCTCCTTGGTGATGGTCGGTGGGCGACCGCCCGAAGCGTCTGACAATCAGTATTTCCACGTTTCTCTACTATCGCGTTTTATGATCGAATAAAACTTAAATAATTGCTACCACGCTTTATGATTATTTCTATATTTATACTTTACTTTCCAGACCGGTGCGGAGATCGGTGAATTAACATAAATTTAGCCCGAGTGAAAAAAATGAAAGGCATTGGAAGAAGAGAACAAAAGATCGATATATGCGCGTACACGCAAACTCGTGGTTAAATAATATCTTCGTAGGTTAACAAATCTCTAATTTAAGAGTGTGTATCCAAAAAACATGCTAAAACTAATAACTAGGTTAATATGGATCTAATATGCAAGTTCCTATAATGACTACAAAGGTAAACTATGTATGTTAGGCACGTGCCTCAGATTGCAATGGAAAACAAAATTTAAAATGACTATGGTAAATGATAAGGTGCACGTAGTTGTCACTGGAAAAGCCTTCAACCAAAATAAGGAGGTGAGGTCGTGTTTCTTAGCGACACTTTTGAAAATACTATATATATACTCAATTCTATCCTGATCTTTCACTTACTCAATTACAAAAGCTCTGGTAATGAACCAAAAACGTACATTTGTCTCTGTCAACTTATTATATAAAGAAAAATGAATTCTAGGTACGAATCAGCTACTATGGTCTATCTAAATAAAAAGTTTTTAGTCGCGTGCGTGCGACTCTACATCAAATTGTGTCGGTCGGTCGGTTCCCGTTTTTTTTTTAAACATTGTAAATATTCGGCCGATTCTAACGATATTTGAAACACATAAGTTGTCTTACAATCTCTTTCGAATCATATAATTGCCAAAGTCCCCAAGGTTAGCCCGGGAATTATTTTGTTTTGGGAATAACATATAACTATTCGGCCGATTCTAATGAAATTCAAAAGCATTATGTTGTTTTACCTTCGAGTTCGAATGGTATAATTGCCGAAGTCCTCTCAAGTTAGCCCGGGAATTAATTTTTTTTGGCAATAACATCATAACTTTTTGGCTGATACTCTTCTAGACTAGACTAGGCTATAATTGGTTATACTTTGCTAGGCAAGCACCTAGAATAGGCTATGCTATGATAGGCTATTATAGGCTAGGTTATACTATGCTAAGCTATGCTAAGATATAATGTACAATGGTACGATATACTATGCTAATTTAAGCTATAATACGCTATGCTACGATAGCATATAGTATGTTAGGCTAGAGAAAAATAAGTGTGCTACACCACTCTATACAATACACTACTCTTATATTATGTGGGGGAGGGCGGAGGGCGACTTAATCACCGACTGCAACGCGAAGCGTTTAAGGACTGTTCACGTGGATTAACAACCGACTAGGAGGTCAAACTTGAGGCGTTGGGTTTCAAATCCTTAATACTCAGACAGAGTGCATAAATGGTTGGCGAGGTTACTTGAGTTGGCCAATAGTATCTGTGATAGAACGGTCTGAGGCCGCTTAAATTCAACCGCTATCACATGTTGTTTAGAAACAGGTTGCTACCCAAGTGCATCTTCGCGTCGAAGCCGGGTGCCTTATCGCCACCTGAATCAATATTTAACCAAGGAGGTTCATCCCCCTCCCCCCCCGTTTCGCCCCATGCGTCGATCTCGCAAGATTGAGTTAGGCTTATGGGCAGATAAGGTATGTTCTCAGGCGCGGCTGGGCATTCCCTCGAAGCCCCTACTCCATTGTCCCCTACGCCAAGGGGATAGCTCCGACTATTTATATGGAAACTTTACCGATTAGATCACATCAGATCCAGATTATCTTCGCGAGACATCACGCCGAGCCGGTCTCACGTTGTGCACTAGGGGCCCTCTACCTCGAGATCCACTATTTTTGTCCAGAAGAGGACAATATCCCTTGAGTGCAAAGGTTCGAGCCTTCAAGACGCCAAGTCCACAAGGCCCACCCTGTTGTTCAGAAAGAGAACAACGTTAGAACAGCCATTGTTCTTTGAGCCCGTAGACAAGAGACGGTTCTCACCCCTTCCCTGTTGTTCAGAAAAGAACAACGTTACACAGCCATTGTTCTTCAAGCCCGTTCGTCAAGAAACGGTTATCATTCCTAAGACGTCACGTCAGGATAATTTAATCCCCCTCCCCTTCGGCTGGAACTCGCCAGCGGACTGAAGATTCCATCGCGTCGCCTTCCTCTGCACAACAACTTGTAATTACGTAAGCTGAGCATTACCTTTCAGTATCTAACCTTTCTTCCACCCTACCCTGTGCTTTAAATGGTTTAGCGAACCATACTATCCCTTTAATTTTTATTTGGTAACCTTTTTAAATCTCTCCTAATCTTAATCATTGGATTAGACAGATATTTCCCACGACCCTTTCCATTCTCCGTTTATGTAAACATTTTCCGTTTTGTGTGTTGTTGATAGTTTAATTAATAAAACTCTATTTTATTAATGATAGCCATATTATTATCCTTGAGCTCAGTTCCACTTCTTAAGCATATTGAAGATAAATAACATCGGTCAACCAGATAACCACGCACTCGAAATATAAGAATAGTTCCCTCAACGAATAGTTATATATGGTATATCGTCGAGAGTCTATTCTACGACATATATATATATATATATATATATATGTATATATATATATATATATATATATATATATATATATATATATATATATATATATATATATATACTATTTAAATTTGGTATCAAGTGTGTAAGGTTTAACGCTATATCTTTGCAAACACTGGTCTCAGTCGAGTAAAGCATAGTGTTATTCGTTATAAGAATAGAGTATAGTAGTTCCCTTTTGTTTTAACGATTGCTACCCCTTTGTTTTGAAACTTAAGAAGCTGGAGTAGCTCAAGGAACTGTTATAATAATTTGTTTGTGTTTTTTTTGCGTTATTTTAGTCATTGGTTATCTAGGTCGAGAAACCAATTACAAATAGGTCAGTGCTAATATTTATGTAGGCTACTTCTCTAGAAGGCAAAATTCTTATTGCAAGGAATTTAGTTGGTTGACTATTGCGCCCCCAAGTGCAAATATGACTCAGTTCGAAATCTTCAAAGCGCAAGGAGAATCCTTGGGACTTTCAAAAAGAGAATTGATTGATTACGTTCAAGAGGAGCAACGAACGGAGAGAGAAAGAGAAATCCAACGAGAAGAAAGAGAAAGAGAAATCCAACGAGAAAAAAGAGAGGAACGGAAAAGACAAACTGAGCTTCACCATCAGCTTGAAATGGCTAAAGTACAGGTCGAAATACAATCAGTCAGTTCATATTCAGAAGCCCCGCCTAATCTCCCACTTTAGCTCCCCAATTTCAGGGATGGAGAGGATTTCGGAGCATTTTTAGCCCACTTCGAAAAGATCCTAGAATCAATAACCTGAATCTGGAGGCTGAAGGTGTAGCAAGATTACTTCCCTTGTTAAATTGTATATTGCGCGAGATTTTCATATCTTTACCATCTGAATGTTCAATTAACTACACCACCTTAGAAGCTGAGTTATTGGCCGCTCATAATATGACTCCCGATTTCTACCGACAAGAATTTCGAGGAGGTCGTCTCAAACCCGGACAGACGTTCCGTCAATTTGGATACATTCTTCAGAGGAATTTTAAATTTTGGTTAGAATCCTCAAAGGTTGATCCTAACTACGAGTCCTTAACAGACTTCGTGTTGCGGGATCAATTTTGTGCGTCTCTCTTGACGGAGATCCACGTGTTCGTCAAGGATCGTCGGTGCCAGACCTTTAAAGAGTGTACCGAAGAAGCGGATGTCTATGCCGAAAGCCATAATTTATACCCCAAGGAGAATCAAACTTCTCACCAATCCCCCTACCAGGAAAGAAAGAAGGATTCGCGCCCCTTCCCAGGAAAGCCGACAAAGTTTCCGAGCCCCGTAAAACCCCAAAACTTCTTTCCCCAAAACCAACAACGGGACACCAAACCCCCCGTTAAGATTTCTCCTCCATCACTCTTCCCGAAGCGACCAATCATATGCTTCACCTGCGGTGTAGAAAGCCACATAAGCTGGAATTGCCCCCAAAATTCTAGGCTTAAAAGTGGACCAGCCCACCAAGTTCACCAGATTAATGCCACCCCAGCTTTCCCGGTGGTACAGCCTCAAGCAGAAACTTCTCCCCCTCCGTAAGGCCACCAGGTAAATTTTATTTTTGACAAAGTTCACCGGCAACTTTGAAATTTGAGGAGGGCAGCGTGAACGGCTGCCGTGTATCGACTCTCGTCAGGGACACAGGGTGCACGTGTTTCATCGTGTCCGACGAACTCCTCCCCCCAGTGGACCCTAACCACGAAAAATTTGCGGTGGTACATGACTACCTTGGGCGGGCGAACCGATTCCCCGTCGTTAGATGTTACCTGCAGTGTCAATATTATGATAGCTGGACTGAAGTCATTTCAGCACCCATAAAATTTTGTTCCGTACTTATAGAACAGAGCCCTCAAGTAATCTCCGACCCTGTGTCCCAGGCCGCCGTTACTCGAGGTCGAGCTAAGAAGAAAGCCCAGGAGTCCGTCCCCCTCAGATCCTCGATACCGTCCGAATTCTTGGAGATCCTTAACCAGGACTTTAGGACGGCACAAAAGGAGTATGAAGCACTAACATCCTTATGGGATAAGGCCCAAAACAAGAACACGGAGACTGTCCGTGGAACCAAAGTCATCAGGTACCTGGAGCAAGGTGGTTTACTTTATCGATCCGCCGAGGACAGTGATAACGCTGTTACAACTGTCCTATGCCTTCCACGATCCCATGTCTCTATAGTGCTCAAAATAGCTCATGACAGCATTTTTTCCGGTCATTCTAGTCATACTAAAACGGGTCAGTGCATTTTTAAATATTTTTATTAGCGGGGTGCTGCAGCTGACATCTTAAAGCATTGTCGATCGTGCGATGTGTGTCAGAAGACGTCCGCTAAGGGGCGGGTCAAACCTGCTCTCTTACAAAGGGGACCAGTCATAACTGAATTCTTCTCCAGAATGGCCATCGACGTGGTTGTCCCTATCCACCCCCCTTCGAGCGAAGGGCACAGCTACATTTTCACCTTAGTAGACTTTGCTACCTGTTTTCCCAAGGCTGTCCCCCTTCACCGAATCGATAGTATTTCTTGCGCCGAGGCCCTCATTTCCATCTTTTCAAGGGTAGGCGTCCCCAAGGAAATACTCTCCGATAGAGGCCGACAATTCACCTCTGAGTTGATGGAGTTGTAGGGAAGCTGCTCATGGTAAAGCCCCTTTTTATCACCTCCTTCCGGCCACAGACAAACGGGATGTGCGGTAAATTAAATGGAAATTTAAAATCCATTATTAAGAAGATCTGTGCCGAGCAGCCCCGCGAATGGCACCGATATCTCCCGGTCGCGCTATTCGCCTATGGGGAAATTCCTCACCGTACATTAGGCTTCGCCCCGTTCGATCTTCTTTATGGACGTAATGTACGCGGGCCACTTAGTATTTTAAAGAAATTGTTAATCAAGCCCCAACTGGATCAAGAACTCCAGTCATCCTACGCCCATGTCTTGGATCTACGCCAGAGGCTCGATAAATGCGCAAACATCGCCTATGAAAATGCCAATGTCAATTTGGAAAAATTCAAAACCTATTTTGATGTTAGGTCCGAAGATCGTAGATTTAAGCCCGGTGATGAAGTACTCCTGCTCCATCCCACAGCCAGTAATAAATTACTGAGCCAATGGAAAGGTCCGTACTCGGTCCGCGAGGTACGAGGACCTGTAGATTACCTCATTGATACCCCAGCAGGTGATAAGCTCTATCACGTCAACTTATTGAAAAAGTACCACCGAAGCGTCCTTGGAGATACGTTCGTAGCACTGGACGAAACATCGGCGCTTGAAGAGGATTACCCCGCGGAGTCCCTTAATGTAATACAGACAGTGTGCATCCAACCTGATGCCGATTACCCTCTTCCTTCCCTACCAGGCGAGTCTTTTGAACCCTCTGACCTGGATATCGACGCGCAGCTGACACCACATCAAAAGAGTCAGCTACAAGAATTATTATGTGAGTTCGACGACGTGATTTCCGAGAAGCCTGGATGCGCTACTAGTTTCGAGCATGATATTAAATTAACAACCTTAGAACCCATCCGTTTAAAACCCTATCCCATGCCGATTCATTTACGCCAAGCTTTTAACGCCGAAATTGATAATTTAATTAGTTTAGATATAATAGAACCGTTCACCTCTAGTTTTTTTTCCCAATCGTCATGGTCAAGAAACCTGATGGCTCCTATCGGATGTGCATCGAAGTCCGGAAGTTAAATTCGGTAACTGTGTTCGACGCCGAGCCCATCCCGTTTGTAGACCGAAACCTCCACCTTTTTGAAAACGCCAAGTTCATCTCAGAACTCGATTTGTGCAAGGCGTATTATCAAATTCCCCTCCGGCCGGATGTGAAAGCATATACCGCCTTTGCAACGGAGAAAGGCTTAATGCAATTTAAGTGCCTTCCTTTTGGCCTCATGACCGCTTGTAGCAACCATAACCGTCTCATGAGAAGGTTGATAGATGGACTTCCGAAGGTATCCTTTTACTTCGATAACGTCTACGTCGCTACTCGTGAATGGAGTCACCATTTAACCACCCTATTAGCTCTCTTCAAGCGACTGCGCAAAAATGGCCTCACCATTGGCCCCAGCAAATGCCATTTTGCCTACGAAACTATAAAATATTTGGGTTTCAAAATAGGACAAAGCCAGTTAGGTCCCCAAGAGGACAAGATTAAGGCAATCGCTGACATGCCCCTCCCGAATACTAAGAAGCAATTAAGATCATTCCTAGGATCAGCTTCTTACTATCGGTGATTTGTCCCGAATTTCACTGCAATTGCGGCGCCCATCAGCTCCCTTTTAAAAAAGAATTCCCCTGATTGTCTACGTTGGAATGATGTCGCTGTTTCCCATTTTAATCAGCTCAAGAGTAAGCTCATTTCTGCCCCAATTTAAAGTTGCCCAACCCGGAAAAATCCTTTGGGATTAAGACCGACGCGAGCAACGAGGGCATTGGAGGTGTACTCCTTCAATATGAGGATGACGGAACGAGTCATCCAGTTGCATATGCTAGTCGCCAATTATTACCACGCGAAAAGAGATATGTCACTATAGAGAAGGAAGCTCTAGCAATTATCTGGGTTATTGACGAATTCAAAATGTACTTGATAGGAAAAGAATTTCAGATAGGAACCGACCACCGCTTGTTGGCCTATATTCGGAATGTACGACACTCCAACAGCCGAATTTTTCGCTGGAGCTACTCTTGCAAGAGTACCAATTTAAGATAAATTATATCAAAGGTTCCGATAACCAGGTCACTGACGCACTCAGTAGGAATGCGTTACCAAATAGTGTAGATTAATTGTACTTCGTAGGATTAGGATCTTCATGTATGTATATACCGTCAGGAACGACTTAAATTAGATTCTAATGTAATATAATTAGTTAATGTATATGTCTGAATTTTGTGGCTCAATGTCTATTTTTTTCGTATGTGTATATATTTGTACCCATTAAATTATGTATAAATTATTTTGTCCTATATGTACTAATTTTATATCATTTCATAGCTCCATGTCTCTTTTATGGTTAAGTTTGTATTAAAGGTTAGTTACCCCAATAATCAAAAGATCAAAATAATCATATGTATTGAGGTAATAGTAGCTAGGTGCATGAAGGTAAGGTCGTTGCAAGAAAGCGAATCCTCCACAACGGAGCTCTATCGTTGTCCCTTCTCTCCTTTTTTTCGAAGTGACAACTTCCCCCGGAATGGAAGGGTGTGATAGAACGGTCTGAGGCCGCTTAAATTCAACCGCTATCACATGTTGTTTAGAAACACGTTGCTACCCACGTGCATCTTCGCGTCAAAGCCGGGCGCCTTATCGCCACCTGAGTCAATATTTAACCAAAGAGGTTCACCCCCCCCTCCCCCGTTTCACCCCATGCGTCGATCTCACCAGATTGAGTTAGGCTTATGGGCAGATAAGGTATGTTCTCAGGCGCGGCTGGGCATTCCCTCGAAGCCCCTACTCCATTGTTCCCTACGCCAAGGGGATGGCTCCGACTATTTATATGGAAACTTTACCGATTAGATCACATCAGATCCACATTATCTTCGCGAGACATCACGCCGATCCGGTCTCACCTTGTGCACCAGGGGCCGTCTACCTCGAGATCCACTATTTTTGTCCAGAAGAGGACAATATCCCTTGAGTGCCAAGGTTCGAGCCTTCAAGACGCCAAGTCCACAAGGCCCCCCCCCCCTGTTGTTCAGAAAGAGAACAATGTTAGAACATCCATTGTTCTTTGAGCCCGTAGACAAGAAACGGCTCTCACCCTTCCCCTGTTGTTCAGAAAGAGAACAACGTTAGAACAGCCATTGTTCTGTGAGCCCGTAGACAAGAGACGGTTCTCACCCCCCCCCCTGTTGTTCAGAAGAGAACAACGTTACAACAGCATTGTTCTTCAAGCCCGTTCATCAATAAATGGTTCTCATTCCCAAGACGTCACGTCAGGATAATTTAATCCCCCCATTTCGGCTGGAACCCACCAGTGGACCGAAGATTCCTTCGCGTCGCCTTCCCCTGCACAACAACTTGTAATTACGTAAGCTGAGCATTACCTTTGAGTATCTAGCCTTTCGTCTACCCTACCCTGTGCTTTAAATGGCTTAGTGAACCACCCCATCCCTTTAATTTTCATTTGTTTACCTTTTTAAATCTCTCCTAATCTTAATCCTCGGATTAGTCAGATATTTGCCACGACCCTTTCCATTCTCCGTTTATGTAAACATTTTCCGTTTTGTGTGTTGTTGATAGTTTAATTAATCAAACTCTATTTTATTAATGATAGCCATATTATTATCCTTGAGCTCAGTTCCACTTCTTAAGCATATTGAAGATAAATAACATCGGTCAACCAGATAAAGACGCACTCTAAATATAAGAATAGTTCCTTCAACGAATAGTTATATATGGTATATCGTCGAGAGTCTATTCTACGACAGTATCGTTCAAGGTTAGTTAAAGATGAATTAACAAAAATATAATTTTATTTATAAACTTCAAAATAATAATTAAAAAAAATTCATACGGGGATTATTTAAATTGAAATAGTCTCTAGATAATTATTATGAGGAGAGATTCTCAAATTGCATTAATTGATTAGCGTTACTAGGCTCAGATCAAAAGGAGGAACTTGACAATACTAATAATGGAGGGGTTTCACTCTTATGGGTCGGTGACTTCGAAGAAGGTCCTTCTTGCGATGAGGCGAGTGAGGAACGATCCGATGAGGAAAGTGGCGCACGGTCCGAATGAGGTAGGTGGGGCACGATCTGAACCAATCTTTCGATGAAAATAGCCAATCGTCAAGATGACGTTCGACGGGAAATGGCGGAAATGTGTAAATTCTCGTAATTCTACTGGAAAAGGAAACTTATTTTCTTCAAAGGTAATCGATGGAAATTTTCTTCGGTTCGATTAAACGAAGGAAACTGTTGCGCAAATTTAAAGGCTTGCCGATCAGAGAAGCTCCCAAATGACTGGAGTAGAATCATGGCGGAGAGGGTCTTGATGTCTGATGAAGGCTCACGAGACTTCGACTCGAGACGATGAGGACGACCTTGAGGTGCGTACGGGACTCCTCGATCTCCAGTCAAAACTGGGTATTTGTATGGGCGATTCTGGAAGGGAAGGGAGAATTTGGAGAAAAGAGCCACAAGCTCCAGACATCTTAATCTGGAGGCGGAGTCGATTCATCATTTAACAGTAAGGCTCTTTTTCGCCTCGTCCCTGATGGGATGGGGGGAAGTCTCGGGACAATTTCGCAGGATTGGGTGATATTTCCGCAATTCGCTCAGGAGTCAAAACTTTTCCAATGTTCCTGAACATGAAGTGACGTTTTCCATGGTGGGATAAAATCGCACGTGGTCTCCAAATAACGGGAGGAAGTCAGAGGTTGTTCTTTTATACCCCGCCCCTCCCTACGATAAAACTTTTCTGAGAGAGAAGGAAGAACAATGGACATCGAGAATTTAGATGGGGGGAATTATTATTAAGGTAGAAATAAAACAGTGGACACTCAACTGTATTCGATAGGCTTAAAAAGGCTATGATATTGCTCTGACCCCCCCCCCTAAAAAAATGTAAATGGGTCGACAAAAAAAATAACATTTAAATTAAAGAACCAAATTAGAATTTCGTCTAAAAGTGCAGTGTAACAACAACAAAAAAACACTATATTAAATAAGTAACTACAGGTATCATAGATATATGTAGAGAGTTAAAAAAGAAGAAAAATCATATATACATGATTAGCTTTCGGGTTTGCAGGCGACCTATAAATTAATGGATTAGCTGGCATTGTCAGCTAATGGATTTCGGCCTAGATTATCAGCTATACAATTCTCGGTCCCACTTTAAACTGATATTGTTAGAGTATCAAAAGCCATCGCATTATAAGTCCCTTTTGGCTCTTCGTATTTCGGAGATACGACAAAGGGCGATTATTAGTTTTGACAATAAACTCTTTACCTATTAAATATATGCTAAATTTGGTAATACTAGATACTATAGCTAATGCTTCTCGTTCTATTACCGAGAAATTACGTTCACGGGGCAGTATCTTTCGGCTCGCGTAAGCCACAGGGTGACTTTCACCTTCGTCAGAGTATTGGAGCAGTACGCATCTAATTCCTTCGTCACTCGCGTCCGTCCTGATGACAAAGGGTTTAGAGAGATTAGGGAGCCTCAAAATGGGGGCGGACGCTAGCTGACCTTAAACTGCTAAAACCTGGCAGTAACTTCGGAATTCCATGCAAGGGGATCTGGGGATCTCTTCTGAAGGAGGGCACTTAAACAGGCGGAAATAGACGTGAATTTAGAGATAACTCTACGGTAAAAGGAGGCAGAATGACCTCAACTGATTATTCGTGCGTGGATGGTGCATCTCGACAATAGCTCTGACCTTTTCGTCCTGCAGGCCCATCTGATTTATCCCAAATTGAAGCCCAGATACTTAATAGCATCGTACGCAAAGTGGCAATTATTAGGTCCAAGGGTGAGTCAGTGCTTACGAAGCGTAATAAGTAAGGCGCGGAGAGCTATCAAGTGTTGGCCTCACGTAGAGGTAGCAATATACACGTTTTCGAAGTAGAAGGAGACGTGCGGCAGTCATCCACAATCCTTCGCATCATCCTGGTATCGTTGCTACATGCAGTGACTAACTCGAAAGGGAGTCTTTTAAACTGCATAAGAACCTTGTAGGTGGGAAAAGCAGAATACTTGCGAGCGTTTATACGGAGGGGAATTTGGTAGTAGGCTTTGAAACTCAGAAATAGATTTAGATTCCTCAAAAAGGTGGAGATTTTCGTCTATAAGGGGGATAGGCTCTGCATCAAACACCATGACTGATTTTAATTTTCGAGAATCGACGGACATGCAGAAGGTTTGGTCGGGCTTGCAAACCATGACTATCGGGGAGCAGTAATCTGACTTCGAGGGCTCGGTGATATTTAAGGCTAAAAGCTTGTCCACTTCTTCGTTAAATGCTTTCCTAAGGTGGATTGAAAGAGGAAAGGGCTTCGATCGAACAGTTTCTTGAGTGGTGAGGACGATGTCATGCTCAAATTGATTGGAGCAACCGGGGTCTCGGAGATGACATCTTCAAATTCACATAACAACTGCTGCAGATGGTTCTTTTGAAGAGGCGCGAGCCTTGGGGAGACATTCAGCACGGGGGATGATGATTCCGGGGGTCAAGGTAAAGATGGAATAGAGTAATCATTATCTTGTTCAATGCATACTACTTCCACGACATTAAGGGGCTCAGCGAGATACACCGCTTCCAAAAGTGACTCTTAATCGAGGACCATAATATTGTTGAGACACGAATGGCGGTGATATTTCTTCAACAATATTGATGTGAAAAAACCTTATCTACTGATGGGGCTCGAATCAGGTAATCCACTACTCTTTTTACCTCTAAAACGAAAAAGGAGCCCTTCCACTGGCTCAGGAGCTTGTTATTCTCCGTGGGAAGTAGCAACAGCAACTCCTCGCCAGGCTTAAAACTTCTTTCCTTCGCCTTTAAATCGAAATAAGTTCGATACTTCTCCAAATTTACGTCAGCATTTTGGTACGCGATATCAGCTCATATCTCGAGGCGCTTTCGGAGGTCTAGGAGGTACGAACAGGAGGATTGTATTTCATTATCCAGACGGGGATTGGCGAAAAGTTTCTTTAAAATAGCAAGGGGGTCTCGAACAATACGGACATACAGTAATTCGAAAGGGGCGAATCCTAGGGTGCTATGGGCGATTTCACGACACACAAACAGTGGCACGGGTAAAAAGCGTGTAGTTGTATGGGTGATTCTGAATGGGAAGGGGTAATTTGGAGAAAGGAGTCACAAGCTGCAGAGATCTTAATCCGTAGGCGGAGTCGATTCATCATTTAACAGCAAGGCGCGAAACACGGTGGCTCTTTCTCGCTTCGTCGCCTGGGGGAAGGGGGGGAGGCTAGGAAAGATTTCGCAGGATTGGGTGATATTTCCCCATTGCGCTTAGGAGTCAAAACTTCTCGAATGTTCCCGAACAAGAAGTGACGTTTTCCATGGAGGAATACAATCGCACGTGGTCTCCAAATAACGCGAGGAGGTTAGAGGTTGTTCTTTTACAATAAGCTATGCTTGACATGTCTAGGATAGTTAATGCTAGGCTAGGTTATGCTATACTAGGCTACTCTATACTAGGTTAAGAGGGCATGAAAGGCTATACTAGGCTACACTAGGCTATACTACACTATGCTAGTCTTCGCTATACCAGGCTAGGATAAGCGAGGCTTTGCTAAGGTAGGCTAGGTTATGTTATGCATGCTATGCAAGCCTAGGCTAAGACCTAATAGTCTATTCTAGGCTAGGCAATATTACTAACTAGGCTAGGGTTGGGTAAGGTAGGCTCCTATATACTATACTAGGCTCTGCTAGTCTAGGCTATAATATGCTAACTAGGCTAGGATAGAATAGTATATACTAGGCTAGGATCCCGTAAACCTGGCTAAGCTAGGCTATAATATGCTAACTAGGCTAGGATAGAATAGTATATACTAGGCTAGGATCCCGTAAACCTGGCTAAGCTAGGCTATACTATACTCGGGAAGCAAACCTAGGCTAGACTAAGTTTTAATATACAATTGTAGACTGCGCTATGCTAGGCTAGGTTATACTCTGCTAGGCAGGGTAGGATATACTTTGATAAGCTTGGCTATGCTAGGATACACCATGATAGGCTCAAGTATATTATATTCTAATATATACTATGCTAGGCTATATATGGAAGTCTACACTAGGCTAGGCTAGGGTATACTAGGCTACTCTTGGTTATACTATGCTATTCTAGGCCATTCTATGCTATGATATACTAGGCTATGCAAAGCTATGCTGGACTATAATACGCTAGACTATGCTAGATTATAGTGTACCATGCTAAGCTAGCATAGGCTAGGGTAGGCTAGGCTAGACTATGGTTGGGTGTGCTATACCAACATATACCATGGTAGAATAGGATAGTATATACTATGCTGAGCTAGGCTATACTATGCAGGACTAATTATACTATGCTAGGCTAGGTTATATTATGCTTATACTATACTATGATAAGATAGATTAGGGTAAGGTAGGCTATGGTAGATAAGCTATACTATGCTTGGCTATTCAAGGCTAGGCTAGCCTAAGATATACGAGGATATGATAGGTAGGCAATACTATGTTATTAAACTATTCTAAGCTACGCTAGGATATACTATGATAAGCTATACTATGCTATACTATGGTAAGCTTTACTATCTTATATATATATATATATATATATATATATATATATATATATATATATATATATATATATATATATATATATATACTAGGCTGTAGTAGGCTATGTTAGGCTAGTCTAAACTATAGTTTCTAAGGCTAAGATAGGCCATACTATGCATTCTCTGCTAGGCTAGGCTAGCTTAGCTTAGGGCTAAGTCATACTATGCTAGCTACGCTAGAGTATGGTATGGTAAGTTCTACTATTATAAGGAATCATAGGCTAGACTTGGTTATACTAATCTAGCATAGGCTAGAGTAGGCCATCCGATGGTAGGCTAGGCTATACTATGGTAGGCTATGCTATGACATAATCTACTCTGTTATACTATGCTATACTGTACTGTACTATGCCATGATATGCTATGCTAGGCGGCCAGGCAGGATTTACTATTAGGTTGAGGAATAAGTCCTTGCGGTTTTTTTAATGCGGGGTTGATTTAAGTTTTATTGACGTGATTTGTGCACATATTAAGAAACAATAATAAATAATGAGAGCAAAATTTGCAAAGGTTAGGTTACGTCTCTTAACAGCGTAGACTATTAGGCTTTTGCTTAAGTTACGTCTTGAAGTTGAGTAATAAGTCATTGCGGTTTATTTAAAAGTTGTGTTAATTTAATTTTTGTTCTGTACCCTCAAAATGGAATGTCAAGTTGAAAGAAAGGCGCATTTTTGACACTTGTTGTTATTGATTTTCAATCAAGACGGGAACAATGCGAACGCAGCCAAAGCTCGTCGCGATATTTGTGCTGTGTACGGAGAAAATGCTTAATCAGAGAGGACAGCTCAATCCTGGTTTTCACGTTTCAAAAATGGCCATTTCAATCTTAATGAAGAAGAACGTTCTGGTCGCCCCATTAAGTTGGATCAAGATCGATTGAACGACCTTCTTCATGATAATTCTCGTCAAACAAATAGAGAATTGGCTGTACAATTGGCGTGTGATCAGAAAACTGTAGTGAATCACCTTCATTCGATGGGGAAAGTTCAAGAACTCGATGCATGGGTTCCGCACGCTTTGAGCGAAAGCAACAAACTTCAACGATCCACGATTGCCGCAGGTTTGCTTGTTCGTCACAAGGCTACTCGTGGATATAAGGACAGATTTCTTCCCCGCATCATCATTGGCGAAGAAAAGTGGTGTGTTTATGTCAACATGAACCATTGAAAACAATGGCTTAGCCCCAATAAAAAACACTTCCGCGATTAAAGCAAGGACTTCATCTACGAAAGACGATGCTGTGTGTGTTGTGGGATTGTGAAGGCATCATTCTTTATGAGCTCCTTGCGAACAACGAGATTGTCAATACAGAACTCTACGTTCAACAAATGTATCTACTCGCCGGAGCTATTCGTGAAAAGCGACCTCGTCTACGTGATGGAGTCCTTCTGCAACACGACAATGCTCCTCCTCACATTGTCAATATGACCAAAGACGCCACCCAAACGCTTAATTGGGAAATCCTGCCGCATCCTCCATATTCGACAGACCTGGCTCCATCGGATTTCCATCTGTTTTAATCTCTCTCCAAAAATGTGCGCGGCATTTCCTTTAATACTGATGTGGAATTAAGAACCTAGTTAGACGAATTCTTCGAGTCAAAATCCAGAATTTTTTATTGCAGAGGAATCGAAAAACTAGTTGAACGTTGGGAAGAAGTCATAAATAACAACGGGGAATACATTATTGATTCGATTGCATATTGTTATCAATTAAAAATGAAGTTTTTCTAAAATTGTTAATGGTAATGAATAAATTTGATAAAACCGCAAGAAATTATTCCTCAACCCAATATATTAGGCAATCAAAGCTAGTCTATACTATGCTAGGCTTTATTATGCTAGGTGAAGTAATACTCTGAGATCTTGCTTTAAAATCGAGACAGTGGGAAAAAATGAAGGATGAAGAAGAGGGTAAAGAGGGGAGGATGAGAATACTGAACAAAATATAAAAAAATACATTCGGGAAACGGAAACCTTTTTCGCAATTACAATTTATATGGTAGGCTATCCTACGGTAAGCTAGATTTTGCCATGCTACTATTCGAGACTATACTAAGCTATGCTATAAAATGTCATACTATTCTAGACAATACTAGGATATGCTATGCTAGGCTATACTATGCTAGGAGATACTATACTACATATACTATACTATATTATAATTTACTCTACTATGTTTTGCTATGCTATGCTATACTATAGTATGTTATTGTATAATAGACTATGACATGTTATACTATGCTATAATATGATAAGCACCACTATGCAATAATATGATATGTTATACTATGCTATAATGTGCTATGCTATACTATTCTAGACTATTCAATTAAGGAGTGACCATTTTTTTTGGCCTTTCCAATTCTATAAATGAGGTGTGACAAAAAGTTAAGGTCCGCCATTTTAATTAAAAAAATATATATTCTAATATAATTTAGTTCTGCTTTTTGGTCGCGTGCGAGTCTAGTTGCGAGCGACTCTACATCTCACTATGTCGGTCGGTCGGTCCGTTTTGCCTTTTTTTTTGTAATAACATTGTAAGTATTCGACCGATTCTAAGGAAATTTGAAACACGTTATTTTACATTCTCTTTCGAATGATAGCTCGGGAATTAACCTTTTTTGGCAATAAAATCATAACTATTCGCCGATTCTAACTAAATTTGAAAGACTTAGGTTATTTTACATTCTCTTTCAAATGATCTAATTGAAAAAGTCATTCCAAAGTTAGCTCGGAAATTAATTTGTTTTGGCAATAACATTATATCTATTCGGCCGATTCTAACGAGATTTGAAACCCCTATGTTTTTTTCATTCTCTTTCGAATGATAGAATTGTCAACGTCCTCTCAAAATTATTTCGGGAATTATTGAAATTTTTAAAGGTCCTAAGGTCATAAATCAGAATGAGTGAGATCACGCGACTTTTGCGTCAGCAGAACTTGTTATCTAATAACTAGCCCATTCCGAAATCTAATTCAGCACGACTTATCTAGAGGACCAATGAATAGCAACATATATGTCGTAGAATGGACTCTCGACGATATACCATATATAACTATTCGTTGAGGGAACTTTTTTAATTATCTTTAGAGTGCGTGGATGTCTGGCTGGCCGATATTATGTATCTTCGATATGCTTAAGAAGTGGAACTGAGCTCAAGGATAATAATATTGCTATCATTAATAAAATTGAGTTTTATTAATAAAAACTATCAATAACACACAAAACGGAAAATATTGACATAAACAGAGAATGGAAAGGGTCGTGGGGAATCGAGCTAATGCGAGGATTAAAAGATTTAAAAAGGTAAAACAAATATAAAGTTAAAGGGAGGGGATGGTTCGCTAAACCATTTAAAGCACAGGATAGAGTTGACAAAAGGGCTAAATACTCAAAGGTAACGTTCGGCTTACGTAATTATACTTGATGTGCAGAGGAAGGCGACGTGAAGGAATTTTCGGGTCGCTGGCGAGTTCCAGCCGAAGAAGGCGGGGGGGGGGGGAATTGAATGATCCTGACGTGGCGTCTTGGGAATGAGAACCGTTTCTTGACTGACGAACGGCTTGAAGAACAATGGCTGTTCTACGTTGTTCTCTTCTGAACAATAGGGACGGGGGTGAGAACCGTCTCTTGTCTATGGGCTCGAGAACAATGGCTGTTCTAATGTTGTTCTCTTCTGAACAACAAGGGGGAAGGGTGTTAACCGTTTCTTGGCGAACGGGCTCAAACGAAACATGGCTGTTCTACGTTGTTCTCTTCTGAACAACAGGGATGGGGGGGGGGTGAGAACCGTTTCTTGGCGAACAGGCTCAAAAGAACAATAGCTGTTTTACGTTGTTCTCTTCTGAACAACAGGAGGGGGGGGGGAGAACCGTTTCTTGTCAACGGGCTCACAAGAACAATGGCTGTTCTAATATTGTTCTCCTTCTGAACAACAGGGGAAGCCTTGTGGACTTGGCGTCACGAAAGGCTCGAACCTTGGCACTCAAGGGATATTGTCCTCCTTCTGGACAAGTGATGGTGAATCTCGAGGTCGAGGTCCCTTGGCGCACAAGGTGAGAGTGGGTCGTAGTGATGTTTCGCGACGAAAATCTGGATCTCCAATCTCATCTTAGTGGTAAAGTTTTCAAATAAATAGTTAGGGGAACCCCTTGGCGTGGGTAACAATGGAGTGGGAGCTTCGAGGGAATGCACAGCCGAGCCTGGGAACAATGCCTAATCTGCCCATAAGCCTAACTCAATCTGGCGAGGGCGGCGCATGGGGCGGCGGGGGAAGATAAACCTCCTGTTAAAAAATTGACTCAGGTGGCTGCGATAAAGCCCCAGGCTTCAAAGCGAAGATGCACGTGGGTAGCATCGTGGTTTTAAATAACATGTGATAGTGGTTGAAATTAACGCGGCCTCAACCCGTTCAATCACACCCCTCCATTCCGGGGGAAGTTGTCACTTCGAAAAAAAAGAGAGAAGGGACAACGATAGAGCTCCGTTGTGGGGAACTCGTTTTCTGGTACCAACCGTACCTTCCTGCACTTAGCTAGTATTACCTCAATACATATGATTATTTTGATCTTTTGATTATAGGGGAAAATAACCTTTAATACAAACTTAATAAAAAAAAGGGGCATGGAACAATGAAATGATATAAAATTAGTACATATGGGACAAAATAATTTATACGTAATTTAATGGGTACAAATATATATACATACAAAAAAATAGACATTGAGCGTTACAAAATTCAGACATATCCATTAACTAATTACCTTACAAGAGAATTTAATTTAAGTCGTACAAGACGGTGTTTACATACATAGAGATCCTAATCCTACGAATACAATTGCTCTACGCTATTCGGTAACGCATTTCTACTGAGTGCGTCTGCGACCTGGTTATCGGAACCTTTTATATAATTTATTTTAAATTGATACTCTTGCAAGAGTAAACTCCAGCGCATGATTCGGCCGGTGGAGTGTCGCACATTCCTAATATAGGCTAACGGACGGTGGTCGGTTCCTATCTGAAATTCTTTTCCTATCAAGTACATTTTGAATTTGTCTATAACCCAGATAATTGCTAGGGCTCCCTTCTCTATAGTGGCATATCTCTTTTCGCGGGGTAATAATTGGCGACTCGCATATGCAACTGGATGACTCGTTCCGTCATCCTCGTATTGAAGAAGTACACCTCCAATGCCCTCGTTGCTCGTGTCGGTCTTAATCCCAAAGGATTTTTCCGGGTTGGGCAACTTTAAATTGGGGCAGAAACGAGCTTACTCTTGAGCTGATTAAAATGGGAAACAGCGACATCATTCTAACGTAAACGATCGGGGGAATTCTTTTTTAGAAGCGAGCTGAGGGGCGCCATAATTGCAGTGAATTTCGGAACAAGTCGTCGATAGTAAGAAGCTGATCCAAGGAACGATCTTAATTGCTTCTTAGTATTCGGGTGGGGTATGTCGGCGATTGCCTTAATCTTGTTCTCTGGGGGACCTAACTTGCTTTGTCCTATTGTGAAACCCCAGTATTTTATGGTTTCGTGGGCAAAATGGCATTTGCTGGGGCCAATGGTGAGGCTATTTTCGCGCAGTCGCTCGAAAAGAGCTAATAGGGTGGTTAAATGGTGACTCAATTCAAATAGTTCTTGTAGCTGACTCTTTTGTTGTGGTGTCAGCTGCGGGTGAATATCCAGGTCAGACGGTTCAAAAGACTCGCTTGGTAGAAAAGGAGGAGGGTAATCGGCATCAGGTTGGATGCACACTTTCTGTATTACATTAAGGGACTCCGCGAGGTAATCTTCTTTAAGCGCCGATGTTTCGTCCAGTGCTACGAAGGTATCTCCATGGGCGCGTTGGGGTTACTTTTTTCTTGGGTCCACGGACAGTCTCCGTGTCCTTGTCTTGGGCCTTATCACTTAAGGGTGTTAGTGATTCATACTCCTTTTGTGCCGTCCTAAAGTCCTGGTTAAGAGTCTCCGAGAAATCGGACGGTATCGGGGTTCTGATGGGGACGGGCTCCTGGGCTTCTTTCTTAGCTCGGCCTCGAGGAAGGGCGGCCTGGGACACAGGGTCGGAACTTACTTGGGGGCTCTGTCCTATAAGTACGGAACAGAATTGTATGTGTGCTGAAATGACTTCAGCCCCGCCATCATAATATTGACACTGCAGGTAACATCTAACGACGGGGAATTGGTTCGCCCGCCCAAGGTAGTCATGTACCACCGCAAACTTTTCGTGGTTAGGGTCCACTGGTGAGGAGGAGTTCGTCGGACACGATGAAACACGTACATCCTGTATCCCTGACGAGAGTCGACACTCGGCAGCCGTTCACGCTGCCCTCCTCAAATTTCAAAGTTCCCGATGAACTTTTATCAAAAATAAAATTTACCTGGTGGTCTGACGGAGGGGGAAAAGTTTCTGCTTGGGTCTGCACCACCGAGGAAGCCGGGGTGGCATTAATCTGGTGAACTTGGTGGGCTGGTCCACCTTTTAGCCTAGAATTTTGGGGGCAATTCCAGCTCATGTGGTTTTCTACACCACAGGTGAAGCATATGATTGGTCGCTTCGGGAAGAGAGATGGAGGAGAAATCTTAACGGGAGGTTTGGAGTCCCGTTGTTGGTTTTGGGGAATGAAGTTTTGGGGTTTTACGGGGCTCGGAAACTTTGTCGGCTTTCCTGGGAAGGGGCGCGAATCCTTCCTTCTTTCCTTGTAGGGGGATTGGTGAGAAGTTCGATTCTCCTTGGGGTATAAATTATGGCTTTCGGCATAGACATCCGTTTCTTCGGTACATTCTTTAAAGGTATGGCACCGACGATCCTCGACGAACGCGCGAATCTCCGTCGGGAGAGACGCCAAAAATTGATCCCGCAACGCGAAGTCTTTTAAGGACTCGTAGTTAGGGTCAACCTTTGAGGATTCTAACCAAAATTTAAAATTCCTCTGAAGAATGTATCCGAATTGACGGAACGTCTGTCTGGGTTTAATACGACCTCCTCGAAATTCTTGTCGGTAGAAATCGGGAGTCATATTATGAGCGGCCAATAACTCAGATTTTAAGGTGTTGTAGTTAATTGTACATTTAGATGGTAAAGATATAAAAATTTTGCGCAATTTACAATTTAACAAGAGAAGTAATCTGACTACACCTTCAGCCTCCAGATCCATGTTATTGATTTCGAGGATCTTTTCGAAGTGGGCTAAAAATGCTCCGAAATCCTCTCCATTCTTGAAATTGGGGAGCTTTAGTGAGAGATTGGGAGGGGCTTCCGAACGTGAACTGGATGACTGTATTTCTGCTTCAACACCAGCTAATTCAATCTGATGGTGAAGCTCAGCTTGTCTTATCCGTTCCTCTCTTTCTCTTTCTTCTCGTTGGATTTCTCTTTCTCTTTCTTCTCTTAACTTTTCTCTTTCCGTTCTTTGCTCCTCTTGAACGTACTCAATTAGTTCTTTTCCGGAGAGTCCCAAGGATTCTCCTTGTGCTTTAAAGATTTCGAACTGAGTCATCTTTGCACTTGCGGGCTCAATAGTCAACCAACTAAAATTCCTTGCAACAAGAATTATGCCTCTATAGAATTAGCCTACCTAAATATAGGCACTGACCTAATCGTACTTGGTTTCTCGATCTAAATAACCACTGACTAAAATCACTCCCCCAAAAAACACAAACAAATTATTATAACAGTTCTTTGAGCTACTCCAGCTTCTTAAGTTTCAAAAAAGGGGATAGCAATCGTTAAACAAAAGTGAACTACTATACTCTATTATTATAACGAATAACACTATGCTTTACTCGACTGAGACCAGTGTTGGCAAAGATATAGCGTTAAACCTTACACACTTGATACCAAATTTAAATAGTATATATATATATATATGTCGTAGAATGGACTCTCGGCGATATACCATATATAACTATTCGTTGAGGGAACTTCTTTAATTATCTTTAGAGTGCGTGGATGTCTGGCTGGCCGATATTATGTATCTTCGATATGCTTAAGAAGTGGAACTGAGCTCAAGGATAATAATATTGCTATCATTAATAAAATTGAGTTTTATTAATAAAAACTATCAATAACACACAAAACGGAAAATATTGACATAAACAGAGAATGGAAAGGGTCGTGGGGAATCGAGCTAATGCGAGGATTAAAAGAATTAAAAAGGTAAAACAAATATAAAGTTAAAGGGAGGGGATGGTTCGCTAAACCATTTAAAGCACAGGATAGAGTTGACAAAAGGGCTAAATACTCAAAGGTAACGTTCGGCTTACGTAATTATACTTGTTGTGCAGAGGAAGGCGACGTGAAGGAATTTTCGGGTCGCTGGCGAGTTCCAGCCCAAGGAGGCGGGGGGGGGGGGGGAATTGAATGATCCTGACGTGGCGTCTTGGGAATGAGAACCGTTTCTTGACTGACGAACGGCTTGAAGAACAATGACTGTTCTACGTTGTTCTCTTCTGAACAATAGGGACGGGGATGAGAACCGTCTCTTGTATACGGGCTCGAGAACAATGGCTGTTCTAATGTTGTTCTCTTCTGAACAACAAGGGGGAAGGGTGTTAACCGTTTCTTGGCGAACGAGCTCAAACGAAACATGGCTGTTCTACGTTGTTCTCTTCTGAACAACAGGGATGGGGGGGGGGAGAACCGTTTCTTGGCGAACAGGCTCAAAAGAACAATAGCTGTTTTACGTTGTTCTCTTCTGAACAACAGGAGGGGGGGGGGAGAACCGTTTCTTGGCGAACGGGCTCAAAAGGACAATAGCTGTTCTACGTTGTTCTCTTCTGAACAACAGCAGGGGGGGGGGAGAGAACCGTTTCTTGTCAACGGGCTCACAAGAACAATGGCTGTTCTAATATTGTTCTCCTTCTGAACAACAGGGGAAGCCTTGTGGACTTGGCGTCACGAAAGGCTCGAACCTTGGCACTCAAGGGATATTGTCCTTCTTCTGGACAAGTGATGGTGAATCTCGAGGTCGAGGTCCCTTGGCGCACAAGGTGAGAGTGGGTCGTAGTGATGTTTCGCGACGAAAATCTGGATCTCCAATTTCATCTTAGTGGTAAAGTTTTCAAATAAATAGTTAGGAGATCCCCTTGGCGTGGGTAACAATGGAGTGGGAGCTTCGAGGGAATGCACAGCCGAGCCTGGGAACAATGCCTAATCTGCCCATAAGCCTAACTCAATCTGGCGAGGGCGGTGCATGGGGCGAATGGGGGAAGATAAACCTCCTTGTTTAAACATTGACTCAGGTGGCTGCGATAAGGCCCCAGGCTTCAAAGCGAAGATGCACGTGGGTAGCATCGTGGTTTTAAATAACATGTGATAGTGGTTGAAACTTAACGCGGCCTCAACCCGTTCTATCACACTCTTGTCTAAAAAGACTTTTAAGCACTTCAAGGAACTCACCTAAAGGGCAAATGTGCTTAGAGATGTCAAAAAAGCGTGATACAGTTTTTAAATGGACCTAAATGTTATAAGATGTGCAGCAAAACCCAGTAAAGTTAAAAACAACTCCAAAAGTTAAAGAAAGAATAATTTTTGAACCCATTTCGTTCAAATGGTTTAACTAAATTTGTAAGATTAAGAAAAATAGAAAAAATGCCTCAAAAAGGGTCAATAAAAGGTGATAAAATATACTAGCAAGTCCCAAAGGAGGTTGGAAGAAAGTCAATGAAGCCTAACAATCTAAGAAGGTTATTACAAAGTCATCCAGGAATTCACAACTGCGAAAAATGTTATAAAAAAGCTCTTAAAATTTCGGAGGTTTACGAGGAGAGGAGGAGTTAAAACATTTTAGGAAAAGCCTCGAACTATCTCGCAACACACAGGGAGTAATTATGAAGCTTTTACACGCTCTAAGGAATTCAAGAAAGCTCTAGACAATACAGAATACCCCATCCATTCTGCTTAGGGAAGCCCAGTTTATTAAATAAAGAGGTCGAGGACAGAAGAAGGAAGAACCAACAGTCATGAATGAAAAGCAGGAATAAAAAAGAGGATGGATATTACTAGAAAAAAACTATTGTCGAAAATTAATTCAGGAGGAGGAGGACGAAAAAGATATAGCCGCAGATTCACCTGTGGAGCCTGGGGCCTTGTGGACACAGTATCATCTAGATGTCAGCTGAAGCATGGTTCCCATAACAAACCTCATGGAGCCAGGGTCGGGGAGGAGGAGGAGAATCTTACAGAAAGACGAGCCAGTGATCCAGGAAGAACTAGGTCAAAAAGGTAGTGGTTCTGGTTCATATTCTGATAGTTTTCCAATCATTTTCTCTTTGAATTTGAAGCGAAAACAAACGAGGGGATCCTCGTAGAAAGTTGCATGTAGGGCAAACTGCGGGCATTGGGCCAGGGAGGGATTACAATCATCCAAATTTGGATTGCTGCAAGGCACCCTATTTTACATTTGACACCACTTTGGGGTAGGGGAAGGAGAGAAAAGTATGAAGTTGAATGCAAGCATGTTAAATAACATCTGCCTCGTTCCAAAGGGAGGCAAGTGGGGGGTTACATATACTCTCCCACCCGTCTTCCTGTCCAGCAGGGGATGAATGAACGAAAACTTGGTGGAGATTAGCTTGTGAGGGAAGTTAGCCACCGGTGAAGAAAATAGGAAGAATTGCCTTGTAAAGAAAGTGTAAAAAAGGTAAAATAAAGATAAAGAAAACTCTGGTAGTTTCAACTTAGTTTGAGACTACCGGTGGCACTGGGGCGGGGGTGCCTGCCTCTCTACTAGGTAGCGGATCATCGGTGTTCGAGCATTTAAATAGTAGAATGTAGTAAATGAGGCAGCGGCGATTCATGAGGTCGGTGGTTTATAGATTAAATTTTTAGATAAAACATTTTACGAGTTGAGCCGAAGAGGAGAATAAGAGTGTTTGTCATAGCAGAGTGGACAATATGTGAAAGAAAGATTTGAAATGGTGTTGGATAAGACAGAGATTGAAAGGATATGGAATGGGAATGAGTGCTGTGAAAGTCTGGGGAATAGCAATGAGAGATTTAAAAGCATTTTGAATAGGACTTAAAGATTTAAATGTTCGATGGGAGTGAGAGATTTGAAAGGCTGTTGAATGGAACTGAGAGATTTGAAAAGCTGTTGAAAGCGACTGAGAGATTTGAATTATGTTGAAAAAGAATTAGATAGATAAAGAATGTTGAATGGTCCTGAAAGTATTGAAAGGCTGTCGAATGGGACTGGGATATTTGAAAGGCACGGAGAGATTTGAGAGGAGGTTGAATGGGACTGTAAGATTTGAAAGGGTGTTAAATGTGTCTGAGAGCTGAGGAAGAAGGTTGAATGAGGCTCAGAGATTTGAAAGGGTGTTGAATGCGACACATTAATTTGAAAGGCTGTGGAATTGGACTGATTCACTGAATGGGTAGACTGTTGATAATAATGAGAGATTTGATAGGCTTTTAAATGGCACTGAGAGATTTGAAAGGAATTTGAATGGAACCGAGAGATTTGAAAAGCTATTGAATTGTACTGCGAGATTTGTAAAGCTCTTGAATATGACTGGGAGATTTGAAAGTCTGTTTAATGAGACTGGGAGATTTGAAATATGGTTGAATGGGACTGAGAGCTTTCAAAGGCTGTTAAATTGGAGTGAGACATTCGAAAATATTTTGAAGAGTACTCAGATTTTTAGAAGGTTGTTGAATGCGACAGATAGATTTTAATGGCTGGTAAATGGAGATGAAATAATTGAAAATCTGTTGAATTGGACTGAGAGATTTTAAAGGCTGTTGAATGGAAATTGGAGATTTCCATATTGTGTGAGAGGAAAAGTCTTTTGAATGGGATTGAGTGACTTGAAGGGCTGTTACTGGGAGTCTGAGATCTGAAATACTGTTAAATGTGAGTGAAATATTTGTAAGAAAATAGAAGAGGATAGTCATTTGAAAGGATGTTGATTGAACCTGAGAGATTTGAGCTGCTTTTGCACGTGATTGAGAAATGTGAAGTGATGTGTAATTGGACATAAAGATGGGTAAGGATGTTGAATAGGACTGAGAAATTACAAAGCATAAAGAGTAGCACTGAGTGATTTCAAAAGATGTTTAAGGGATTGAGAGATTTGAAATGCTTTTGAATATGATATATGCAGCTAGTAAATTAAACTGAGAGATTTGGATGACTGTAGCATAGGATTGTGATATTTGAATTGCTATTGAATTTGGGTGAGAGATGTGAAAGTCTCATCAATGGGCCCGGTAGATTTTAAAATGAAGTTGAATAAGACTGCGAGATTTGAACTATGTTTTAATGGCACTACAGATATGAAATGCTATTCAATGGGACTGAGAGATTTGAAGTGCTGTTGAAATGGTTTGATAGATTTGAATGGATGTTGAATGCGACAGAAAGTTTTGAAGGGATGAGAATTAGGGATGTTATAAGCTTTTGAATGTGGCTGAGCGATTTGAAAGGCTTTAGAAAAAGAAGTAAGAGCTTTTAAATGCAAGAAAATAGGAATAGGAGATTTGAATGGCTTTTGAATGTGATTGATAGATTTGCAAGCCTGTTGAATGGAAACGAGGGATTTAAAGGCTGTTGAATTTGACAAAGAGATTTGAAATGTTGTTGACTTGGATGAAATATTTGTATGCTGTTGAATGCGAATGAGATATTTGAAAAGACCATGAATGATACTAAGAGATGTAAAGGGAATTTGAATGGGACTGAGAGATTTGAAAGGCGTTTGAATGGGGTTGAAATATTCACAAGGAGGTTAAATGTTACTAGGACATTAGGGATTCTGTTTACAGGGTCTGAGAGATTTAAAAGGTTGTTGAATGTGACTGAGAGATTTGGATGTCTGTAAAATGACTGACTCGATTTGAAAGGCTGTGGTATAGGAATGAGAGATTTGAAAAAGGACGAATAAGACTGTGATTTGGGGAAGGCTCTTGGATGCTAATGATACATTTGAATGGGTGTTGAATGGCACTGAGAGATTTTAAAGGCTGTTCAATGCGATTGAGCAATGTAAAAGGCTGTTGAAACGGAAGGAGAGATTTAATCTGCGTTTGAATGGGATTGAAAGATTTGAAAGGCTGTTAAATCGGAATAAAAGATTGGAAAGAAGGATGAATGAAAGTGAGAGATTTGAAAGGTTGTTGAATGGGAATGAAAGATTTGAAAAAGCTGTTGAATAGAACTGAGAGATTTGAAAGACGTTGAATGGGTTGAATAAATTGCAAGGCTGTTGAAAGGAATTGAGTGATTTAGACGGATGTTGAATATGACTGAAGTATTTGAAAGGTTGTTCACTTGGATTAAAGATTATGCTCTTGAATGGCAATCAAATATTTGACAGAAGGTTCAATGAAAATAATAGATTTGAAAGGAATTGAATATGACTGGGAGAATTGAAAGGATGTTGAATGGGACTGAAGATTCTCAATGAGGGTGAATGTTATTGGGAGATTAAGAAGTTTTTCAAAGGGACTGAGAGATTTGAAATAATGTTGAAGGGGACTGAGAGATTTGGATTGCCCTCGAATGGGAATGGGAAATTTGGAGTAATGATGAGTGAAAGTGAGAGATTTGAAAGGATATTGAACGGAAAGGAGAGATTAGAAAGGCTGCGGAATGGGGCTGATACGATTTGAAAGACTATGTTATAGGAATGAAAGATTTGAAGAGAGTTTGAATAGGACGGAGATTTTACCAAGGCTGTTAAATGAAATGAAAGATTTGATAGGCTGTTGAATGTTACTGACTGAATTGAATCTCTTTCGATTAATTGAAATACTTGAAAAGCTTTTGAATGAGAATGAGATATTCGTAAGGATGTTGAAAGAAACTATTAGATTTGAAAGGCTGTTAAATCGGATTCATAGATTTGAAAGGATAATGAATTTGACTAAGAAATTTAGATAGATGTGAATGGGACTGAGAGATTTTAAAGGCTTCCGTATTGGGATGAGATATTTTTAAATATTTTGAATAAGATTGAGATTTTTAGAGAACTGTTGAATGTGTCTAAGACATTCGATGGGCTGTTGAATGAGATTGCGAAATCTTATAGGCATTTCAATGCGATTGAGAGATTTCAAGGTCTGTTAAAAAGAATGAGATATTTGAAAAAATGTAGAATGTGAATTTGAGATTTGAAAGCCATTGAATGGGACTGATATCTACGAAAGAAGATTGAATGAGACTAAGAGATTTCAAAGATATAGAATGGGACTAAAGTTTTGAAAAGCTGTTGTATGGCACGAATAGATTTGAAAATATGTTGAATTGGAATGAGAGATTTGAAAGGGTGTTGAATGGGAAATAAAACAATTTAAAAGGCCGTAGAATGTGATTTAGAGATTTAAAAGGATGTTGAATATGATTGAGAGATTTGAAAAGCTGGTGAATAGGACTGAGAGATTTTGAAGGTTGTTGAATGAGAATTAGAGATTTGAAAATATGTTGAATTGGACTGAAAGATGCGGAAAGTTCTTAAATGAGCCTGACAGATTTGATAGACTTTTGACTCGCCCTAAGAAATTAGAAGTACTGTTGAATACGTGTTAGATATTTCAAAGGTTGTTAGATAGAACTGAGAGATTTTAAAGGCTGTTGAATTGGACAAGGAGAGTTGAAAGGCTGTTGAACGGAACTGAGAGATTTGAAAAGCTGTTGAATGGGAGTTATAGTTTTTAGAGTCCTTTGAATTGGATTGAGATATTTGATAGGCTGTTGAATATTTTGGACAGATTTGAACGAATGTCGAATACGATAACAGAATTTTTATGCTGATGAATGCTGATGAGATATTTGAAACTAGGTTGAATAAGACTAGGAAATTTGAAAGGATATTAAATTGGACTGACCGATTTGAAAATATATTCAGTCGTACAGAGAGGTTTCGAAGGCAATTGAAGAAAAGTGAGAGGTTTGAAAGCCAGTTGAATGAGGAGGAAAGATTTGAAGCAGTTGAATGGAGCAATGAGATTTAAAAGACTCTCGAATCCTACTAAGAGATTTGAAATTTTGCTGAAATGGATGAGATATTTAAATAAGACTAGGAAATTTGAAAGGATATTAAATTGGACTGACCGATTTGAAAATATATTCAGTCGTACAGAGAGGTTTCGAAGGTAATTGAAGGAAAAGGAGAGGTTTGAAAGCCAGTTGAATGAGGAGGAAAGATTTGAAGCAGTTGAATGGAGCAATGAGATTTTAAAAACTCTCAAATCCTACTAAGAGATTTGAAATTTTGCCTAAATGGATGAGATATTTGAAAAAAAATGTTAAAAGAGACTAATAGATTTTAAAGGATAAGGAATGGGACCTATAAATTTGAAACGCGTTTGACTGTCACTGAGAGATGCACAAGAAGATTGTGTCTCACTTAGAGCTTAGGAATGCTCTTCTAAGGAAATCAGAGATTTTAAAGCATGTTGAATTTGAGTGAGGGATTTGAAACGCTGTAGAATAGGACTGAGATATTTGAAAGGCTGTTGAATAAGACTTATAAATTTTAAAGCGTGTTGAATTAAACGGGGGATATTTAAAATGCAATTGAATGAAATTTAGAGATTTGAAAGGATGTTGATGGGAATGAGAGAAATGGAAGGCAGCTGAATGGGACTGACATATATGAAAAGCTGTTAATCAGGACTGAGAGATTTGAAAGCTTTTGAATTGGAATAACAGATTTGTATGGCACTTGAATGGGAATGAGAGATTTGAAAGGATGTTAAATGAGAATGAGATATTTGAGAAGAGGTTGAATGATAATAAGGGATGTGAAACAATGTGGAGGGACTGAGAGATTTAAAAATCTGCTGAATGAGAGTGAGAGAATTGAAAGGGTGTTGAATGGGAAAGCCATATTTGAAAGGATGTTGAAATGACGAGAGATAGCGAAGTATGTTAAATGGGACTTAGATATTTGGAAGGCTATTAATTGGGCATGAGATATTTGAAAATATGTTGAGTGGGACTAAGAGATTTGGAAGGCTTTTGAATGCTACTGAGAGATTTGAAGGATGAAGGAAGTAGAATGAGATATTTGAAAGGCTGATGAATGCGCATCAGATAACCTAACCTTCCAATATGAGTGAGAGATTTGAAAATTTGTTAAATTGGATTGAAACATTTGAAAGGATGTTGAATGCTAAGAGATTTGAAAGGAATATCATTGGAAAGAGAGATTCGAAACGATGTGGAAGAAGAATGCGCGATTTGAAAGCATGTTCAATGAAACTGAGATGAAAGGCTACTTAATTCGACTGAGAGATTTGAAAGACCTTAGAATGTGGATGAAAGAGTTGAAAACGTGTTGAATTATATGCGAGATTTGAAAGACTGTTTAAATCGAATGCTAGATTTTCAACGCTGTAGAATTGGATTGAGAGATTTTAAATTCATACATTCAGTTGCGTTATAATGAGAGTTTGAAAAGTTGTTTGAATTTTGTTTAATGGGACTGAAAGATTTGAAAGGATGTTGAATGGGACTAATAGATTTGATAGACTGTTGAATGTAATTGAGAGTTTTAAAAGTTTGTTAAATGGGACAGAGATTATTTGAAAGGCTGTTCAATGGAAATGAGATATTTGTAAGGCAGTTGAATGCGATGGAATGCTTTGAAGGGCTGTTGAGTGGTACTGAAAGATTTTAAATGGTTTGAGTGAATGTGACTAAACGATTTGAAAGGCTATTGAAAAGGAATGAGAGATCTGAAATGGCATGGGGGATTTGAAAGGCTGTTGATTGGGAGTAAGAGATTTGGAACACTGTAAAATAACAGTGAGATATTCGAAAGTCTTTTGAATGTGACTGATAGATTTGAAAGGCGGGTGAATATTACTGAGAGATTTGAAAGTTTGCGTACATAGATGAGAGATAAATAAGGTTGTTGACTGGGAAATAGATAATTGAACGGGGGTTGAATAAGACTAATGGATTTGAAAGGATTTTGTATTGGACTGAGTGATTTGAAATGCGCTTTAATGGGACAGGAATTGGCAAGAAGGTTTCTGAATGCTACTGAGATTTAAAATTATGTAGAATCGGACTGATATAGTTTAAGAGGCTTTGACATATAGGAATGAGAGATTTGAAAAGATGTTAAATATGACTGGAAGGCCGTTGAATGCGAGTAAGAAATATGAAGGGGTGTTGAATGGAACTGAAATATTTTAATGGGTTTTCAATGAAACTGAGTGATTTCAATCGCTGTTAAAAAGCAGCATCATATTTAAAATGCACTTAAATGTGAATCAGAGATTTGAAAGGTATTTGAATGGGACTGAGATATGTATGGCTGTTGAATGGCATGCCAGATGTGAAATGGTGTTAATTAGGAATGATATATTTAAAATTAGTTTGAATGAGACTACGAAATTTGAAAGATGTTGAATTGGAATGAAAGATTTGAAAGGCTGTTTAATTAGAATAAAAATCTAAAATGCTCTAGAATGTGCCCTGTAGATTAGACACGATGTTAAATATGAATGAGCGATTTGAAATGGTTGTTAAATGGGCCTAATCTTTTTGAAAATATGTTGAATCGGTCTGAGAGATTTTAATCGCTGTTGAATGCTATTGATTGATGTCAAAGGATGTTGATTAGGATGATAGATTTAAAAGGCTGTTCAATTACACTGATATATTTGAAAGGAGATTGAATAAGACAAAGAGATTTGAAAGGGTGTTGAATTCAACTCAGAGATTTTAAATTCTGTTAACCCTTTCCCTCCTGAATTTATTATTTATTTGAGTAAAAGTTCGAAAATTTGTGTGGATGTTAAGGAGGATGTAATAAAAACTTTAAAATATGCGATTTATTGAAAAAGTATAAAATTGTGGAAAATTTGAGATAACAAAAAAATTTATCATTGGGAATTTTAAAATTTGATGTGAATAAAAGATTTATCATTGGAACATATGAATGAATTTTAATCTTTGACACTACTTTTTATTTATGGTAAAACTCTATGGAACAATTTCTACATTTATTCATACACAGTGGAAGATTACATTTTGTACATTTTATTTCACTGTACTTCTTTATGCAATGTTCGCATCTTTGTGGGGTTTCGATTGAGGAAGGCCAGTGATCTGTCGTATCGAAGCCAACATTTGCAACTGGTTTTGCTGATATAAGTTTTCTCTTTTGCGGTTGTGCACTTTCCTTCGATAGTCTTCCTCTATTCTTGGACTGCCTTAAGTTACCTCCATTGAGAAATGCAGGAATGTTTACATCAATATGCTTCTTTTCGGCAACTAATCTACGTCTCACTTGACCAACTTGATTTTTTCCAATATAAGAAGATACTAAATGAACAGATTTACTATCAGACCATTTCACTGCACATTTCAGTGCATTTTGTTCAATGATCAATCACATGAGCCTCTTCCTTCTTCCTTTAGCTCTTTATTACTTTTGAAAGAACAAACATTTAGTCTATTATACCTTACAGTTCCTGCTGCCCTGATCCCAGAACCATTTAAATATTTTATTAGTCCATATGATGTAAACCAGTTGTCCATAGCAAGTTTGTAGTTTTGTTTCTTTGCTAAATCTTCTGCCAGCCTTACTACGATATTTCAACTGACTTCCAGGCCTATATATTTTACTACAGTTTCCTTTCCAATATAAATTTCAAAATCATATACAATACCACTGATGCCCGGCCTAGCGAAAACCTTTATACCCCATTTATGTGGCTTCCCTTTGACCTACTGCTTTAGAGAACCTTTGAAAGGAATCATAAGTTATTCCTTATAACTTCAAAGAAAGGTCGAATCTTGAACAACCGATCGCACTGGAAGTCATCATGCGCCTTCATTTTGTCATTATCATTGATGTGAAAGTAAGATTTTAATTTTTCGAAACCTGTCACGAGACAGTTTCTGCAATTTTTTCATTCGTATTTGAAAGAGACTAAATAAAGATTTGTCTGAAAAACAGATTTTCTATGATAGAATCATCAAAAAAAAGTTTGAAATAAGAAAGAAGCGTCATATAGCTTCGTGGATACGAGAATTGAACAACGCAGTCATTGGCAACCATGTCAAGGTCCTTCATTCTGACACTGTATCTCCATCTTCAGATGGCCATCTATATTCAGGTTCTTCATCAGAATCTTCAACCTCAGCATCAGAGACATTACCTTCTAGGAGGACAACAATATCACATGCAGCAACATCTTTCGAATCCATCTGGAATTTGAATAAGAGATAATATATATATATATATATATATATATATATATATATATATATATATATATATATATAGTACAAGAGAAATAAGAATTGGACGCCAATGAGCAAATGAGACAAGAAACCGGAGTTTTTTTAAAGGCAAGAGAAAGGGACATTAGAAAACCCAGAATCAAAGAGAGCAGAGGGCGGCACAGTGAAGGCGATCCTTTTACCGAGAAGACAGAAATAACGACAGGAGAAAAAAGTTTTTAAAAATTCCTGGCAGGGACTCGTTCGGGTCTGCTGATTGCCGGTCAGATGCTTTTCCGCTAAGCTACCAGTGTGGTGGCTGTATTATCACCCGCAGAAGCTGCATTTGCTCTTTCTTTGTATGTATGTGACATGGACAATGAGCCTTTAAATTGTGAACGGGTAAGAGGATGTGGTATAAAAATTCCTTGGAGGTTCTTAGCTTAGGGAGATACTGGGTTTGATGGGGTAACGCTTTGGGCGAAATATTGCGAATGTGCCTGGTAGCGTAGCGGCAAAACATCTGACCCGCAATCAGCAGACCCGGGTTCGAGTCCCGGCCAGGAATTTTCGAAGATTTTTTGGCCCTGGTGTTATTTCTGTCTTATCTGTAAAAGGATCGCCTTCACTGTGCCATCCTCTGCTCTCTTTGATTCTGGATTCTTCTAATGTCCCTTTCTCTTGCCTTTAAAAAAACTCCGGTTTCTTGTCTCATTTGCTCATTGGCGTCCGATTTTTCTTTCTATTGTACTATATGTATATATAGTCAGCTATACAAGGTTTTTGCATCTTTCTTTCTGTCCTCAAATTTATTTGAAAGGCAGAAAATACAATGGCGTAGCCCTGTGGTGGTTGTATTATCACCCGCAGAACCTGTATTTGCTCTTTCTTATATATATATATATATATATATATATATATATATATATATATATATATATTAAAAAATGAGGAAAGAGAGAGAGAGAGAGAGAGAGAGAGAGAGAGAGAGAGAGAGAGAGAGAGAGAGAGAGAGAGAGAGAGAAAGAAAGAAAGAGAGGAAGAGAAAGAAAGAAAGGAAAAGAGAAAGAGAAGGAAAAAAACTAGTGTGTGCAAGTATGTTTGTGCGTGCGTGCGTTTATGTGTATATGTGCGGGAATATTAGCAGAGCTAACTAAAAGTAGCATGTGAAACAAAAATTGCAAAAATACTTTTATTTTAGGTCTTTACTTTCCCTACATGCTACCTCAATAAGCTATCTAATAGGCCTAAGAAAACAGACTGCATCCCTATATCACTAGGCTATCCCAGTGACAAAAGTTTTCATCATTGATAATTGTTAGGCCTAACTATTTATAAATAATTTGTATTATTATAATTATTTGCATTCAAATGATAAGGGTAACTTTATTTTTTAAGCCAACACCTAAAGAAGAATAAAATTATCTTCTTTGAAAAAACGGTTAAATAGGCCTGAGAGATTTGTAAGGCTGTTGAATTGTACTGCGATATTTGAAAGGCTGTTGAATGTGGATGAGATCTTTGATAGGAGGTTAAATGACCCTAAGGGATTTGAAAGGATGTTGAAGGGGAATGGGAGATTTGAAAAGCTGTGCAATGGGATTGAGAGAGTTGAAAATCTGTTGAATTGGAATGAGCGATTTGTATGGTTGATGAATTGGCATGAGTGATTTGGAAGGCTGTTGAATATTATTGTAACATTTGAAAGGAGGTATTGTATGGGATGACAGATTTGAAAGGCGGCTGAGTGTGAATGTGATATTTGAAAGGAGGTTGAATGAGACTAAGAGATTAGAAAGGATGTTGACTGGGACTAAGAAAATTGAAAAGCTGTTGAATGGGACTGAGGGATATGGAAGGTTGTTAAATTTGAATGAGATATTTGAAAGGAACTTGGATGGGACGAGTTTTTCTTTTGCTGGAGCAATGTTCCTTATTAGGGAGAATGCTCTTTTATAGGATGAATTTTCTTTTGTATGATGAATGTTCTTTTATAGGATGAATGCTATTCTTAATTCAATTATTGTTTATTAGAGTGAATATTCTTTGATTAGGTGAATGTTCTATGATAAGGTGTAGGTTCTTTTTATATGGTGAATGTTATTTTGAAGGGAGCATGTTCGTTTTTTATGGTAAATGTTCTTTTGCAGGAACAATTTTGTTTCTAATATAATTGTTCATTTATGGGATGAATGTTCTTCTTTATTAGTGAGAACGATGTTTTGTAGGCTGAATTTTCGATTGTATGATGAATGTTTTTTTGTAGGATGAATGCTATCCTTAATTCAAATATTGTTTATTAGAGTGAATGTTCTTTGATAAGGTGAATCTTCTTTTATAGGTTGAATGTTCTTTTGTTGCAGGAATATTCTTTGTAAGATGGTGAATGTTGAAGGAAGCATGTTCGTTTTAATCTAAATTCCTTTTACAGGATAAAAGTTCATTTTTAATTTAAGAGTACTTTTATTGAATGAATATTCTTTTTCAGGATGAATGTTCCTCATTAAAGAGAAGGATCCTTTGTAGGTTAAATTTCATTTTGTATGGTAAATATTCTTTTGTTGGAAGCATTTTTTCCTGTAAGCTGAATGTTATTTTGAAGAGAGCATATTCGTTTATGAGTGTTCTTTAGTAGGATGAATATTCTCTGGTAGAAAGAATGTTCTTTTAAGAGGATGAATTTTCTTTTGTAGAATGAATGTTCTTATCGAATGATTGTTCTGTTGACGAATGTTTGTTTGTAGGATATTGTTCTATTTAATGTTCTTTTGTAGATGAAGTTTCCTTCGAGAAATATTTTATTTATAGAATAACTGATCTCTTCTAAGTTGAATGTTCTCTTGTTGGATGAAGGTTTTTTTTGTAAGATAAATGTTTTAGATAGCATGTTTCTTCTTTTCTGCTTAAAATGTTTATTTTAATGTTAAATGTTTTTTCTACTTTGAATATTCTTTTGCATGACGAGTTTTGTTATGCACAATGCATGTTCTCTATTTAGGATGAATGATCATTTTAGAATAAATGCTCCTTTATGGGATAAATGCTCTTTTGTCTGATGACCATTCTTTTTTAGGATAAATGTTATTTTGTAGAATGTATGATCTTTTCTGGGATAAAAGTTTTGTAGGATGTATGATATTTTGTACTTTTAATTAAATTTTGTAGGCTGAATGTTGTTTAGTATATATGTACTTTTGTAGAATAAATTTTCTTCTATATTGTATAATGAATGTTCCTTTGTATCTTGAATGTTCTTTTATAGATTCAATGTTATTTTGTAGGACAAAAGTTCGTTTGAAGGGTAAAGGTTCTTTTGTAGGATGAATGCTCGTTTTAGGATTAGTGTTTTTGTAGGCTGAAATTTTTTTGTGCGATAAATGTTCTTTTGTAAGGCTGGATATTCTTTAGTAAGGGGAATGTTGTTTGCTATGGTTTATGTTATTTTAGGGGGATTGATGTTCTCTTTTAAGATGGAAGTTCCTATGTAGAATGAATGTTCTTTTTAGGATGAAAGCTTGTTTGTAGGATTAGTGTTTTCGTAGGATGAATGAATTTTATAAAATAAAGGTTCTTTTGATGTGAATGTCCTTTTTTTTCGTTAATAATATTGAAGGCTAAATTTTCTCTAGTAGGGTAAATGATTTCTGGTATGATTTAAGTTCTTTTGTAGAATGAATATTATTTTGTGGTGAATGTCATTTTGTAGATTGAAATATTTTTGAAGGATAAATAATATTATGTGGGATAAATGTTCTGTGGTAGAGTTAATATTATTTTTTTTATCATAAGTATTCTTTGGTAGGATAAATGCTTTTTGCAAGATGGATGTTCTACTGTAGGATGGAAGTTTTTTTGTAGGATAACTATTTTTTTCTATGATGAAAATCTTTTGTATGGTGAATGCACTTAGGTAATATGAATATTCTTTTGTACGCTTAATGTTTTTTTAGTAGAATGATTTTTCTGTTGATGAATGTTCCTTTGTAAGATAATGTACTTATTTAATGTTTATTGGAAGGATTGTGAGGGTATGGAACGTACATACTCGCATGCCGCCAGACAATTGTGGGAACGAAAGAAATTTGTCGTTTGAGTTGACCTTCGTCTCCTCTCTCTCCCCCCCACCCTCCCCGACATTCTACCGCCCTCCTCCGCCTTTTCCTTGACCTAAGTCGTTATACGTGCAAACTTCTCCAACAGGCGACAGGAAGTCTGAAGAAAGAAGGCCTATCTCACAGAGAAGCCTAAATTATATTTGCCTTCTTTATGATACCATGGAGATTGTCCAGAAGGCACTGCAAAAAGCGAATTGTCGTAAATGGAATCTCTCTCTCGATTTCACATAGTCCGCGGTATAAATGACGACGCCTTTCATCCCTCTGGAGCAGTGTCCCAAACCTACTCGCGTAACCCTCACGTTGAACGAGAGTCGTTGCCGTAACGTATCGACTGCCAATGCGCCGCTAAGTTAACCTGGTCGCTGTCTCAAAGTGTTCCTGAGGCAAATCCCGCCCCGCAGAGTCTGTGACTAGAAGAATACGCTCTGTTGCTCAACGTAACTTGAGAAAGAAAATGGAACATCCAAATAGTTACTGGAAGTTACTATTTGTTAGTGTCACATCCAGTTAGGAGTGAACTAACCAGAACTGCAGTCAGCAGCCCCGAACCCGTCGTCTTATCCCCCCTCTCCCCGAGAACTCGTGTGAACGCCCCCCGAACCACTCCATCTGGATCTGAGTAGTCGTCTCTCCAATCCATCACTATTAATGGTAATCTGTAAATCCAGTGTCCCTTTATTCTTAAATTACCTATTTAATTAACAGTGATTGATACAACCATTGAGTCATTATAAATCTAGACGCTTAACGTCAGTGTTATCCTTCCCTCCTTGTTTAAAAAGATTTAAGTGATTCATTCCCTGATATTGTTATTTATAATTGCTGTCAACCCGGACTAATCCGTGTTTAATATTTAATCCTTATTTACCTAAATGCCCGTTTAACTATTGCTAATTATTATTTTTGTGTAAAGTAAAGTTTATTTTTGTACGTGTGTTTATTTGTGGCTCCTCCTTTTTGACGTACCCTTATGAAGACTTTAATTAAGAATCCCTTCGGCTAATTTATTCAACCTGTATTATACACTCTTAGAATTTAACAATCACAAACCTCCCCCCAGTAATAAGTGGGACTTTTATAGTGCAAATCCTGGCCACGGCACAACCAGCCTTTAACCAGCTTTTGCACGTTCAGTAGGAATTGAAGCCTATTTATATATATATATATATATATATATATATATATATATATATATATATATATATATATATATATATATATATATATATGATCGTAGATTGAGTCATAGGGTCTCAATACCATCGACTTAAACAAGAGCGGTGTGTCGAGATCAAGGGCTAGAATAATTATTGGACCAGACTATGAGCAATTCTACGATAAGGATGAATACTCTTTTGCACGATGATGGTGCTTTTGAAGATGATTTTTTTTGTAGAATAAATGTTCTTTTTTTACCTTGAATATTTTTTGTCGTATGAAGGTTCTTTTGTAAGCTGAATGTTCTTTTGGGGGATGTTGTTCTTTTGTAATTTCAATGTTCATTTTTGAATAACCTTCCTTTTCTAGATTGAGTGTTCTTTGGTTACGATGAATTTTCTTATGCAGGATGAATGTTCTTCTGTAGGACGAATCTTCATTTTAGGATAAAGGTCCTCGGTAAGATTAATGTTGTTTTGTCAAATGAAGTATATTTTGTAGGATAAATGTTATTTTGTAGAATGTATGATATTTTGTACTTTGAATGATCTTATATAGGCGGAATGTTCTTTTTTAAATTTAGTGCTCTTTTGTAGGATGAATGTTCTTGCGTAATTTAACACTCTTTGACCCTTGGGATTAATTTCCACTAATACTTTTGCCTACACTCATTAATTTCATTTTATCTATATTTATTTCTTTCTTCTCAATATTTGTTCCTTTTTATGTGTTTTCCTTCTATTTTTTAATTTATTCTTTGGATTTACATTTTTTCTTTTTTCTCTAGATTTATTTCTTTATTTCCATGTTCTTTTTTCTTTTCCATAATTTTTTTTGGTATTACTTTACAGTATATTCTAAATATTCGTTTCTTATCTTTTCCATATTCATTCCTTTTTAATTCTGTTTTCCTTTTTATCCTTTTTATCTCTCTTTTCTTCTTTATAATCATTCTTTCTCTTCCCTTAAAACTTTCCTTCTCCATATTTATTCCTCTCGTCCTCTATATTTGTTCCTTTCTTTCTCCATCTTTTTCTTAGTCTCTTCCTTATTTTTATATTTATTACTTTTGCTCTTTATATTTCTTTCTTCTCTTCTCTATATCACTGGTCTCCACTGTTTTTAAGGTCTAAAACATAATAGCTGATTTTAGGCCAGTTTTCCGAGCTGAATTCGTAAATCATGCTCATTTTATCTAATCAGATCAAGTTTTTGAGATATAAGCACAAGCCATAAATTCCTAAATTCCGATCTATTTGTAGGCGAATGTACACACAATAGTAAATTTTGAACTGATTTATACACAGAAGCTCTACAGAATGTTCTAATTGATGCCAAAAAAGAGTACAACATACAAAAAAGCTACTCATAAATGAATAGTCTTTTCAGGGACTTCCGATTGCGTCTAGCAAACACCAAATCCCTTTTCAGGCACTGGCAGTAGTGAGCCAGAAAGCTAACATCTCAACGCCCTTGGAAGCGTTCCTCCATCCCACGGATATCTTGGTGAAATCGCCCACCCTTTTGTTTACTGAAGTCTCCACAATTCTCAGAAAAATAGTACCGGTGGGACCGAAGGAAGTGCCATTTCACTGGCATGTTCTTTCTTTTCTTATTTCTCTAATCCCGTAAATTTTCCATACATGTTTTACAGCTAATATTGGGAGCAAATGGTTTATCCTGGTCCCCTAGTTTTACTCCAAAGTAACCAGGATATGCCTATTCACAAAATCCATTATATTATTTTTGCTTGACGGTCTGGAAGAGCAACATGGCCGCAGATGTAACAAAACTTATTCGGATGATTCTTACACGTACGATCCATTGCAGTGCAAATCTAGACCTGAAAAGATGAATAAAATAGGTTCTGTATGGTTCCTCATCACATGATGTGACAAAACAGAAGTAATAGACGTTTGGATTAAGCGCTATTTAGGAATATGCTTTCTAATATAAATCGAGCCTATCTTAGAAACCAGACCTGAACAAAGAAAACTAATTATATTCTTAAATTAAGCATGAAAAAAGGATTCTAAGTGAGTTGGAAAACCTTAGATAAAGGTTTTCAAACGCAGGCCAGTGCATTTATTTATTTATTTCTTCATATTAATTACTTTTCTTATCTATACTTGATCTTTTGGTTCTCCGTTTTTACTCCTTATCTTATCTTGCTCGTCGAGTGGATAAGGCGCTAGTCTGCCAATGTCGCGGTACCGGGGTCGATCTAGGCATGAGCTGACACAAAAGTAATCGCAGGGTTGTGTTCAGCCCTGTACTGAGTTGGGTCGATCTTACACTTCTCATCACACAATTGCAACACTGTTTTATTTCTTCTCCCGTCTTGGCATCGCAACACACATATTCTCTGTTCCAAGGAATCATGCTGATGGGTAGCTATATCAACATACCTCTGACGCATAACAGGTCCCTCTGCTCAGTGCTGACGAAGGTTCCACCTGAACGCTGTTTGGTGTCAAAACATCCTGGCACTGCTCCCCAAAGAGCACCGGCCCCTGGTACCCTCGAGCTCACCAGCGATTTTCATACCCATCATTTATGTCTATTTCATTATCCGGTCGGGATCCGCCGGGATAAAGGCAGGTTGGCGAACCACGATTACTACTACTCCTTTTCTTTGTCCGTCTCTGTGGTCCACATTTTCTGTCAATTTAAGGCCTCCGTCTTCAAGCAGATCTTTATCAATAAATACACAATAATTATCAAGTTAAAGAATTGGATGTATCCAAGGAATGCATTTTCTCTTATTGGACAAAGAATGATATGACATATAACTAACGAAGAAAAAGAGATGAATTATAAAAAGAACAGAAATAGTAAATAAAATACGATGAGAAAGATAAACGTTATAATAGAGAAACTCGTCAATCCAAAGAATTCGGGTCGGGAAAGGAAATTGTAGATTTTTGCGAACAAGTTCGTACAAAAAAAAACCCACAAGAACTTTAAAACACGAATTGTGCCTACTTGGAACTTCAGAACCTCCACATCTCATCCAAATAATCACCCCCTATCTCAACGGTCTTCAACATCGAAATTCCAAGTAATTATGTACGAACTTATTCCAGAACGTTCCTTTCTTCTTCTCCCCCTCCACCAAAGACGCTAGAATTAACCCTACCTTGGGCATAAGATGACTTAGGCCATCTTATGGTAGTGCGTGGTTTGACTTCCATCAATATTGTCGCATATGAATGATGGTGAAAGTGGAGATGGGAAATTTCAACCAAGAATTTGCAGCCGAGAGAGAGATGGGTGAAATGGAAGAGCGTTTTGTTGTGGGCACTCGTATTGTATGATATTGTATAGTGTGTGGGAGGGGGTTAATATGAGACCTATGTTAGGGAGGTGTAGGGAGGAATGGAGCTCGCTATGCAAGCTAAAAGAAACTTGTCCAAGACGCCAATCAGCAGCCATGGCCAGTCCTCGGATATCCATAGGCGAGATTACAAAGCGTAGCGACTTTTGAGGCGTGGTCGAAGTTTTGGTGACTGGGGAGGATGTATGCAATGGTCATTTGATTTAATTAAACGGGGCCTAATTATCCTGGGCTTTCTTTTAGATTCATAGTGTAAGTGGAGTTGGGGAGAGATGTGTAGACAGTAGAAATCCAGACGAGTATCAGTGATAAATTATTGTCATTAATATAATTATTGGTTTGTTATTATTAGGTCATCCCATAGGAATGCGTCATTTTATTAGGTTTATCATTATTTTATAGATACAAATCAAACAACTCTTTGAATTTGTTTATATTGCCATCTTATAACCATGGTAGAGTCTATTCTAGCGTATTTGACGGGGGCGGGGGGGACAAGAATGGAACATTCTACCACAAGTTCGTACAAAAGTACTTGGAATTTTGACGTTGAAAACCGTTGAGAGAGAGGAGGGGGGATTATTTGTATGAGATGTGAAGATTTTGAACAGTCAAGTAGGCTCAATTCGTGTTTTAAAGTTCTTGTGGTTTTGCACCACCTTTTTACCAAACATGATATTAAAAAGTTAGTAGAAAAATTGAAAATAGTGGTAGAATCTGGAGGAAAGTATATTACATATCAAATTAATAAATAAATACTGATTTAAATATCAATAAATTCCTTGTTGCTTGATTTCCATCCATAAACTAATGACACCCACGAAAAGAAATGCCTCATCACTTATAGGATGACCTAATATCAGCCTGAGAAGCCCAAGCAAACGTGGACATCTCAGTCACTTATTCTTATTAAGGTTTTTGAAAGAAAGTAGTGAGATTAGGTGAGTTAGAATGTGTTGAAGATAAAAAGGACTTGAGAGGAGACTACTATGTACTTTCGAGAACGAGGAATGAAACGAAAAGGGTGGTTACAATGGGTACGAAAGAACCCATTTATACGAACAGAGGACTTTTATCTCTTTCCATGCCCGAGTGAAATTAGTACTATCGATCCCCAGTTATTGCCCTGGCCCCGACACGACGCTCCACCTTTCCAAGTATTTAATGATTTATTTTTTAGTTTAAAGTAGCCTAGTACTAGGTTAAAATTTTAATAATGGAGACTCATGCCTCTGGTGGAAGTCGCCAGATGGGCGCTGTAAATAAAAATAAAATAAACAAATCCAAACCAAGCATTTAGAAAAGAGTAGACTTTCCATAAGTTCGTCTCTTATGGAACGCGATTTTGCTCCTTACAGAACTCCAGCACATATTTTAACTAAATCTAACCCAAACCTAACCGAGCATTTTTTCCGGTTCGCTGAACTGTCCGAGGTGTCATAGGAGAATGGTATCCATCAAAGAAACTTAAAATCTACAATGCTGTCCAAAAAAGAAAAAAAAAAACAATTTTATATTTTCTGGAAAATTCTCGTTAAATTTTCATGAAAATTTCACCGAATAATTCGCCTCTGAATGTCCGAGTTTTATTCCACAAAATAGTGGGTAAAAAGATTTGCTGAGGAAAGTAATGTGTATTTGATTAAAGGATGCGTTCAAAACTAGAGAACGATAAATTTGAACTTTTAGTTTACACATACAATTTCGTAAAGAATTTAGGGCCACACTGTCACACGTCTATGGTATTTCTTATATATCAGGATGGCAAGACAAGTTAAGGCCGAAGAATCCTTCAGAAAGCACGTAGTGTAATGGAATAGCAAAGAAATGACTTCGGATATTTAAAGGTATTCCACTCCGTCAAAAGAAGTAATTTCATACATAATAAAGCCCTACAAGGATGCCAAGTCTTGTGAGTGGAGGATAAAAACGATTCGCTCTGAAAAAAAACGCCCATGGGAAGATCTCATGATGCAGCAGATGTCGTTGAAGGACCGATTTGAGAGAACAGCCGGAAATTCACCTCAAGCTGTCAAGAACAAGGACTTGAATGAGTGTCGGCACTCACACTGCCTCTCTTCGTTTGAGAGCAATGGAACTCATAGACCCCACCCCCTCCCCCGCATAGAAATCACTCATAGGTAAAAAAAAAATTAAAGCGTTTAGGTTGGGTTTAATTACTAAACATGTCATTTGGACTGCTGAAATGTGGGAGAGTGTTTTTCGGATCGGATGTTGAGGAGCATGTAAGGCATTGGTACAGGTGAAAGTTTGAATTCTACATGCACGCGACATTGCCCTCCATTGACCTCAAAAGGAGGATAAAACACGTCTTGAGGAAGAAAGCGTGGATTCAATTATGGGGAGCCACCATTCCTTTTCCTTATCTTCCCTTAAATTCAGCAGCTAATGATGCTACTATTAATGATAATAATAAGGATCACATTCTCCCAATCCATAATAAATTATATTTCCCACTTTAGAGCCCAATCTTTCAAAAAATTCTATTTTATTATTGGTTTAACAATTTCTTAAGAAAGGCAATAGTAATTTAGTTAATTACACTATCCAACTATTTTACGTGTGGACGAGTTCTCCACCAGAGAGCGGTAGTCACATAAAGAGCAGTGTGACAATCTCGTATAGGCTGTGATCTCCAGGGACCGGTGCTTGCCGAAGAAGGACGGAAAGAGAGCTGTAGTACTGATTATCCCCTAAGGATATTGTGGATATAACTCCCCCCCCCCTTCGGCTGATTCCGTAGAAGGAAGAGTTATGTTTTTCTGTGAGAAAGAATGGGATAAACAGCCATGGGTTTGTGATTGGCAATGTCTGTGATAAAACTTCCTGCCCGTATGCGTCAAAATTAGTGCATCGCCATTTAGTGGTATCTACAGACGAGGGCAGCAGAATTACTGTGTATGCTGTCCCTGGAAATCGAAGCCTTTACCGAAGCGTGAAAATATTCACTCTGGAAATTATTGATACAAAATCTGATAAAGAGGTTCGAATTTTAACCAGAAAGATGCAGATTTAAATACAGCCTATAAGGTCCATTAAAGGGTGCTAGTTTCCAGGACAAATAATACAAAATATGTCCACTAATGTATCCCACCTACACGAGTTTCAAAAATGAATTATTATTTTATAATCTCGCTACTTCTACTACCCATACTTAGACACATAGGCGGGCAAAAGTTTGTTATTTGCATATAATTAAGAAATAAGGAGGAATAAATAATAATGATATATATTCCCAAACAATCAACAAGAAATGCAATACAAAATGTGCCTAAAACATGTAACATTGGCAAATGATAGGCTGATGAAGCTCTGTAAAAATTGCAGCAACACCAAACTGATACATGCGGTTATGAGAGCACTTTTTCTTTAAAGAATACTCTACACGAGAGTGCGAAACCTGGCGAGATTGATGCTGGCCCACTACTTGCTAATGACCTCCTTTACATAGTTGTTCATTGAAGGCTGGCTGGCGAGGTCCTACTGCCTCTTTCAGGTCCTACCAGAAGTTTTCCAGTGGATTCATATCGAAGACTAAGGTAGCCAAACCATTACCGTGCTATTGTTGTACCGGAATCACTGCATGGTGGACGCAGACTTGTGACATGGGGCATTATTCCGCAGGAAAATCCCATTTATGGTATTTCTGAAGAGGTTTTGGACTGAAAGCAGCATGTAGTCACTCATTACAGCTTGGTACTTCTCTGAATTCATGGTGTTATCACAAACGGTAAGATTTCCTACCCTTGAACTTGCATCCCCCTACCATTAGAGAGTAGCTACCATGCTTTATTCATGGCACTCTCGATTTAACTGGTGGTCCCTTGTCCATTTGTGGACTGTAAGTTTGACTAGGACGAGAGCATCTGAAACGTGAAGTTGTTAGCGCATACGACACGTCCCCATTGACCCATAGTTCAGTTGCGGTGTACACATGCCCAAGCCAGTCGCCGTCGCGTCTGCTGAATGTTGATCAGTGGCTTCTGGCTGGCTTAACATGACTGTAGGCCTTGTGCAAGCAGTCTGAAACAGACTGTTCTGGCGGATGCATTAACCTGGTTGCTTTCTGACCATTCACGTTGCAACTCGATTACCATTATTTTACGATTATGAAGGCTCATGTGACCCAGAGACCTGACGTCAAGTTGCGTACTGACCCTACGTCGTCCAGAACGAGGTCGTCTTTTATGTTTCCAATTTCTTGGATACTACGCGCGATTTTTTGAATGCTTAGCCCCTCCCAATGCAGCATGCGCATCAGACCTTTTCCCCTATGGTATAGTTACGTGCTTTTGCCATTATCATATTGATATCAGATCCTTTCATCCTGTCTTCATAAGATGTTCATATGAAGACATTTTGACTGTAACATACTGATACCACTATTTCATAAATTTCAAATATCATCACCATTTTAGATATTTCTAATATAGTTATAAGAAAGCTTGCACTTTTATTTTGTTTTTACAGATGAATTGGATACATGCATGCAAAACTACACAAACATATTCATAGACATATCCAGGGATTAAGAAAAATTATTAGTGTTCGAAAACTTTTTGCCACAGATGTACATTTGTTAGGCAATGTTTAAGGTTCAGGAAATTTACCCACGCGGATCGTAGTGCCCAAAGAGTATTCATGTCTTTGCCCACGCGGATCGTAGTGCCCAAAGAGGACTCCTGTCTTTGCTAACCGGAATATGAACCTCCTGCATATTTTCTATTCTAACTTTACTTGCAGACTTGTAACTACACATGTGGTTTCTCCGTATATGTAGAGTGTTAGACCTGGTTCTTTCACGTTCCCAACCACCCATGATCTGAACAATTCCATACTAGATTAAGACTAGGTTTTATTCCTTCTAGACCAGCGTTTCTTAACCTTTTCTTCGTCATTTCCATGACCATCTAAATATATTTCTACTTCACATTTGCTAATTTTTGGTGGGATAAAGATAATATAATTATAAGTGTAAAGCTAAAAAGTACATTGGTTCGTAGAGCAGTTAGAAGCCATCTTCACATTGCATCGGCCACCCTTGGAGGACACTCTCATCCACCTTACTATTGGAAAATATAGCGTGCCCCTACCGGTGGGTGAAAATGAGTCCGTGTCCGTCGACGGCAAAATAGATGATTAAATTATCCAATTGATACAGTTCTTCTTAGTGCTGTTAAATTGATGTATTGGATACAGTCACTTGCTTGTCCTGGATGAAGAGTGTCGAACAGGTGAGCAGTGATCCCGATGCAGTGTGAAGGTGGCTACTCGTTGCTTTAACAACAGCAAACCATTACTGTGCAGAGTGCAGTTTTCATTACTAGAAAAACTACATTAGAAAATTATTAAAATACATGAAAACGAAAAATTAAAAAGAAGAAAAAAATTGTAATGGAAAATAAATATATTATTGTTTAAGTCTACAATAACAGACATAATATAAGGGTCAGTAAGAACAAGTGTATTTAAATATTCATTATATAAATCTAACATAACATTGAGACTATATATTATACACATATTTAAATATATCTAATATCTAACTTTCCTGATAATTTAAAGACAATGGATTAAATATTTCGTAAGTTATGAGGAAATAATCCAACTATCTTGCAAATTGCAGCGGCTAAAAGTTGAGGGTCACAAGATAATTTAATGAAACTTTGGTTAAAAGGTAAAACTAATACATTTTTGGCATAAAATTTAGGGATGTTACGATTAGGTTGATAAAATGAACGCTTAGCAGAATTATAACAATTTTCAAGTACGTATAAAGGGTAACACAAATTTAAACCTATATTATATATCCTATCAACCTCTTTTTCCTAATATTCGGGTGAAACAATTCTCAAGGCACGGAGAAACATGGAAGAGAAAACACTTTTTTATACTAATATGTTGATCGGAATAGAAATGGACATATGAGTCAATAGCTGTAGGTTTTTTATAAATTTCATATTTGAAACCTTGGTCTGTTCGGTGGATCAAAATATCTAAGAAAGGAATGGTGTTATCTTTTTCATTTTCTAAAGTAAATTTAATTGAGAGGACTGACGTGTTGATTTTTTCAAGAAAAGTATTGATATTAAGATCATTAGGCCACAAACAAAGAATTTCATTAACATAACGCATCCATAAAATAGGGGTTATGTTAGTCTGGGGAAGTATTTTGGACATTGTTTGTTTGTCATACGTCCATTTCTATTCCGATCACCATATTAGTAGCAAAAAAAGTGTTTTCTCTTCCATGTTTCTATGTACCTTGAGAATTGTTTCACCCGAATATTTAGGAAAAAGAGGTTGATAGGATATATAATATAGGTTTAAATTTGTGTAACCCTTTATACGTACTTAAAAATTGTTATAATTCTGCTAAGCGTTCATTTTATCAACCTAATCGTAACATCCCTAAATTTTATGCCAAAAATGTATTAGTTTTACCTTTTAACCAAAGTTTCATTAAATTATCTTGTTTACTAAAACCTTTGAACATAAATGTTATTTTTAAATATGAAAACACTATCCATCGCCTTCTCGTAAAAAATTCACCCCCTAAACCAGGCATTGTATATTCTATTGGTTGTAATAATTGTGAAAAATGCTATTATGGACAGACAAGTAAAGAACAGCACCAAACTAATGTTCATAATTTTTGTCAACAATCTGAATTATTTTTACATATCTATAGTCAGGATAATACTATTAATTGAAAAAGTATTAAATCTGTTATTAAATGTACAAACTACATTTCAAGAAATATTTTGGAGTGTAACTCTATTAATACTTTCCCAAATTTTAATATTAGCCCTGGATTGTTTAGCCTAGATCCTATCATATCTAATTATATTAAATCACAAATTAGAGTGTTTAAAGAATTTGTACCCCCTAGTTAGGGTTTTGATGCAGGTAGCCGTATTAACCCCCCCCACTCCTTACTATTTAAGAAATTGTCTTTCCTTCCCTATGTCATTCCATGAAGAGGTCTTTTAGAATAAAGACGAAAGCGCTTGGAATCGTTTTTCTATTTACCTTGTGGGTGTTATTTATCATATATATATATATATATATATATATATATATATATATATATATATATATATATATATATATATATACATATTCTAGAATATCTACCGCAATACAAGCCATGCAATTTTCTCACAATTTCTCTTCCACTAACTTCACTTCCGCTAACTTATTTTTAATCATTCGAGGTGGAAACTACCTTCTTGATTAGTCTATTTTTTTATTTTAATAATTAAATCCTCTCGACCATATGGTTACCAAAATTTCTTTGTCTTCCTCTCGCATTCTCTTGTTTCTCCCATTTAATCTGTTACCATTCATTTCGATGACTCTTTTTATCAACCTGGCACGATTTAATACGATTATTATAATGTTGCCCCTCTAAACGTTCTAAAGAGATCGAGGTAAACATTTCTTTTCTCATCTTTATAATATCATTTACTGCCCATTTTCAGGTTTGCGAAAGATAATTGAAATTGCATCGTTCTTCTATGCGTTATGCTATTTTCCTCAGTGATGGCGGATGATTTAACGTGTGTGCTGGTCTGGGTATGGATGTCGTTTACTCTCGCCATTTTGCAAATAAGTAGTGTAGTGCTTCCACTAACAGAATTTATCTCTCTTTGATTTTAGCTAGCTGTTAAATGCCACTGGAAATGAAATTAGGATTTATTAAAGATTTTTACGATCGCTAGCTATCATTAGATACTTAGGTCGGTCGGGATCCTATGTTTAAGCTGGGTTCCGAACCACCAGAAGACGTTATAGCATAGGGTATTTGTTACAAGGTCAACTGAACTAAAATTGGGTACGCAGTTGTTGAATTGCTATAACTAATGTGGCTTAATTTCTTCCATATGGAGTGGTTTACATTTAGTTAGGGCATAGCCTGATATTATTAGTTGTATGGTTGTCACCACCCGGGCTCGAAGCGCGAGTCACTGATTTGAGTGACATTTACTATGTGTTTAGATCTATAAGAGTAGTGAACAAACCCGATCTTGTCAAATGATGGGATTTTAATTCTTTATTTTAATTCTCGAAAAACTTTCACTATTAAATTTTGCCCCAAACTATGGTACCCTCCACCCGTTTTTTGTGCACCTCACTTTCTGAATGCCGTCTTTTGCAAATTCTGTTTTACAACAGATCTGTTTAACAAACAGATTTTTGTTTTTTTTAAATATTCTCACATTACTTTACTCTTTATAAAACTGGCATGTAAAACCTGGAGTTCATGGAAGCTAAGGAAAGGAAAGCAAAGGAAATAGAAATTTAACTTGACAAATAAATAACCACAGATTGAGAATCATGCAACGGTTAAATTAATCTGCGGTATTTGAATCAACTTCTTGAACAGGTACCAAAAACGACAGTGTACATAATTTGGGATCTTGCTTCCTTGTTAAAACCATCTCTTATCAGTTATTAAAGTTATTTTGATGTAAGGACCCAAACATTTGGTCAAAAATATTTTAAAACAACCTTGTATTGGATATTAACGCATATTCTATCGCAAAAACCCAAACTTGGGGTCTTGAAACTTTGTTAAAACCACCCTGTATTAGATATTAACGCGAACTTTAATGTAAAACCACAAACTTGGGTATTAAATCGTTTTTAACACCATCCAATATAAATTTTGAGGTATTATAATATAACACTTATTTTTATATAGAAACACAAACCTGGGTCTTGAATCTTTGTTAAATCAACCTCTAATTAAATATTAAAGCCTATTCGAATATGAATACCCCATTTTAGGCTAAGATTTTTGTTAAAACCATCCCAGTTATCAATTAATATCAAAGTATGTTTGAATGTAAAACGGCCCAATTTGGGAGCTTACATAATTGTTAAAACAATCCAATTTATCAATTAGCAAGGTTTATTTTTGTAAAACCACCAATTTGGAGTCTTAAATCTCTGTTAAAATGCTCCCATTTATCAATGGGAATTTTTTTTCTTATTCCTTGGTTAAAAGTGTTATTTCCCGGCTGTTCGTATCGAAAGTAAATGAAAAAGTCCTTTTTGATCCCAAAGGTTTGCTTTTGTAGGTAGAACACTGAGTTTCTAAATTTGTCCATTTGTAAAATAATGCTAGGGTAATATTAATTTGGAAAAATAAATTGAGAATATTGTAAATATATCGTAAAAGAATGCTATGGTAATATTAATTTCGGAAAATTAATTGAGAATATATAAAATGGTGTAGGCTTTAATTTTTGTTAAAACATGTAGAAAATTGTAAATCTTATTTAAAAAAAAAGTATTGAAATGACTTAAGGAAACCCTCCAAAACATTCTAGATTGAATGAAAAATTTCTAAAATTTAGTATAATTTTATGCTTTCAAGAATGTTCCAGAACTTCTCAAACCTTCCGGAATCTTACTTCAGGAATATTTATAGAGAGATTTACAAATTTGCTCTCATTTCAGCTCTAGCTACCATAGTAAATGCATCTGAAAAGAAATGGCAGCAAGAGGCTGCAATCGTTCTCCACGTGTATTCTGTTATATCTTTTTACAATTCATCAAAACAAGAGCAAAAAGGCTTCATTTGACTGCATTTATGAGAATGTTTTAGCTTATAAAGCATTCATTAGCATGCCAGTTAGATCCAAGACAAACCCTGGGCACTTCATTTTGCTTGTGAAAAATTGCAAGAAATCCTTTGAAGATGATAAAATTGTTTGCTGAAAAGAGTATAATATTAAAAGTAACAAGTATTTAATCTATTTGTTAGGTAGTAAATCAAAATAGTAATAAATTATATTTTTTACTTTTATAGGAAGGAAGAAAGGGGGAAGGAAAGCCTTAAATTGCCATTCCCAGGACTAAGCGTGAAGCCACTGAATATTCAAGCAACTGCTCCATCTGCATGGTGGACCCTTCCAAACGTCGAAGTGGCAAAAATGCACGTGTTATTTCCTATCCTGATCTCCTCTTCTCTATTCCACGAGACCACACAGTGCTGATCTCTTTTTGTACCCCCCCCCCCCCACCGACAGGAAGGAATAAGCCACCCTCAAAAGAAAGCTACAATTCTGAAACTGAAAAGATCAGTGAAGATGTAAACTACGGCGTCAAAGATATCGCTGTTGAGAGGACTTCACATTATCCAAACCATAGAGACCTCACTGAACTTATCAGAGATCCTGGCTTGTCAAAGACAACTGCTTAGCTTTAGATTTCTAGGCTCAAAGCGTAGGATTTGCTGGATTAAATTGTGTAAGTGAGAAGCTGGGCTATGGTAGTGCAATGATGTATCTGATCTGTTTGATACAATTGAAATTAAATGTAATCGAACTTAGTGAAAGCTCTTAATTGACACCTCCTCAAGAAGCATTAAGCAGTACTTCTCAATAATTGTAATAAGCATCCACCTCTTCTATTGACTTATTCAGTCTATTTCAGAGAGGACTAAAATAGCGAAAAGCTACTGCTACAAGCTTTGAATTATTAAGATTATGGCAGAGAAGTGTTTAAAGATTTCAAAATGGCAGCTTTTTCGATGGGTCCCCATGGGGTCTTACTAAGTTTCCATGTCTTTTCTTGCTTTGGGACTGTAGGGATATCACAACACATTACCATAAGGAGCATTCACGACATAGGTCTGAGTTCTCTTTTGGAGGGCATAATGTCAACTATGAGCAATTGATAGACCATCAAAAATATTGTTTCCTCCATTGCATTTAAAAGTTTGTCTCATGAAATAGTTTTTAGAGCTCTTAACAAAGAGTTTACGGAATTAAAGTAGCTTCAAAATTACTTTCCCAAATCCCAGGAGGCAAAGCTGAAGGCTAGTGCCTTTGTTGGACCCCAAATCAGGAAAATGGTTTGTTCAGAATAGAAAAAAGAATAGCAGTATACAATGAGGCTTGTATATGAAAGTAATGCCATTACAAACGGAAATGGAGGAAACTGTTAATTTCTATTTTTTTTACTTGCTTTATATATTTCTTGTGAAAATTTGAATAAAATTGTATAAATTTAACTCACTGTTTTTGTTTTAACCCTACAATGGCAGAAAATATTTTTGCTTATTTTTAGTAAATACTTCATCATACAAGCCACTAAAGCAAAGTTTATGACAAATAATTGCTATGTTCTATTGTTTTGAAATGAAAAGCGTTGGAAAATAACACTTCCTGGACAGGACCAAAAATTGTGTTAAATATCAAGGTATGATTTAATGTAAAAATCCATTTAGGGGTTTCAAATCTCTGTTCATACCATCTCATTTATCAATTATCATGGTTTCTAATCACATGTTTAATGTAAAAACCCACACTTGGGTATTAAATCTTTGTTAAAACCATCCCATTTATCAACAATTATCAAGGTATGTTTTAACATAAAAACACAAACATGTCGTCTTAAATCATTGTTAAGCATTTCACAACGGCAGTCAAATTCCTCTTCTCCCCTTGTGTGTGAAGTGCATAATTTTGAGAATTTTAAAGATTTGAAATTTCTGTAATATATAGACGTTTCTAATCACATGTTCTTTGAGCTTTGTATCAAGTCGAGCGTATATCTATTCAAACTTACTTATCTTAGCATGGAGAGCATGTGAAAATAATTGTAATAATATAGTGCTGCCAAGCACGAGTGTTCTCACACATAGATATTATTCTATAGAACCACATATGGTTATTAGCAAGAGGAATTAGTTAATACCGTTCGTTTCCAATTATTAACGCATATTTTGAAGTAAAAACACGAATTTGTGGTCCTGAATGTTTGTTGAAACACTTTTATACCAAATATTAATGTCTTTTTAATGTAAAAACTAACTCATGGTACAGAGGCTATGATTGGCCCTTCGAGACTTTGGCTTTACCTGTTTACAAGACCCTAAATTTGAATGCACCATCTTAAGGGAATTTTACATCATGCTCTTACCTTGGTTTCTTACTTTGATGAGGTTCTTCTCCCCGACCAGTCACTGCTGTATCCTCCAACTAGAATATCAAAGAAAAATGACAACAAGGAGAGGCGATATGGTTGGCTCATGATGGACACAATGAGAAAAGCCAAGATGAAAAGCCATTAAATTTCAAAAAGAGAATCACCAATGAAGATAGTCAATTTGCTTTTAAAAGACTGCAAGGAAGAAGCGGATACTAACTCTTCAGGAAGAGTGTTCCAGAGATTTATGATCCTAACTGAAAAAGAAATTAGCTTTAATGTCCTCTGGTGCGAACACTGCCAGCATATGCAAACAAGTATTCAAGATGGCGGCAGTGGCCATTCAAAATTTTCCACACCATGATAAAATCAGATCGCAGCAATCTATCCTTGATAGAGAACAAATTCAGGTTTGTTAAACGCTCGATATAAAGCCAATTTATGAATCCTTCAACATTTTTGGTTCACCTTCTTTGTACACATTCCAGGAGTTTTAAATCACCGACATAACCAGTATTCTAAAGTACACTTGCAAAATCAACAATGGGACAAACAGGAGAAATAAAAATTTGTTTCATAAAATCAGGAGACCGGCAAACTGTGCCCCTAAGAATACCATTTGCAACTCCACTTGCTTTGCTGAACACTTCCCTGATATGCAAATGAAATTTAAGAGAGGAATCCGCCAGAACACTAAGATCTCTGAAAGAGGATTTAATGGGAATATGACAATTTGCAATAAAATAATCAAAAACAGGTATAGTGTTGGGCCTACAAAAGCAAACTTGAGCACACTTATTTACAGAGAATTGCAAGCCCCATGACTGGCTTGTGCGGTAGAGCAAGGATATGTCATTTTGTAGAGTCTCACTGAAACCAAGAACCCCAGCAACACCAAGTGCTGAAGCTAGATACAACTTAAGGTCGTCTGCAAACAAGGTAAAGTTGCAACTAAAACCAGCAGCAGCATGATTTATATATACAAGGAATAAGAGTGGTCCAATTACAGAGCCCTGAGGAACCCCACTTGATATATTTTTTTTAAGGGGCTATCTGCCACCCCACTTGATATATCGACTTCACGACTAGAAGAGCCCTGAACCACAACCTTCATTTTCCTACCACGCAGGAATTCTCTTATCCATCCTAGCAGTGGGGTCATCTATTCCTATCAGAGAAAGCTTTAATAGAAGCAGCTGATGGTTAACCACATCAAAGGTCTTGCTATAGTCAAAATATAGTACATCAACATTTTGGCCAGAGTCCAATTGATTGCTCATATAATCATAAGTGCTCAGAAGCTGGTCAGACACAGATAAGCCTGCACGAAGGCCAAATGGATGAGGCGGAAGGATGTTATTGGCTTGAAAAAATATATTAATATGGAAAACAATAATTCTTTCAAGAGACTTAAAAACAAACTGAAGTCAGGCTAATTGGTCTATAGTTCGAAGTGACTGAATGTATACCCCCCTTAAACAATGGAATAATGTTGGCAGATTTCCATTCAGTTGGTACCTTCATTGATGTAATGCTCTTTTTGAAGATAATATAAAGTGGATAAGAAAGAGCTAAATCACATTTCTTAAAGATGAGGGAATAAAAGCCATCATGTCCAGAACCAGCTGATAGCTTTAATCTTTAAAGGGACTTTATTATTTCCTCTATAGTGACTTCATTAAGGATCATATGGGGAGCTGCAGATATTTGGTGTGGATATGGATTAGGCAAGTTTCCGACAACAAATACAGACACGAATTGATCAGCCAACAGGTTAGCCATTGGTTCACAGTCGCTGTACCACCTGCCATCTACTCTTAAAGGACTAACCAAGGGACGATCAACCTTTTACCTTCTCAAATAGGCATGAAGTCTCCTAGGGTTCTGGTCGTCAACCAAGAATTTTTCATAGGAAGAGACAGCATTACGCACATCAAGCTTAAAACGGATATTTGCATTCCTGAATTCCAACCATGATTGAACAGTAATCGGAGAATTTCGCCCATAATTAGATCTTAGAGTCTTGAAATGAATCCAAGCACATTTCTTTTGAGATTGAAGAGCTCGAGAAACTTTTGTAACCCAAGGTCGACATGAGGGACTTTGTTATTTATGAGGTACATAGAACTTGAAAGCATTATGCAATATACTAGCAAATTTAGAGTAGCTTTCATGTATATCGCAACCAAAAAGTATGTTATCTCAGTCAATCAAGAACAAATAATCATTAAGTTCATTGAAATTGCAATAAAACCATTCAAGGCATAACTCAGAATCAGGCTTTGGTGTCGTTGAGAGAGAACAAACTGAGCAAGTGAATAAAATATCAACATGGCCACATCCAGAGAGAGGGTCTGTGCTGGTTAACTCTAAAACACGGTCATGACTAGAGGTGAAAACTAAATCCAATATATTTTCAGAGGTAACAAAATTAGGAAAATTCACCCACTGAATAAGGCCTAGCGATAGGAATAAATCCAAGAAGGAGCGACCAAGCAGTGTGAAAGCCTGTGGAGCAGGCAGCATCCAGTCAATATCTGGTAAGTTGAAGTCTCCTAGCAGAATGACCTCTCTGGAGGAATAAAATGAGTCGATATAAGAAATAAGACCACTATTCTCATCTGAAGTACAACTTGGAGGCCTGTATACAACTAAAATATAGATATTAAATGATTGGAGGAAGACTCCAAGAGTATCAGGATATTCAATAAACACATCATTATACCTAATAGAGTTTCTAATATACAGAACAACTCCATGTTTACGAAAATCTGAATGGGAATCATTCCCGAGAAAGGTATAACCAGAAATGTGAACAGATGATGAAGAAACTAAGGAAGAGAGCCAAGATTCTGTAAGGGCTACAATATCTAGACCCACAGAAAAACAAAACAAGGAAACTAAATTAACCTTATTGACGAAGAAATTTAAATTAACATTCCAAACAACTACACAGGAATTAAAAAAAGTTATCTACACGATTTTTTTTTAAATTAGCTATTTGAGTTCTAACTGTACTGCCCAGGGTCAAATAGGACTGCTCTATAGGTCTAACTGGAGTGGTATATGCAGCCGCAGCAGGAACTGAATGGGAGGGACCCAATGGACGGGCATTTGAACCAGGGAGCGTAGGAATACCACCTGTTTTACTACTTGGAGCAGGTATCCCTCACCTACTCCTCCTCTCCATTCTCTTCTTATAAGTAAGGTCTTTGTTAATGAATATGTTGGAATGTTGAGTGTCAGCCAAATTCTTAGAATTAGTCAGAATAGCCAAACGATGCTGTGTGTTGGCTACCTTTGCCCTTATCAGATTAGGCTTAAGGGACAACACATCAGTAACAATTACTGGACCAAGGTTAGGGCAAACCAACGACACAACCTTGTTGAATTTTTGCGGGAAATTTTCCTGAGAAAGTCGACGTACAATAATGCTGCCACGCCTTTTGTCTCGCTCATGAAGTTCGCTTAATTCATCTTTAAAACGTTGTTGCATTTTTGGCTGCCCCAGAGCCTCCTTCAATGATAAAGGGGAAGAAGCAGCTGCAGAGGCAAGAAAATGTTTAAGGTTTCTAAGCTCACTGGTAACGGCATTCACCTGGAAACAGCCAGTTGTCCGTGTCCTCTGGGCAGATATCAGTATTTGGCCTAGGGTCTGGGCTCCCAAATGACTCTATGGTACCATATATGTACTTCGAAGGATGGGTTCATCATACCAACCGTAAATAAATATGAGCTCATAGTACCACATAACTCTAAATACAGGTTCAGAGTACTTTAAATATATAAGGGTGGGTTCAAAGAACCCCGGAAAATAAAGGAGGAAACAAAAGTATGCAAACAAAATTAATGGAATTAGTTGAGCAAACCTGTTATTTGGTGTTGAAGTTTAATCGCAAGTAACAAAGGCATAATAACTTTATTAGTAACGATAGATTTTGCTATAAAAATAAATAACAAACAAGAGCTAAAAATATGATTGATAAAAGGAGCATATAAATAAACTGGAGAGCTTAGGAGAATTGATGATATGTGGAAGGAAGCTGTCTGCGATGATCCTGTTCATTACAATGATCGAATAGAAAAATGTTAACTTATCTTGTAATGGAGAACGCAACTCTCCTAAAATAGCCCTTCCTTTGGTCAGGTCACTGTTGGGGTCCTCTAGTAAGAAGCTAGAAAGTGGGTATAACGAAGAGAGCGTTGGGGGGACACAAGAATTGGATCTACTCTAGCCTCAGCCATCGGCTGTGACATGTGCAGAACATAGAGGAAGCAGGAAATCATCCCATCTTGTAGGAGGAAGAGTTGAGGTGAAAATGTTGAAAAGGAAAAATGAGGTATTACTCGAAGAACAGTAATGGAGAGACATTTAGAGAATATATTATTCTGGTTTAAACAAGTGTCGAAGAGAGGAAGTTGTATCATTAACATTGATAGAGAATGAGTGAGAAAAAGAGGAGAGAGAATGTGTGGAGAAAGAAAGAGAGTAAAGGAGAGGGAGTGAGAATGAGTGAGAAAGAAAGAGAGAGGTCAAAATAAAATCAGAGAAGCTGAGAGAAAGAATGATAGAGAGAATGAGTTAGAGAAATAGAGAAAATGAAAGAGAATGATGGAGCCAATGAGAGAGAGAGAAAGAATGATAGAGAGGATGAGTTAGAGAATGAGAGAGATAAGGATAGAATGAAAGAAAGAATGATGGAGAGCATGATTGAGAAAGAGAGAATGATATATATATATATATATATATATATATATATATATATATATATATATATAAATATATATATATAGAGAGAGAGAGAGAAAGAGATAGAGAGAGAGAGAAAGACAGAGACAATGAGAGCGAGATAGAATAAGAGAGAGAATGAGAGCGAGATAGAATGAGGGAGAGAGTTGAGATTATTTTTATCATTATATACTAGCACATCTCGATGAAAGTCAACTCAAAACAGAACGCTGTGATTTACACTTTTGCACTGAGAACTGTAACAGGAACTGACCCAAATCGAACTCGTAGCCTTTACTATCCCCCCCTCTCCCAAACACACACACCCCTGTCCCCTAAGCACGCACGCAAATTTGGATATTTCGGCAGATGTGAAATAACATCCTGTTTGTTCTTCGCCCGTTCCGAAATCTACACGTCATCAGAAAACTGGTATTCATAAATCTGTCAAGTTTTTCTCCCACACCGACGATTTCTCTCCCGAAACACCACTTGTGGCCTGGGGCCATCTTCCTACCAACCATTGCCAATCAACTCTCGTTCTGCTGGCATCAGACCCAAAACCTATGGCTTTATTGGGAACAAAGTAAAATTTAGAATGAACCCGGATTTCGCTAAGGAAAACTTTGGTAAATATAAACTTCGAATGTTAATTATACACTATGATTTGGCCAAATAGCGATAAATAATAAAGAGCCATAAAATTTAGGCAATCGAGGTAATCCCTCCAAAAAAAACACTGATGGATATTAAAAGAATGTTTATTCCGAATTATATGCTCAGGCCCGACGTGGCCTGAAAATGAATCATTGGTATAGGAATGTAACTAATGGGTTGTTTTAAGGTATTTGTAAACATGATGATGGCTTTTAAATTATCGAGTTTCGGTATTTATTCTCTGCATAATGGCTAAAAAAATATCCCTATTCTTTGCTCACATTAATTATTTTATTGAGTTAAGTATATTATATAGTCTTGTCCTACTTCTTTATTGCTATTACTTCCCAAAATTAACTTTATTGAATGGAAAATAAAATAAAAAGACTAAAGAATGCAAGGGAAATTTAAAATATTAAGTACGTTATGATGTTGAGGTAAAGAGATAATATACTTGATGGAAGTGCTAGCCAAGAAAAAGTACTATAGAAAAAGTACCTATGCGAACCTTTGTTTTTTGTGTGGTCAACATTGCAAAGCGGATGAAATAGTGTGGTGAAAACCAACCTCTGCCCAAAGAGAGATGAAGAAATATCCGCTATTTCAGAACATCAAAGTATAGGCCTTTTATTACAACGAGACGTAAGATGAAGGAGAGAAAGAAGATATTAATCGATGTGGTTTTCTTTCGCTCATACAATAATACTACATGGTTTAGTTATATAAAATCATCGTGTTTTTCTCTTTACACTGCGTGTATGGGTAAGTTGGGAAATAAAAACTTGTTGTCCCACTTCTGTTTTAGTTTATGTTTTTCTATTCACTCGATGCAGCCATAACGAAGATATTGCCTTTGTTCAGGAATGCTACAAATACAGCCATACACAAAAGTTTTGGAAGGTAAAGATTGTGGTTTTCGTAAAAAGAATATTGATTCAGATTATTTAACTAAAACATTCACGTTTCTATGGTATCAAATATGGAAAGTAAAATTATATCTATAAGGATCGTATGTTTTATTACCCCTCTGATGCGAGGTGAAGCAGAGATATCACATAAACCATAAAAGAAATATAAATAATTACACAGATTTATTTTTTGAAAATTCAGTGCTTATTTGGAGTCTATTTGTGATTTCCGATACCTAATGAAAAACCCCTAACCAAAATCGCCATTTTTTAATCATAATACTTCAATATTTTTTGCCCTGAAAGTTTCCGAAGCAATTCCATGGAACATGGATAAGGGCGACATATAATTAAAAGATTCAGAATAAAATCCTTTGAATTGAGAATAAAACATGACCTGGATTATATTTTTTTCTGGATCTCGAAACAAATTTGTAGATATTCTTATTTGCTATTAATATATACAGATCAAAACTGAGACGAATTACATCTCTAACAGTCAGTGTAATTATTGCTGTAGGCGACTGGGTTATTAATTATCTCTGTTTCGCCCCTGAAAAGAATTATGAGGACGATTTTACATGGATTTATCTCTATTGAAGACTTTATTTCCCAATAGGAACATAAAGTTTAACCTGCGACCAAATCCTAGGTCACTACAGCATGTGCCAGTTGCCGAGGCTTTAACTCGAATGGCGCCCTATCTTGTGACTATTCACAACCGATGTGCTTAACACCACTTAAATCAGAAACGGTTTTCCCTCAGTTAGGTCGTAACCACAAAAAAGTCAACTACATCATTATACCATTCTTATGGAGACTTTATTTTATTTTGTTTTTCACAAATTATAAGGGCAAGTAATTTAACAACATGTCAAAAAAGGGGTCTATAAGGGTTATAGTTACACATATTTTGTTTTTATTTTTTTTCATGTAATTTTGCCTCTTTAACACGAAATTGATGCATGTTTTGCTATTATCAATAATCTTAGAGTTATTGATAATTTTAATATTTTACACTTTATCATAAATCTTGGTTTGTCATATTACGATATACGAGGGGCGGTCAATAAGTTTTGCAATTCGGATATAAGGAAACGAGATATGAGGAAAAGTATTTTATTATTTTTCAATATAACTACCCTCGACTTCAATGCACTTGCGCCACTTGTCCCCGAGGCTTCGAATTCCCGACAACCAGAAATCTGCCGACTGCTGTTCAATCCACTCCTGGACGGCGAGCTGGACATCTTCATCGTTCCCAAACCGGCGTCCACGCAGTGCAGCCTTGAGCTGGCGGAATAAAAAGTAGTCACTAAGGGCCAGATCTGAACTGTAGGGGGAATGGTTGAGCTCCTCGAATCCGCACTCGCGCAGGGCAGCTTGTGCAACTCTGGCCTTGTGGACTTTGACGACGTTGAAGTCGATCATAAGGTGAGGTTTCTAGGGACTCACGGGCAGAGACCTTGGTCATGGCCAAATTGTCGTAGATGATGTTGATAACACTTCCATGTGATTTTCCAAGTTCTCGCTCGATTTCTTCGACCTTCACCCGTCGATTTTCGAGGATCATCCTCTCCACATGGGCCACATTGTCCTCGTTGGTCACGTCTGGCGGGCGTCCTGTACAGGGGTCATATTCAAGGGACTCACAACCATGGTTGCATAGGAAGGGGTGGTGTCGGTGTACACTGCAACCATTCGTTCATGGATCTCTTTTGCATTCTTGCCTTCCTTGGTCAAAAGTTTGATCACTGCGCGATGCTCAACCTTCTCCATTGTTGAAAAATTTGTGACTGACGATCTGCGCTCAGCTACTGCTTCTTAAATAGGCGAGGCAGGAGCGTGCGGAGGCAGGTCCTAACTTGTCATAACTTTTCCTAAAACCCCCCACAAACAGCCATCGCCCTTTCCCTGTTTTGCCCTATCGATTCGCAAAACTTGCTGACCGTTCCTCGTATGTGCATATTAATTTCAAAATATGAAATAAAAACTGTTAATGTCAAAAAGGTCTTTTTAATTACAATAAAAATACTAAATTTGAAAAAAATAATATAAATATTTAATCATTTTTTAAATTATTTATATAATTATCATTTCTATGTTTTCGTAAAAATCTAACTACTACTACACAGAACGCACAAACATTTTCAACAGCATTACTTTTTTCCTCCAAAAGAGAACTTTTCAGAATCAAGTTTACATTTGAGTCAGTGAAAATGTCCCCTTTTATTTTTGCATCATTTAGTTTCGAAAAGGTCAAGTGGATTGGTTTCAAAGCTTCTCCACTGAACTCGAGAACTTTGCTAAATTTTTTAACAAGTCCTAACTTATTGTGAAGCTGAGGGAGCTAAACATTATGGTGCTCCACTATTGGTTTGCTAACAAAGTTGAACGTTCTAGGCTGCAACTCACTTCTAGCTGGCCGATCTACTTTTTTGTTATGTTCAGATTAGCCATTTAATTCATATGCATTAAAATAAGAGTATTTTCTAAACCATCTTTGTAAACGTAAACAAAATCCTAACACCTTGAAATCATCAGACTTCCCATCCAAACAAATCATTTTTTCGAGTACAATTATGACGTTGTTATAGTCATCTTTTATCGGAGGTGAATAAGTTAATAGAAGTGATGAATGCTCCTTTACATTATTCAGCTAAATAAACAATCATTTAGCTCTTAGTTTAGTTGTGAATGAGTAAACTCCACTTAATTAGGTCATTCTGTATTCCGATCGCATTAATTCTATGAACATTTTTACAGAAACCAAAGTTCTTGCTTCTATACTCAGTACTGCTACAATCACTCCCTAACAAGTTTCACGCTATTAATCTAGAGGTAAGTAACTCAGCGCCAGGATTATTTCGATCTACAAAAGTCTAATATTATATCATCCGACTCTCCTTCTTTGTGAAAGTGAAGATGAGAATATACGGTCATGAGAGTGATCAGGAGACCCTCTTCATCCACGACAAGAAAATGACTATATGAAGAGCATCTCAAAGCTGTGCTCGATGCAGTGTAAAGGTGTCCACTCATTGGTATACCCACCCCATAACATCACTATGCACATTTCAGTTTACCTTAGTGAGGTTGAGAATAACGAGCTGCAATAAAATGGGCATCTTTAATAATTTATTTCAACATCACAATTTAAACTTAACTTTAAATTGGATCCCTCATCCTGCAAAAAAACAAACAAACATGAAATGAGTGTAAATTCTAAATATAAAATCAATGTTAAATATAGATTTTATATATAGATAATATATAGGATTTTTCCTGGTTTTCCAATAAAAAACTATTGAAAATATCAACATTCGATGGCGGCTGAGGTCCTAATACAGTTTATCATGAGGAACTGGAGCCAATGATGACGGTATATTCCGATACGACAGCGTTTTTCTTTCTTTTACTTTTTAAAATTTTTTGTCTACCTTGCAGAAATACTTATTTTTTTAGTTATCCATATTCTTGGAACATTAAAAGGCATTGACTTACTTGTATCTATTTAAAAACGGTTTTTGTTCAAAAATCTCTAAAAGCTATTTAGTTTATGGAGGACTAAAACGATAAATATACATGTATATATATGACGTATGTCGTATGTGCTTTGAGTTAAAAAGCTAGGAGCTATATGAAATTTAGTCATAAATGTTTTTTAATTTACTCTTTCCTATCAGCCATCCTTCCAATAGGGATGTAAACCTCCAAAATATAAGGTTTGTAGTCCAACTTTTACTTTCTTCCCTGATGGGCATACCAAAATACGTACGCAAAACTAGCTTTACGGATATTCCAATTTGACAGGAAATTTATTTTGACTACATGTAGAAACCGGATACGTAGCCAAAAACGTGAAGAAAATGTTTACAATTTCGCTCCGATTTTAAGAAATTTATATTCTAAAAATTTAATTAGAAATAATTATTGTAAAATCTGGCCCCAATTCTTTGATTTAGAAAGGATTACATATATTTTAAGAAATATCAATTGCAAGCTACAAATATTTTTTTACATGTTGTAACTTAAAAACAATCGATCATAATAAATTCTTGCACCTTTAGAATTAGTGCTCTTAAATTAATTATGAATGTGAGGGAACAAGCACGTGATGGGAGAAATAACGTCGCTTTTAAGCATTGCCTCCACATGATGGTCCTCGTGTAGCTTACAAACAATTTTTGAAGCTCAAAAGCGTGAGAAAGTATAGGAGCAGGTTCACGGAATGTAGCCCTTATCAAGGCGACTATTTAAACAAGACGAGAAGTCTCTCCTTCCCCCTTCCCATCCAGCCACGCTGGGAGTGGTTGAGACAATCGCCACCCGGGCCGCGTTCGCCATGACTCAAACGATGGGTGATAGTCCCTCCCCTCTTCTATTGGGTAAGCTCCCTAACTTCTGGTGTCCATATCTACCCGCGTAAAGAGGAATGATCAGATTGGTGTGAGAGAAGCTCACTAGTGCAGACGATCTTACTCCTCCTCAATTCGGTTTGTCATACCCCGAAGGCAAGGAAACGTTGTGGGACAAAACCAAGCATCCCTTCTTGGATAAAACAAATATCCACCCCCTAGAGTTAGATAAGAACTCTTCTTCCCGTAAGAATATCCGTCCGACTTCGCTCATCGACGCCATCTCCAAACAAGAACCAAGTCTTATCCCAAAATGTTTCATTGAAGATTCATCATAGCGTTATACCCCCTTGATTACGCATATCTGACCAAACAAACCTTTGACGTCTCAGAGAAACTTAGCTTCCGTTTTCTTCAAAGGAATTTACACCGGAAGAATTCCCAACCTCCCTTCTCGAAGAATATTTCACTACAAGCAAGTTGACCTTGGACCCCGTCGAAGTGACCCAGCCATCATCTCACCGCTTTACCGGAAACGACCATCGTTTTCCCCAACCCCTCCATTTGTGTACAAGGTATCGTAACGAATATTTTAGCTTCCCCAAATTTATAATTGCCGTCTACCGTTCCCCATTATCATTTGTGTAACTATTTGTCTTATATGTCTGTGTATTATTGTATCATATTAACTTTAATTATTAATATTTATTAAAGTCTATGATTGCCGACTCCTTTACTTTCCCACCCTCGAGCTCATCATAGCCGTATAACGAAAGCCTATAACTGAGTAAGATATGGAACTCTCAGCCAATACCAAGTTTTAAAGTAGCATCTATTGAACTAGCCCTCCCTTACGAGGATCTGACCTTGTAGCCGGACTTCGGCCTACCCAAACCAATTAAAAGGAAACCCCCGCCTACTCTAAAATCAAATATAAAAGATGTATGTATGATATATAGAGCTATACCACGACAATGAACAATAGAAAAATCAACTCAAACATGTTTAGTTTTTGTTACAGAGATCATTTTTGTTACCTTGCTTTTCCTTATATGTTAAACTTTCCGTTTATGCTAAAGCTAGAATCAAATTCATTGGCCTTCGACTCCACCCTATAGAGTATCCCGTAATAAAAATGTAGAGAAGTTGAGGTTCGAATTTCAGACAATTTACCTGAGCTTTTAACAATTATTTATTTTACTCAATGACTCGATATTTAAATTGATCAATTGGTTAGTTGACTGTGGAGGAATGATTATAACGAGGAAAAGCTGACGCTAGTTTGTTTATACAGCTTAAACCGTTACGTTTCGCATTGCCCTCCCTCCCTTTTCCTCGCTGCCTCAAGAAGACCCTTCGAAGTCGCTCGCAAAAAAGGATTTGGGTCATAAGATTTCGTACTTTATGAGACTAGTGGTGTAGTCCGTTAATATAAACATAGGAGGGTGTGAGAGCCTTTAGAATGAAAATCTTGCTGCCTAAGGCTTCGTCGGCAGAAAATCTAGGTACAGGCTCACTCTCCCCTCTGATTGTTTGTGTCTATTTTTCGCCAAATAGACGAAATCTCACCTTCCCCATGCGTAAACCTTAAGGGGCGAAGTGTCATAGCGGTAAAATTTTAGGCCCTAGGAGAGGGGCTTAACTGTTGGCTAGTGAGGGTTCACTCGTCCTAAACTCCCTCATATCCCCTCCCCACAGGGGATAATCAACGTATATATAGTTCGAACTTGAGAAATTTAGTGAAGAAGCCATGTAGCATTCGAGAGAAGAAGTCGAGTGCCGAGGCTGTTCCTTTCGCCGCTTATAAGAGCAGACTAGTGGTATCGAGGCCAACTCTCCTACCATTCTCGTCCAGAGAAAATCACGTATCTCAGTTTGCTGAAAAAACAGAGATATCCTTCACCATTAAAGAAGACCAAAGTGAATTCCCATTCGAGAAAAGATTCACATCTTGGTTAAATCTCATCATCGAGAAGCCAGAATTGGTAACACAGGGAACAGGATAACTTCTATTCATCTAAGTCGAGAGAAGCATCGTCACCTGCCTCCACCTCCCCGGGAGAAGCATCAGCTGTTTTTCCGAATCACTTCACCACGCTCGCCTCACCTCAGCGAGGACGGCTCCGGTCAAACTCCTTCCAAATCAACTCAGCGAGGAGGCTCACGTTCAATATCACCCCACTGTCGACACTCCCCGAGTTAAAGGTAGAACGAATACAACCAAATTTATTCATTTTGTTATTTCCCATTTTGTGCGAAAGAGTATTCGTAACAAAATAATTTCAAGTTGGAGGTTGTAACCAAACTATTTCAATTTCAAATGACTTAAGAACTCTCCTTAATTGAGTTTACATCGCGTGTATTGGAAGTGATTTTTGAGTCAACCATCTCGTAGTACTCAGTTGTAGTATTACTTTTTATTAGACCATCTTATTATAGAATTATTGTACCTAAAGATTTAATATTTCATTCTTTATGTAAATAAAGTATATTTTGTCGGAGTTGTTTAATTAGATCCTCGAACGCAGCACTGGCAATAGATATATCATAATACGAAACCTCCCTGGTTAAAGAATTAAATTAGAGCCCTCTTAGAGAAAAGTGGAACGGATTTACTCATGTACGTATCAAACGTACATTCGTACTCAGCCGTAAACCACGACATTGACCATTTGTTATATATATATATATATATATATATATATATATATATATATATATATATATATATATATATATATATCATGAAATGTTGAGCTTCCAAATAGGAGTTTCAATAGGAAGGTGAAAACCAAGCACGCTATTGATAAAAGCATTTTTATTTGTCTGGGTTTGAACGTTTCGAGGTCCTAGCCTCATCATCGGCACTAAGAAACTAAGATAGTAATGGGTTAAAATTTCTAGTTTTCATAAAATACTAAAATTGACTAGTGCAATTTAGGATAAGCCTCTTAATACAAGAATAAAAATTTCAATAATTCATGATACAATATAAAGATTGGAAGCAGTTTGATTTATATTTAAATTAAGTTTAAGTTTTTGAATGTAAAGAGATTCTAATATCCGTAGTTCGTGGGATGAGGAATATGACTAAGTATTTTAAAATGATCCAGTCTGGTTTGTTTAGAACCAGCCGTGTGCAGGTCGAGCTTTCCCGACCTGCTTTCCCGACCTGCGATTCATCTTATATTGGTTCGACCTAATGGTCGAACCAATATAAGATGAATCGCAAGATTCACAACTATATTTATAAATTACAGAGGACAGGCAAGGGAATGGGATTCGGTCCTTATAGATGAAATAGGATCCAATATTGTGTCTATTTTTTAACAAGAATTTTGGGTCGAGATATAGATAGAATTTATTTACTCTTCTTAATTTCATTTACAAAGTCGTTTGATTTTTTACTAAAGTATGGGAGAGTAAAGAAAATGGATAATTTCTCAAAAGTATTTTTTGTTGGATTTTTTTTATAGAGAGCATTAAGAAACTTTTTAATATGTTTTTTCACTAATGAGTCATTGTAGCCATTATTTTTAAAGAAAGTTTTTAGAAAAGAGAATTCTAAATGCAGAAGTAGATATGAAGAACATATTATATTGTAGGCCCGATGAATAAGAGTCTTTATCGAGGATAACTTAAGGTTTTCTGGCAAGAAACTAAAGAAGCTTGTGCCTAAACCTGTAAATGTAAGCTTCCTATAGACTGAAGTTTCAAACTTTGTTCCTGAATGTTTAATATCTATTTCCAAAAATGGAAGTCTACTATTTTTCTCGATTTCCATTGTATAATTTATATTTTTATGTCTAGAGTTCAAATATTTAAGGAATTGTTCCGCCTGCTGTCGTGATTTCATTAATACAAATGTCCCATCGACATAACATCTGTAATAGATAGGTTTATATTTAATGAGACAGTTATTGAGCCAAAGTTGTTCATAATGGCATAAGAAGATGTTCGCGAAAGTTAACCCAACTGGTAGGCCCATCCCCACTCCTTTTTGGACGTAAATTTCTTTATTAAATATAAAATACGAATTTAAGTCAGCCAATTCCAAAAATGACTTAAATAGGATTTTTATAATACCTATTACATTTTGACAAGAATTAAAAAGAGAGTTTGTACAAATTTGGATTGTTGCATTCAGCGGAATATTTGTGAATAAGGTTTTGACGTCATAACTCACCATTATGACGTCAGCAGCATCTGACTGAGTGCACAGGTCTTCTACAATTTTGGGGGAATTAGCTATTGTGTAGTCATTATTGTTAAGTTCGGAAAGGACGGGAACTAGGAATTTTAATATACCGGAAAAAATGGGGCTGAGTGGAACTCCTTCCTTATGGGTTTTAGGTTTTCCATATAATATGCCAGGAACAAGCCTGCTACATGTAACTTGTTATATATTTCGTTAGATATATATTTGCCCGTCTTCAATTTGGATAAGAATCTATTGATACGATCTTCTATATGAATCAAAGTTTGAATAATGGGATCTTTTACTTTTTGAAAATTACTTGTGTCTGAAAGTGTGAGCATCATTTTGTTAGCGTACTACTCTTCCCGATCCATAATAACAACACCATTTCCTTTATCAGTTTTACAGATTATACGTGTTTTATTAAAGGCGAACTACTCGTATCGGAGAAATTTTTTTTATATGCCTTAAAGTTATAAAAATGCTTAGAAATTATGGACATTAGTTTTTTCTTAACATCATTGAAATTAAAGTGGAGGGCCTAAGAATCATATGAAGAGTGCCCATAATATTAACCTAACGAGAGATATGCTTGTTTATAACACCATTATTAAAAGAAAAGAGGTCAATAAAGCGAGCCTGAACATCTCAGAAGCCATATTAATAAATGAAGATAAGCCAGACATCAACAGTCAAGCGATAAGCTGAAATCGCACATTGAAACTATTTTAAAACTCCACTCATAGGAGTGGCCTATTTCCTCTAACTTTACGTTTGACCAAGGCGGAATAAATACCCCATAAAAATCGTTTTCTCACACCATAGCAACCTAGTAAACATTTTCAAAGTTTTGAAAACCTACCACACATTTAATCACTTTCATAAATTAATTAATTAATTAAATTTCTTTCACTCTGTTAAATCCTCACTCCACTCATTACATCGGTAAAGGAGGCAAGAACATTTCAAAACGCTCCGAAGATGATCGAATAAGATCGAAAGCTTAGCAATTTAGTTTGTTTTGTACCAAACATCTTCATTTAAAAAAAGAGATGAATACTGGACAAGTAATCCACCATCTACAAGATGAAATAAAGAAGATAGTTAGAAGAAAAGAAAGTTGCCAAAAGAAATTAATTAAGGCAAAATACACAATGGTCTTCAACAAAACTTGCATATATATATATATATATATATATATATATATATATATATATATATATATATATATATATATGATTTTACAATCATCCAGGATCTAAAGATAATATTAAAAAGAACGATGGAGTAATATGAAAAGTTGTAATCAAGCACAACACATTCTAGAATCACAATCAACCACTCGGATACAACTCGGATGGTGTCCGGATGATTAGCATTGTGACCGGAACGCTCTCTCTTTCTTTCTCTATATATGATCCTTGCTTGTTTTTAATGGGTTAATCAGCATATATATATATATATATATATATATATATATATATATATATATATATATATATATATATATGAAAATTAAAGTTTTGCAATATATTATATAACCTTTATTATATCCCTCAAAATTTAAACCTTAAGCATGATTGATAGCAATAGAATAATAAAAGTTTTACCATTAAACTTAGATGTATAGATTTAGATCTATTCCCTTGGATTCCTTCAACGCAGATAAACAAACTTCTCTACTGCAATAAAACAGTTTGCAAAGGATAATCAATTCCCTGCTCCGTTTATAAAATTTATAAACTAATTGGATCATTGATTGTTAGTCATCGTTTATAACAAAAATGATGCGGAAAGAATGTTTTACCTTGTTCGAGGTTTGATGCAAAGAGATAGACAATTTATATTATTCTGTGCAAGCTCTCAAATTTGATCAAATGAGGTTATAGTTCCACCCATCCTGCAGAACTTATTGTAATCCCTCAATCTACTCGCTTTAGTCTTCATTAGTGTGTCAATTTATGTGTCCCCTCAATTTGGCTAATGAAAATATTTACTCTAACTGTGAAACTCTATATTCTGGTGAGTTATGCGGTCTACAACCAGCACAAATCCATCACTCAATTTTGGATTAGAGCCACTTCGAGCCATGGGATTTGCGTGTTGACAATTGAATATTCTCCTAAATTCTCTAAATATATTTTGGTCGTTGACAGGACAACGAAGATCTGGCGTGTAAAGACCAACCATTGGCCCAGAGGCTGGAGCGGAGATTTTTATATACAATATCTAGCTTAAAAGAACTTATTTATAGATATTACGATGTCTCTCTTGTGGCAATGTCAAAGAATGCTGATCAGGTCTTTAATAAAGGAAGATGGCAAAATTGTTGAAAAGGGAGTAAAGGTGAAGTATGTAAGAGTGGGTGTGTTTGCTGCACTCAACTTTTTAAGGATGCCCTGATACTGGGAATCATTGGTGAACAACCAACCTAATTATAAGATTGAAACCCAGGAGTGCCAATCACCGGTGTGAGGGAAAGGAAGGGGATTAGGAAACCTTTTCTGATTTGGCTCCTCTATCTCATTTCGGCTTAGCCGAGTGGAAACATCACCAGCGAAGTCAAGTCACATCGTGTATGGGTAGTCGCCGGATTGATTCCTGATTCGAGTCTCTTTTTGACCACCGCCACACGTTGCAGGTACCCATGTTTCGGCTCCTACGTTAATCAGTAAGTGACCCTTCCCACCATTGAGAAATAAAAGGCAGCTTAATGAGTAAAGGTCATGATGAAACCCATGCCATTTAATTGTCATTAGCGAACACAAATTCAAGGCTGTTTATTGGGAAACGGCCTCAGCTAAGCTCCACGGTCGTTCCTCTTTTATTTAGCTTCATCTTGAAAATGTTTAGCGAAAAATCTCGTAAATCACTCAATCTTAGGATTCACGTGGGCAAGATTTTTCCAGTGGTGCTTAAGTCCATAACGACCCCATGGCATTATAGACCGAAGAGAATAAAACAATAATTCTGAGCTCATTTTTTCTTCTTAGATAAAACCAAAATTGTTTGGGGACAAATTAATTGGAAATAGGAGAACTACCAATAGCGACCAGACTGATATTATTAACTTAAAACTAAGACGTTTGAACCCAACCAGTCAATCTTAATCATGAAAGTGGTGAGGAGAGGTACTTAGGTGAAGATGGAGGAAGTATAAATGTTTGGAAATTATATACCCATATTATTCTAAAGAAGGTTGCTCGGGGCCAGGAGGGCACGCAGTAAATGGGCAGAGAGGAAGAAGATTGCTCACGGTCATTGAAACAATTCTCAAAACTAGTCGCAATGATGTGTTTATTTAAGGAAAGGCGGGTACTTGTTCCAATCGACGAGAGAACTTTCAATCCTGGAGCGAAAAATATTTGGAGGTAGGGAATATTTAAAGGTAAAGGGGAAAAGATGGAAGGGAATAATAATAATAAAAAAATTATCATGACAAAAAACTACTCTAGCAAACAATCTCAACCTTAGATAGAATAGATGGTGAGTATATCTATCCGATACGAGTTCGTACAAGTTAAACCACAAATCAAAGGTAGGAACAAAGCTTTCAAATACTAAGCTTAAAAGATCGCATGTAGTGGGTACAATTTTCATGAATAATCCATGATTCTGCATGATTTGTAATAGAAAGAATTGAGACGATGTTCGAAATGGCTTTTTGTTTATAGAAGAAAATGGTAACTTTTGTTACCTCGATGTAAAAAGGAAATAAAAATGTAAAAAAGGTAAATTGTGAAGCAAAATGTTCAAATATTTGGGGAACCAAGAAGTTAAAGAGATCCAAAAAGAGAAATGACAATCTATCTTATATTATATATTATTATATGTCAAGAATACCGGAATTTAAGGAATTTCTGTATTTTAACTGTAACTAAATGTAAATAGATCTTAAAATATTTTTAAAGTCGTAGTCTATAATAAATTTGTTCACATATATATAATTTACTTCCTTACTTTCTTTATAAAGATTTTGGTATTCATTGAATAAAGGTAATTTTTCCTCGGTTCATTTGTTGTGCGATAGATATTTTTTTTATTTAATATGAAGCACAACAAGAAATTCAAGATTTATTATTAGTTTATTAATTATAAATAAAGTACAATAATTAACTAAAAAATCCAAAATATTGCTACAATATTAATGTAATCTTCAGGCGCATACTTCATCTCACCTGTCTCATTAAATTAAAGAGAAATATCGACATATATATTTTTTAACATTTTCGCTGAAATTTGAAGCAAGATTTTTCCCATTAGTTGGCTTTGGTAAGCATCAACGCAAATAAACCTAGTATACAACATCTCTACTCTTTATATCTAAATGTACCACGTCTTTTCTATCATGTTGGAACGAAAGTAATGTCGGATTTTCTAGAATGAAGTTTTAGATATTATTTATTAGAGTAATGTATCTTGTTTGCGTTTAGTAATGCTACAATGAGTAATTTAAGCCTTCTCTTTGAGATTAAAAAAAAAATATTGTTCTTAATCTTCCTCGCTGACATCTAAAGATCGCCCATACTATATTGGTGCTTAAAGGGAATGGAAGATTGGACAATAGAAAGAGATAAGGGTGGGAATAATGTAGGCATATTAAAAGCTATATACCAACTAAAGCCAAGAGAGAGAAGTAAACCAGCCTCCTCACTCCTTCTCGGCCATGGCCATGGATAAATGAACAAAAGCTGGTATGCGACTAGCCTACAAAATTAGCAACTGCCAAAAAGGTTAACGAAAAGAAGCTGGGAAAGAAAGGGCCGAAAAAGAGTAAAATGGAAATGCCTGGAAATAACAATGTCATATATATATATATATATATATATATATATATATATATATATATATGTATATATATATATATATATATATATATATATATATATATATATATATTTAGAGAGAGCGAGAGAGAGAGACGGGTAGGACGGAAAGAACCCGCGATCTGCTTCTCTTTAAGGTAACTTCCGTTTGATAACACGCCCTATAGCGAGCCTTATTGTAACAACGAGAGGTTCCGCGAGATAGCGTGAAGGTCTAAATTCCCACCCGGTGCCTCTATATAGATAGATTAAAATCCACTTTCGGCGACTCAGTAACATTCACTCCCGGAGAACTCGTATAAATAGTTAAGCGTTCGCCTGGGTAAGATTAGTATTTTGCCTTTACTTAGTATCCAGCTCAGGGATATTTTCATCTCACTCCCATCAGAGGCAACCATTGATTATTGCACGGTAAAAGCGGAAATGCTTGCTGCCTATAGCATGACTCCGGACTTTTACTGTGCAAAGTTCAGACACTTTCGGATCCAGTCTGATCAAACATTCCGTCAATTTTGATATTCCTTGGAGCGTAATTTTAATTTCTGTCTAGATTCGTCCAAAGTTCCCTAGGAATACGATACTTTGGTTGACTTCGTCCTCAAAGACTAACTCTTGGCGTGAATTCCGTAGGAGATCACATCCTTCGTTAAAGACCGGAAGTGACAAACACTTGAAAAATGCATCGAGGAAGCGGATGTACATATATGCGGCTAGTCATAATTTCTATCCAAAAGAAGGGAAGAAAGCGGAGCCACATTCTTCCAATGAAAAGGATCATAAACTAAATTCGTTCTCCACAACAGGGATAAGTTCATCAAGATGACTGGTCCGTCTAAGCCTAAGGACTTCTCCCTCCAAGACAAACGTGAGATCAAACCATTCTTTTCGAATCTCCTTGCTTTGACGTTCCCCAGAAGAAATATCGTATGTTATTCGTGTGGAGTAGAGGATCATGTATGGACTAAATGCCCTCAGAATTCAAAATTTAGAGGCGGCCATCCCCACCTGGTGCACAATATAAGTGCCACGCCTGATCAACCGCCGTCGCAACCAGAAGCACCTCTCCCTTCAAGCGAACCAAGTGCCGCCGGCCACCAGGTGAACTTTCTGTTTGATAAAAGCACTCCTGGAGGTCTAAAGTTTGAAACTGGAGGGGTAAACGGTTGCCAGATTTCAATTCTCATGCGCGACACAGGGTGCACGTGCTTCTTGATATCTGACAGATTACTTTTACCTGTAGCCCCGGATCACGACAAGTTTGCAGAAGTGCACGATTACCTGGGGCGCGCTAACAGATTCCCCAGTGTGAGATGCTACATCGAGTACGCCTACTTACTGGCTGGGACGGCGTCGTCGCAGCACTCACCCAGTTCTGTGCTGCTTTTATTGGCTAGAGTCCGCGGGTATCACCCCCTTGTCCCTCGTGGCTCAACCCATGACCACCTGATCTCAAGCGGTTAAATAATCGGAAGCGCCCACACCTCTGAAACTCCCCGGTGCTTCAGATTGCCCCAATATCCTGAACGATGACTTATGAAAAATCAGAAAGAGTGCGAATCTCTTCGCCACCTATGGATAAAGGCACAAAACAAGACGCAAGAGTAAATTAGGGGCAACGAGATAATCTCTTTCATTGTTGAGGATGATCTCCTGTACCGCGTGTGCTCAGCAGACAATAGTACAGCGTCCCAAGTATTATGTGTCCCCCGCTCCCATGTCAAACTCATCCTTCAAACCACCCACGATAGTCTCTTCTAGGTTCATTTTTGCCACTCTAAAAGGGCACAACGGGTCTTCAAATATTTCTATGGCCAAGTGCATCGGACTAAATCATGCGTTACTGTCGTTCGTGCGACATCTGCCAGAAGACTGCGATTAGAGGTCGAGTAAAGCCTGCACCATTACAGAAGAGCCCAATAATCTCCGAACCCTTCTCCGGAGTGGCGATTGACTTGATCGGTTGGATTCACCCAGCTTTAAGTGATGGCCATAGTTATGTTTTAACTCTGGTTTATTTTTTCACCAGATTCCCCGAGGCTGTGCCACTTAAGTCGATTAACAGCATCTCTTGGGCCGAAGCACTCATCATGATTTTCTCCCGTGTTGGGCTGCCGAAAGAAATATTGTCGGATTGTGGCCGCCAATTCACGTCCTAATTTATGGAATATGTGGGCAAGTTGCTCATGATGAAACCCTAGTTTACGAATCGGTTCGACCCAGACGGAAATGGAATGTGCAAAAAGGTAAATGTCAGTCTCAGAGCCATTCTGAAGAAATTATGTGCCGAGCAGCGAAGGGAATGGCACAGATACCTTCCGGTAGCTCTCTTTGCGTATAGAGAAATTCCCCATCGCACCTTGGGTTTAGCTCGTTTGAATTACTATACGGAGAAAATGTACGAGGCCCCTTGACCATTTTGAAAGAGCTATTTAAAAATCAAAAAATGGATCAGGAAATCTAATCTTGGTACTCGTATCTGCTCGAATTACGAGAGAGGTTGGAGAAATGCGCTGAAATAGCGTATAAAAATGCGGATGTTAACCTGGATAAATATAAAACTTACTTCGACTACATATCTGAAGATAGAAAATTTAAGCCAGCTCAGCAAGTTTTGTTGTTGCCCCCAACTGAAAACAAAAAATTACTGAGCCAATGGAAAGGAGCCTATCAAGTGATCGAGAAAAGTGGCCCCGTCGATTGTTTGATTTAAACGTCAACAGGAAGGAAGCTTTTCTACGTAAATCTTCCCAAGAAGTATCACCGACGCTTTATTCAGAACTTCGCCTCACTCTCCGCTTCCTTGCGTGAACTTTTTAAAAAAATGTCCCCGAGCGCCTCGTATGGAATTTGCTGTCGGTTAAGAATTTAATCAACTTAAGAGAAAACTCATGGCGGAACCTATATTACGGTTGCCCAATCCCGATGAACCATTTGGCATTTGAACAGATGCCAGCAACGAGGAAACAGGCTGTGTTTTAGTCCAGTACGGGAAAAATGATGAGAGCTTTCCTATCGCATATGCAAGTCGGAAATTACTATCCTTTGAAAAGAACTACGCTGTGATTGAGCGAGAAGCACTCACCATAATTTGGGAATTTTTAAAGTTTAAAATGTTTTTTGTAGGGAAAGAGTTTGTAATAGAAACTGCCCATAAACCCTTGTCCTAACTCCGAAATGTAAAAAAACAATAAGGGTCGTCTAATGAACTGGATTTTGTTTTTAACTTTAGCATCCTGTATATTGAAGGCTCAGATAACTGTATGGCCCATAGCTTAAGCAGCAATCCATTGAATTCCTCTTCGAACTGATCATGATTGGAAGTAAATTTTTCCTAATTTTTAAAATTGATTTTTTTTTGTACAGATGCTCTGGCATTATTTTCATTAAGTTTAATCGAACATGTAGCCATTTTTTTTTTTTTTTTTTTGTGTAGTAGACTGATTGTGCTAACTTTATATTGCTATGGAACCGAGGCAGGTGAGCCTCCTTCGCAAAGGTAATTGTGGTCATTGTCGATTATTGTTTTTTGTAATGATAAATCTTATACATATGCACAGTCCCTCTAAGGGGATATTTTGTTCGTTTTTTTTAAAATTTAGTGCCATGTATTCTTATTATTTTCTGTTTTGTCTATTCTATCTGTTATTTAGTGCCATGTATTCTTATTTTTTTCTGTTTTGTCTATTCTATTTGTTATTATAGGATGTCAATTCTTTCCCAAAGTTCTATTTTGGGGGAGTAAGGACATGTCAAAGATAGATAGATAGAGAGAGAGAGAGAGAGAGAGAGAGAGAGAGAGAGAGAGAGAGAGAAACGGGTAGGACGGAAAGAACCTGCGATCGGCTTTTTTTTAAGGTAACTTCCATTTGATAACACCCCTATAGCGAACCTAATTTTAAAAACGAGAGGTTCCGCGAGATGGCGTGCAGGTCTAAATTCACTCCCGGCGCCTCGGTAACATTCATTCTCGGCGAACCCGTATGAATAGTTAAGCGTTGGGCTGGGTAAGAATAGTATTTTGACAAAGAGGACGCGTTGCGGAAGAATTCTTTCCCTCGGCCTCCCTTACCACAAGAGCCCGAAGACAAGAAAATTAAATAAGAAGAAATAAGGACTATGAACGAGGAGACTATCACACTACAGCATTCAACTCAACTTCTCCACGGCGAAATACTCTCTCGAGCCCTACTTTCGAGGCTAGCAGTAGTTGTTAGAAGACAGGTTGTTTTCTCCTTTATAACTTTAAGCCGGCCGAGTTCTAATCGGCCAAGTGCAAACCAAACCGTGTCGTTGAAAAGCCATCCAGCTCGACGCTCGTACCCCACCTCCCCTCTCCAAAGCCTTTCTCTAGGGTACAAAATCCTCGGGCGTCAGATCCCCGCGGAATGGTAGTTTTCCTTTTGTCGGTCGTGTACGTTTGTATGTACATGTTCACGGCTCCCATCTGGAGCTGATGTGTGTAAACCTTTTGCTCATTTAGCTTTTTTAGTATTTCTATGTTGTATCGATTATTTTATTTTATTTGTAGAGTAGTAAAGAATAGTTTGTTTCATCCAGTTCGATATCAAGAATTCATAGTTAGTTCATTTAATTCGGCCAAGGAAAAATAGGCACTCATACTCGATTTAGTGCAACCCTCGTTTAAATTGCATTATTCCAGGCAAGGTTAATCGCAGAGTCTCTTGCTGGTTTGACAGTTTTCCTTCCGAGTCAAAGGGAACAAGTGGAGGTCAGGAAATCTAACATGATCTACGACAAATAAAGTCTAGGAAGACTCAATCTACTTTGAGACTGCCGGTGCCACTAAGGCCAATAATGCATGCCACACCTCTAAATGCTAGTTTTAACAGTCTACAAGCAAGTATATTGAATGATTAAATAAGGGTTATATATTCAGGGAGTGGACAAAATAATGGAAAAACCCGCTGTATCTACTGTTATAATTTTGTCAACGATTTTATACAAGGAAAACTCTATTTTTTACAAAATTGTGTTTACCCCCATTGCAAACCATTATACCTTACTTGGTAAATTTCAAGTTATGCTAGGCTTTGTGTAGATGTCTACAAATAAAGAAAATTGTTGGGTAGCTTGATCTGCGATCACGAAATTTGCTTAGTTGTGCCATTTCTGGTAAGCCGACCAGAAGGCGAAATTCGAGGACCAGAGTCGCAGAGTCATAAAACGCATTGTGTCGAAAAGGCATCGTCCACAGGTGTAAGTGTGGATTTAGAGCTAAACCAATACCTTGCCGAAGTAGTATCCGATAAAACTGTTTGTCAAGAGCTTCATGCAGTTGCCAAACTTCTTTTATACCTCAATATTAAAGAACGGAGCATGTCATTTTGTTCCAGGAATCGCTTTTCCCATAGAATACACAAAGTTAAGACCCCAGAATTCACTAAAAAATAATAAAAACAATTATTTAAAATTAAACTAAGAATATAAATAACATTGTGTCTGCCTGTCCCAATTAATCAATCAGACAAGCATATAAATTATGAAAAAAGCATTAAAAGCAGATTTAAAAGCATTCAGGTCAGCACAATGAACAATTAAATTTAGAAAATCGTTCCATAATTTGCTATAATATGGAACAAAACATTTGGAAAACTGATTAGTTCTGAAGTTACTATTGGAAAATGCAAGGTCATTCAGAGCTAAGGTACGCCCAGTAAGTCTATTGGGAATAAAAGGAGAAGGTAGTCTCAAGTACAAGGGATGGTTAACATTATAGAAAATCTTGTACAAGAGAGACAAACCACCGATTTTACTACAGTTCTCCAAATCAAATATAATTAAATCTGGTAGAATGAAATGAATAAAATTTACAGCTAGGTCTAATAATTTAAGATTCCACTTAGCAGTAGAAAGCCGATAAGGCATGCAATATTCAAAACATGGTAGGATGAATGCATAAAATATTTTAAAACAACGTCTTCATTAGTCAGTGCCGTGAATCACTTACGAAGTTCGTTTATTGTGTAATAGAGGAAGCCATAGATCTTAGATGCTTCTTAAAAATAAGCTAATCATTTATCAAAACACCCAAGAACTTAAGGGAGCAAGTGAAACAATGGTGTGTGAGGAGGATCATGAGTCCTCTATCTACTAACAAATATAGATTGTGTATTGTTTGGGTTTAGCTTCATGCCGAAGTAGTATCCACCAAAACTGTATTCTAGAAAGGTCTCTATTCAGGGAATCAGACACAGAAGCACGATCACTAGGAGAGTTAACTGAGGCATACAAGGTGCTATCATCAGCATAGGCAATTAATTTATTTTCTGAATTTGACCACATGTAGGCAGTGTACAACATAAAAAAACAAGGGAATCAAAACACTACCCTGTGGGACGACAGATAAAACCGGTTTGAAAGAGCTAGAACTTCCATCAACTAAAACCCGCTGCTGACGACCAAACCAAAATTCTCTGTATACATTGATAATAATTAGGTCACCAATAGCCATCAATTGCAATTTATACAATAAAGCTTTATGATTCACCAAATCTAACCGAGGGAAATAACCCTGGTGAGCATCCACAGTGGATGTCAGATCATGGGTTAATACCATTAAGACAGCAGTAGTGCTAAGACCTTTTCTGAAATCAAATTGCATAGCAGGAAAAATTATTGGAACTCACAAAATTGTATAGTCTTCTTGCTAATAACTTTTGAAAGAATTGGAGTAAGAAATAGGTCTATATTCCAAGGAAAATTGTGTAGGAGAGGATCCCTTAAGAATTAGAGAAAAATTGATAGTTCTTTAGGTCACTGAAAAAATACCAGAGGCCAGAAGACCTCTGAATATCATGGCAAGTTTAGGAGCCAGTTGCTGAGATAAAGTTTTGAGAAAAAGTGGAAATATTTGATTTGGATCTGTACCACTGAATGAATCCAAATCATTTTAATAAAATTTTAATTCTGAGGAGTTAATGGCAAAGTATGAGAGTTCTGGATTAGGATAACAAGTCGAAGGGAAATCCAGCTATTGATCACTTTTGCTTTCTCTGAAACAGAAATGACAAAACCTCAACCTTAACAAATGGGTCAAAAGTCATTGTTCTATTGTCCATTCGAATGGGGGGGGATGCAGAATCAATTCCATAAGGAAAATTCTTTAAAGCGGATCACCATTTGTGCGCTTTGGATGCATTGATCTGAATTCCATGTAAATGACTATAATATTCTGATTGTGCATCAGCATATACAGATTGAGCGTGAGATCAAAGTCTCGCATAATTTTGCCATAATAATCTAGAATTCATTGCGAGAACAGAGGTGATAAACAGATTGCTTATCCTGGTATGCTATTGTAAAATCCTAGGGAAACCACTTCTTGTCTTTTAATCTACATCTTATGATTTTTGTAATGATCTTAGTAGGAATTCTATGGTTTATTAAATTAATAAGGGCAGCATTTAGATCATTGGGAAGCATTTAAATCATAAATTGGATTAGGAGATTTATATATATTACTCCAGTGTATATTTTCAAAGTCAAAAAATACACCAGACCAATCTGCACGAAATTTTACATAGACTTTACGAGATATACTAAATTAGGAACCTGAAAATTGAATTTAATTAAAAAGAAATAATAGAATGGTCAGACCTAACAAGAGGAGGTTTAGTACCTGATTCGATTAAATAATAAGCTGTTCACATCCAGACAACTTCGCAAAATCAAGTGGAGCTACCCCAGACCGATGAGTGTCACTGACTGAATTGAGTCATTCCCTATTCTGAAAATTAAGGAAGGTCACCGACTGTAATGGAAAGGGACGCCAAAAAGAATACCCCCTTCATTTGGTTCATGAATTCCTTCCCTCTCTTTGTCTCCTAAGTATAACTCCACGTGGAGTGATATTTGAATCAAAAGAGAAAAAAATAAGAAAGAATTTGAGTAGCCGTCGGCACCCCCCACAGGTGCAGTTAATTAAGTTAGGAGTGTTAAAAGCTTTTACCTCGCCGAGAAAGCGCTAATCTCCTTAGTCGGGAAGCTGTTAGCCGTAAGTTTCCGGCCCACATCGTAAAAGCCATTAGGACTTGGGTCAGACGACAAACGCTAATCAATCTGGCCGCCGGAAGTGGTCAGCCAGTCGTCTGAGTCTGGCAACGAGGAGAAACCAAAAAAAATGGCCGTCATATAACTACCTTGGGTTTTCGAATATTTCGAGATTGAGTTTGAAAACCCGTCGCCTTCGGTTCAGATCACGTGTCTGTTTTGTCAAGTCCCTGGTATTCGCTTAAGCCATCGAGGTTGAATCTCACTAGGCAGATCCATGTCTTTTGTTAAGTCTTACTCTGTTCAGAGCAAGCCTAGAATCGTTTTCGTTCCGGAAGGATTGACCAGGATTCTTCTCGTCTCACCTGGACCCCCATCCCCTCCAAAGATCTCAAGTTTCCCGTGTGAGACTTCGCGCTGAGCCGCGTCAGAGTCTCGGTTTTTTGAGATTGCACTTCTCTCGAGCAGAGGTGTCATCGTCCGTCTTCAAGGAGGATCGTAAGCTCGTTTTCTGCCCTCCCCACCCCCATTCATCCTCGTCACCGTCGGGATATTCAGTCGAGAGTCCCGTCTATTGTTCGTCACCATTTTCCCGCGCCGACTTGCTTAAGGATTCCCCTTCCTCGAGGTGACCCATTTAAAGTAAATCGACCCTTGCTTGTATCTCCCGTTAATCGTCCCACTTCCAACATATAAATATTCCCTTTGTATAACCGATTTATAGTATCCCATTTAAAAGCTGATTAACGAGTAATTAACCTTACCCGATTACCAATTAATTTATATTCTGTCAGAATTGTCCTTAATTACATTACCTAGAATTCCCGTATGTATTTCTATATTAACTAGTGGCTTATTATAATTATATTTTTGATTTTCACTCTTTAAATATATCCTTGAACTTTAACTTGGTAAACTCACTAAACGCTATCGGCCCCTGTAGTAAATATCACTCTTATGCCTCGTAATCAACGGATTACTCTTACTAAGTGAGCATACTTGTACGTAGCGAAGAACGCGTACGTACATTAAAGGATATATGTATATATAACTGTATATATACATATTTTGTTGGCTTTTATCTCTTTCCTCCCAACAATATATATATATATATATATATATATATATATATATATCTAGTGTCAGGTTTAGTTGGGTTAATTGAGGACCCCATTCGCTTTCAAGTCTCTCAGTTAAATTAATAGAAAATTTACCAAGTTGTGTCAATTTTATTTAAAGATAGAAAAATATATTTTTTTATTTTTTTTATTTTATTTTGAGTAATCGGTCTTTTGTAGTGTCCGTGAGGCCATATTTGGTAACAAGCCATTGTTTTTGTGTGTGTTTTGGGAGAAAATCTTTCAAACTCCCCTCCTTATAATCCCCGTGCCGGATTAAGAGGTCCTATATCAGGTACTCATATAGGAATTATTATATTTATCATAATTTATTGCTTTTGTCCGTTTGTGTGATCACAAGGGTAAGATTTCATTTATAATTTGGATGAACTATTGCGAGAGCCTCATTTTCTTTGCCGTAAGATTCTTGAACGCGTAGAGTGGCTAAGGCTTGCATAAGGAAAAAAGATGACGTCCTTCGAGAGATTTTGGCAACAGGGTGAGATGCTTCATCTCTTCGGTAAAGAGCTAGTCGCCTATATTCAGGATGAGGAGAGAAACAAAAGAACAGAGAAGAAAGAACTAAGAGAAGCTGAAGCTGATGAAAGAGAAAGGGTGAGGCAACATTGAAGGGAGTTAAGTAGGAATAACTTAGAAACCTTTTCAGTTAGTTCCAGGAATGAAGTTCCCTAGATCCCCGCTTTAAAGCTCTCAACATTTAAGGACGGTGAGGATTTCAGTGCTTACCTCAGTAATTTCGAAAAGATTTTTGAGGTAAATCACTGGAATATCCAAACTGATGGAGTCACCTGACATTTGCCTCTCCTTAATACTCAGCGGCGAGATATTTTCATTTCGCTACCCGGCAAGGCTACCCTCGACTATTCGATCCTTAAGTCTGAACTCTTGGCTGCGATCAACATGAATCCGGACTTCTACAGAGCAAGTTTCGTCAGGCAAGGTTGCTACCTGGCCAGACTTACCACCAGTTCGGATTCACCCTCAGAAGAAGTCTGCAGTTTTGGTTGGACTTCACCCAGGTAAACGGCGACTATGAGTCTCTATTGGACTTCATTTTGCAGCCTCAACTGATGGCTACGCTGCCCTCTGAAATCCGTGAATTCATGAAGAACCGAAGAGTTGCTTCCTTCAAAGAAAGCATCGAAGGAGCGGATTTGCACGCGGCCAGTAATAATCTCTACCCAAAAGATCCACAGAAGAGTCATCCTCCCTCCCCCAAGAAGGAGGGAGGATGACTAAATTTCACCCAAAGAACGCTCCCAAATTCTTAAAGGTCCCAGGTCCCTCCAAACCGAAATATCATCCCCCTTCTGAACCTAGGGATGTTAAGCCACCCGCCTTTAATCTCCCTGCGTCAGATTACCCCAGACGACCTATCGTCTGTTTTTTTTTGCGAAACCCCCGGGCATGTGAGGACGAACTATCCCCCAAATTCTCATTTCCGTTCTTCTTTCAGCCACCAAGTCCACCAAGTAAGCGCCTCTCTGTTTTCTCCGTTTGCTCGCCCCGAAACGCCTGCTTCCCCACAAGCGAATAGTCCCCCGAGACCTCAAGTTAATTTTTTATTTAACAAGAGCTCCCCCGTTGGGCTCGAATTTGTAACCCGATCGGTTAATGGTTGTCGGGTTTCAACCCTGATGAGAGATGAAAGATACGGGGTGCACGTGCATCGTCGTATCGGAAAAGTTGCTTCCCCCAGTGAGCTCTAACCACGATAAATTATCAGTAGTCCAGGACTACTTGGGACAAGCCAACCGCTTCCTAGTGGTCCGTTGTTTCATCAAATGCCAATAATTCACCGGTTGGCTGACGTCGTAGCAGCACCTATAAAATTCTGCGACATATTAGTTGGCCAGAGCCTGCAGCTCTCGTCTAGTCCCATTGATAAGCCCGCCATCACGATGGCCCAAGCGATAAAGAACGAGGCACCCCCCGTGACTTTAGAACACAATTTTTCCCTCAAGTACGAGACTCTGAACAATGAGTATTTTGTAAAGGCCCAGAATGAGTTTCCTTCCCCACAGCAATTGTGTGAAAAGTCGAGGACCATCGAGCGCGAATCCGTTCGTGATCACAAGGAGGTCTCCTACCTCGTTTAGGGTAAACTCTTTTTCCGTTTAACCTCCGTTCCTAACCACTCCCCTACGCGCTTACTATGTATCTCCCTCTCCTATGTTCCACAAGTGCTCAAAATTGCCCACGATTGGTTGTTATCTGGCCACGTTTGTCCTAATAAGACGGCCCAGCGAATCTTTCGTCATTTCTTTTAGCCTGGCGCTGCCAAAGAAATCGCCGACTTCTGTTGGTCTTGTAACATTTGTCAAAAGAGAAAGGCCGAATTCCTCCAGCCTCCCTACAGAAGACCACAATTGTGTCTGAACTTTTTTTTTAGAGTGGCCATTGAACTCATTGGCCCAATACACCCCCCGTCGAGTGAAGGGCATTCTTATATCCTAACGCTCGTGGATTTTGCGAACAGATTTCCAGACGCTGTATCCCTTAAGAAGATCGACAGCATGACTTGCGTGGAGGCCCTGATCTCCATCTTCTCCTGCGTTGGCATCCCTAAGGAGATCTTAAAAGATAGGGGTAGACAATTTATTTCGGAGCTTATGGAGTATGTGGGAAAACTCCTATTAGTCAACCCCTTTTCACAACCCCATTCCACCCCGCCGCAAACTTCCTCTGTGAGAAATTAAATGGAATTTTGAAAACCGTCCTTAAGAAATTGTGCCATGCCCAGCCTCGGGAATGGCATCGATACCTGCCGGTCACCCTTTTCGCCTGCAGGGAAATTTCCAACCCAACCCTGTAGTTCGCTCCCTTCGAACTCCTTTAAGGCCGAAATGTTCGTGGCCCGATGAGCATTCTCAATGAATTATTTTCGAAAACCCGGCTAGATGAGGAGGTCAAGTCCTCGTACGCATACATATTGGATCTTCGAAACCGTCTGGAGGAATGTGTGGACATTGCATACAAAAATGCGGACTTGAACCTGAAAAATTACAGGCCCTTTATCGACATTAAGTCAAAAGAAAGACGGTTCAAGCCCGGTGACGAAGTCCTGCTTCTCCTGCTTATTTCCCAATGGAAAGACCCCTTTTCAGTCCTCGAAGCCCGTGCCCCCGTGGACTACCTCATCTAAATGCCCTCCGGTAACAAAGTGTTTCACGTCAACAGGCTCAAACGTTACCACCGCTGCGCCTGCATCAACAATAATGTTGCCCTGGATGAAGAGGCTGTGATGGAAGCCTCTTATCCCCCCCTCGAACCTCTTAACCTAGTCCAAACAGTTTGCGTAGAAGCTGATAATAACTACCCACTACCGTTGCTACCCGTAACGTAAAATGACTCCCCCCAGGAGATCCATGTAAATCCCCACCTGGCGCCCGCTCAGAAAGCCCAGTTATCCTGGTTGTTAAAGGCCTACCTGGACGTCATTTCTGAGAAGCCTGGTTACTCGAACCAATTAGAGCATGAATTAGTATTGACCACGCGAGACCCAAGCCGTACCCTTTGCCCATTCATTTGTGATCAGCGTTCAATGCGGAGGTCTAAAACTTACTAGAATTATAAATAATCGAACCTTCCTCGTCAGATTACTGTTACCCCATTGTTATGGTTCGGAAGCAAGACCAGTCCTTTCGAATGTGTGTGGACATTCGAAAACTTAACGCCGTAACGGTTTTGATGCCGGACCGATCCTATTAATAGACCATAGCCTACATTTGTTCGAGAACGCTAAATTTATTTTTGAGATAGATTTATGCAAGGCGTACTATCAAATTCCCCTCAATGATTGTGTTCAGAAATACACTGCCTTCCCTACAGTAAAAGGATTATGCAATTTAAGCACCCCCATTCGATTTAGTCACTGCTTGTAGTAATTACAACAGAATGATGCGCCGCATCTTAGATGGTCTGAACAATGTGTCATTCTATTTTTGATAATGTGTACGTAGCTACACGCACATGGGATGAACATCTAATCTCCCTTCGTTCCCTCTGCAATAGGCTCTGAGAGCATAGTCTGACTATGGGTCCTTCCAGATGTCATTTTGCTTATGACATTATCAAGTAGTACCTTGGATTTCACATTGGGGAAAATAAAATAACGCCTCAGTAAGAAAAGGTCAGGGCCATTTAAAATATGCCCATCGTCCCCAACTTTGCCGCCTTAGCGTCCCCCTTGAACACTCTCCTTAAGAAACACTCCCCAGATTCTCTCGTTTCAACCCCCAAGATAATTTCCCACTTCCAGCAGATGAAGGATATCTAAATATCTGCCCCCATATTGCGGCTCCCGAACCCGAAAAAATTGTTTGGAATCCATACGGATGCCAGCAACAATGGCATCGGTTGCGTGGTGATGCAGTACGAAGAAGATGGGAATAGCAATCCCATCGCTTATGCAAGCTGGAGGCTGTTGCTGCGCGAGAAAACTATGCAGTAATAGAACTTGAGGCTCTGCCAATAGGTTTTGGTATCCGGAAGTTTAAAATGTATCTGATAGGTAAGGAGTTCGTGATCGAAACGGATCACCGTCCTCTGCCGTACTTAAGAAATTGTAAAATACAAAACGTAAGGCTTATGCGCTGGAGTCTGCTAATGATGGTAGATTAATTCTGAATTTTGTATTTAAAAGGTAGTGAAAACTGTAGCAGTCAGTCTTAGTAGGAATCCGGTAGAGGACCCTCCTCCCTCAAGGTAGAACTCCATACATCCTATAAGTTCATCTATATATTAGAGATCGCTGCTGGCCCATGTAAATATTTATTTTGTGCGTGTGTGCGTACGCCCGTATTTTAGCGGATTGCTTTTATATACGTGCTGTCATTATTGATTTTTTTTTATTATTTCCTGGATTGTCCCTCCGCTTGATTGGTTCCTTATTCTAAATTGTAGTATTGCTTTTACATGAAACTATATAGATTGTAATTATGTAATTAATTAAATTAACCTAAATGTATGTGTAAGTTTTATCCGTCGTCTGGGATCAAACGTATCAAATACTGTACCTTGATGGCCACACTGTGTCGGCTGAAATTTTAATACCGACGGGTTTTGATCGAAATGCGCCTTTTACTTTCCCTTCGTGTCGGGAAAAACGCCATCTTTGGAAGGAAGGCATGTAAGGGAAAGGGACGCCAAAAATGATACCCCCTTCATTTGTTTCCTGAATTCCTCCCCTCTCTCTGTCTCCTAAGTATAACTCCACGTGGAGTATAATCTCTGAACCCAAAGAGAAAAAAAAGAAGAGACAATTTGAATATCCGTCAGCAGCCTCACAGGTGCATTTAATTAAGTTGGGAGTGTTAAAAGCTTTTACCTCGCTGAGGAAGCGCTTATCTCTGTAGTCGGGAAGCTGTTAGCCGAAAGTTTCCGACCCACATCGTAAAGGTCATTAAGACTTGGGTCAGACGACAAACGCTAATCTATCTGGCCGCCGGAAGTAGTCAGCCAGTTGTCTGAGTCTGCCAACGAGGAGAAGCTAAAAAAAATGGCCGTCATATAACTACCTTGGGTTTTCGAATATCTCCAGATTGAGTTTGAGCACCCATCGCTTTCGGTTCAGATCGCTTGTCTGTTTCCCAAAGTCTCTGGTATTATCTTATACCATCGAGGTTGAATCTCACCAGGCAGATCCATCTCTTTTGTGAAGACTTATTCTGGTCAGAGCAAGCCTCAAATCGTTTTTGTCCTGGAAGGATTGGCCGGGATTTCTCTCGTCTCATCTGCCCCCCCCCCCTCAAGGATCTCAAGTTTCCCGTATGAGACACTTCGCGCTGAGCCGCGTCAGAGTCTCGGTTTTTGGAGGTTGCACTTCTCTCGAGCATAGGTGCCATCGTCCGTCAACTCATTTCTGCCCCTTCCCCCCCGGCCCGTCATCCTCGTCACTGTCAGGATATTCGACCGAGAGTCAGGTCCATTGTCTGTCACTATTTTCCCGCACTGACTCGCACAAGGATGCCCCTTCCTCGAGGTGACCCATTTAAAGTAAATCGACCCTTGCTTGTATTTCCCGTTAATCGACCCACTTTGCGACATATAAATATTCCCTCTGTTTAAATGATTTATAGTATCCCATTTAAAAGCTGATTAACGAGTAATTAACGTTGCCCGATTGCCAATCAATCTATATTCTGTCAGAATTGTCCTTATTTATATTACCTAGATTTCCCTTATGTATATATATGTTAACTAGTAACATACTAAAATTATATTTTTGATTTTCACTCTTCAAATATATCCTTGAACTGCATCTTGATAAACTCATTAAACGCTATCGGCCCCTGTAGTAAATCGCATTCTTATACCTCGTAATCAACGGATTACTTTTACAAAGTGAACGTACTTATACGTAGCGAAGGATGCGTACGTACATTAAAGGATATATGTATATATAGCTGTATATATAGATATTCTCGTGCCTTTTATCTCTTTCCTCCCAACCAATATATATATATATATATATATATATATATATATATATATATATATATATATATATATATATATATGATGAAAATTAATGCAATATCGCAAGAAAAGTTTAGGAATTAAACCACATTCTCCGAAGACAATTTAATTCAGAACAGTTTCGGTGTATCTCACACCCTTTTTCAACTGACACTGGATAGAAAATATAAGAAAAAAATGCATACAAGCATAAAAGGACGTGAAATATCCCCTCTTTTATCCCCCAATCCCCTACTTGTGGCTAATCTGAGAGGGGGGGGTAGGCCTAAACATATTGAAGGGCTGACATTTTGCTATTTTATTTATTTGCTTTCTTATTACAGGATTAAAAGAAAATTGACCCTCAGATAGATTTAAATTAGGAACTGACGATATCAAGCTTGATTCTACGATTCTTCTCTTAACATAGTTAGTCGATTTAAATAACATTTTACTTCCATTGAAATCGATCGTATGATTCTTTTCTCTAACATGGCAAAATATTCCACTGCTTTCGCTGCCCACTCTAATATCTCTTTTGTGTTCATACAATCTCTTGTCTAGATTTTTCCCCGTTTCCCCTATATAAACTTTATGGCAATCGTTGCATGGTACTGCATATACTCCTATGTTATGATGTTCTTTGGGTTTCCTAGGAATCATCAATTGGTTTAAGGAATTGTTATATTTAAAGGCTAGATTAATACCCGCTTTTCCAAATTTGTCCTTTAAACTATTTAATTTATTATTAAATGGCAATGTTATACATTTGTTGAAGTCGTTAGTGCGGGAAGGCTTATTACCATAGAATGTTTTCCTAGCTGCAAATGGGCAGACGATATGAACCAATCGGGGTAATACAAATTAGAAAAAATGGTCCTGATAATGTATTACCCCGAGTGGTTCATATCGTCTGCCCATTTTGCAGCTAGGAAAACATTCTATGGTAATAAGCTTTCCCGCACTAATGACTTCAACAAATGTATAACATTGCCATTTAATAATAAATTAAATAGTTAAAAGGACACATTGATGCCCCCTACAAAGCATGCCTAATGCTAGACTATAATATTTCCTTTAGATGACACCAAAATGGATACTAACCTCAAGTCCATAATGCAGGTGTAGACTCATAAATAACGAGAGACATTCGTCATAAGTGTTCACATATAAAGACATATTCTTGTATAGTGACGTTACTAAACCACGTCCATGAGTTGATATTGGGGTAATTAGAACCCCGCATCTTGGTTTTGAAATAACAAAAATCAAGAACTTAGCTCGTTTGAAATACTTTTTTTGATAGTCATTCATTCCTACCTGATCATCATTGTAATGTCCGACTATATTCGTAAATACTTATTAATGTTGGACCGATTTGCGCCAGATTTTCCAATCAGACCCCTAACATAACCCCCCCCCCATTAAGACTACATTCATTATCGTGTTTTAATTGAAATTCAATATTGATTAACTGGTGAACCCATAAGGTCGATAGTGTTAAATTATTTGTGAATTGGTCATAATTAATATTGTTAATTTAACGTTGTGCAAAGGTTTAATTTCTTTCCTATTCTTCTTCATATCCTTTTATAGTGTCCTAGGAGTAATATTTCTATGACAGAGAAGTTCTATCACCGTTTAAGATTTACAAAATGACAGTATTTCAACCTAATTCTTCAACTCAAGAATTCTTCAACAACGCCATTCTGAAATGCCATGCCATGACAGGGCCTAATTCACACTCACGCATTTGTTTGTAATGTAATATTAATTTTTATTTTAAAAACAACGATGTAGAAGGTTAAAGATAGCATTGTAACTAAGTATGTTTAGTAAAACGATCTATTGGCGATTTTTTATCGTTACCTGTAGAATTATCAAAACTAAACATGCTTAGATAACATGCTACCCCTAACTTTATAAATCGTTCCTCAGAACGTAAAAATATTGTGTTATTTTAATGTTAAAATTAGTTACTTTTTCTTTTCCTTGCAATGAATTAGAGAAGGTTAGGGGTAGTATGGTATTTAAGTATGTTTAGTATATTTTCATGTTCGAAAAAAAAGTGAATAAACCTCGATTTATCTTCACACAAAACAAGCGAAAGTAAATTAGACCGTCTCTTGGCATTTCAAAATGGCGTCATTGGGGAATTATTGCGTTGCAAGATAGAGTTAAATATTGACTTGTTGTGACTTTATTAGGGGTACTAAACGTTATCCGCACACAAAATATTACTCACGGGACACTATTGCAACAATACGAAGAAGTATCACAGGCTTTAGTGCCTAAAACGTGCACGCCACTTTTATTCAAAATTACCCTGTTTTTTTTTAATTGAAATTACCACATGGCAAAAAGGGAATCTAATTTATTCTTTATTCTTGTTAATTTAATCATTTGGGAGCATTGAAGTAACCCCTGCTCATGAATGGTTCTAATGTAAATTTTGTTCTAGGTAACTAGTTTAATGATTTTTCTTATTGAAATTACTCTTGCACATAAGGATTATAATTTATTATTTTTTGTTGCCTATTTAATGGATTCATAATAGAATTAACACACGCACATAATTGCTTCGATTTTTTTTATTTGTTATTGAAGAGGTCAATATTTTTTTGGTATTACACTTTACTATCTAGATCAAGGATTCAATTTCTTGTGGCCATTCTAATAATATGGTGGTATAGATAGCATTTAACCTTGTGTAATTATGATTCTAAATTTTCTTTGTCTCTGACACTTTAATCAAATTTAGTATTAAAATTACCCTTGTACATAATAGCTGCGAATTTATTCTTTATTTAGGCTTTTTGCTTGCCAGTTTAATATAATTTCGTATCTATATTAACATTGCACAAAAATAATATAATAAACTCTGTGTCCTTCTTATTTAATAACTCATTAGTATTGATATTCCTTCTGCACCTAAATATTGTAATTTCTTCTTTCGGCTCGCCAATGTTTAACCCTATACAAAAAGGATTCTAATATATTCTCTGTTCTTGCAGGTTTAATGATTATTTCTTCCTTCCGGTCAATAAAACTTTTTGGTTTTGAACTTACCACAAATTAAATTATGCTGATTAAATCTTTGTTAATTTCCAGGTTAATAATTATTTTAATTAAAATTACCCCTGCATTTATACGATTGAATGAATTCTTTTTGATATTATCCCTAGATTTGAATGATTCTACTTTATTATTTTCTCTTGCCAGTTTAAACATTGTTTGCTGTAGAAATTACCCATACACACGATAGATACCAATGTACTTTTTGAGTTTGATAGTTAAATATTTTTTAGCTGTGAAATATCCGTGGAAATTGAATAATTCTACTTAATTCTTTCTTCTTGCCAGTGTAATAATTTTATAGGATTGAAATTAACTCTGCCCTTATGATTTTCTAATTTAATCTTTGTGCTTGCGTGTTTAATATCTGTTCGTAATGAAAATAACCTTAGAAAAATTATTCTACTTTTCTTTGTTCATGCCAGTTCTGACAATTCTTTGCTGATAAAATTACCTTCGAAGTAAAAAAATATATTTTCTTCATTTTTTTTGACAGCTTAATTGTGATTTGTATTGAAATTACCCCTGCATTTAAATGAACCTATTTTATTCTTTGTACTTGCCAGTTTAAACGTATTTTTGTGAATACCTTGCATATAAATAATTCTTAATTTTTGTAATTAGCTATGAATTTATATGAATCTAATTTATACAGTGGTCGGATCAATTTAAGAATTTTCTAAAAATTACCACGGCTCTTAAATTATTCTATTTTATTCTTTGTGCTTCCCAGTTTAAACATAAGCATTAAATTATTCCTATACATAAAAATATCTAGTGTGGTTTTTGTGTCCAGTATAATATTTTTTCGTTCTGAAATTTCCCTTGTAAATAAATTATTCAATTTATTCATTCTTTTTACCAGTTTAATAAGTTTATGCATTGAAATTACTGCTACCGATATGATATTCTAATTCATTTTTTTCCTTGCCAAGGTTAATAATTTTTTGGCTATTTAAATTTCTTTACACATAAATGATTCTAGTGTTTACTTTGTCGTTGCCAGTATAATATTTATGTGATATTAAATTATCCCTGTGCATTAAAATTTGAATTTATTCTTTGTTCTCGTCAGTTAATCATCTATGTCGTATTGAATTGAAATTGCTCCTGTTAATATACTCGTATGATTAATTTTTCTTTGTACTTCGCACATTAGTAGTTCCTGTGTATTGAAAGTTCCCAAGCGGAGGAGTAATCAAGGTACATCTATAAACACCATAGTCATCCATATTTTCTCAAATACAAATAAAATTTAAATATTTTTATGCTTTCCCAATTCTTTTGACTCCTGGTCGTCTTTGACTTTAGTAAAGTTATTCTTCTGCTCCAATAATTTAATTCACATAAAGAGTTGAAAGACAATGTTTGAAAAGCACCCTCAACCACGCTGGTCTTTTATGGTAGGTAGGAGTAGTGCGGTCTTGCAATCAATCAAAGAACGGAAGCACAAAATGTTCTCATAGGTGATCTGCTCGTCCAGATTAGGACGTTTAAGTTATTGGTGTGTGTGTGAAAAGACTAGAGGTTGTGCTTCCCCGTCTAATACCTTCTCTGTGTTCGTACATTCTCTTATCCAGATTTCTTCCTGTTTCGCTTATGAAAAACCACTAATTCCAATTCTTACATCCATTTTTACTCTTGTCATGATATAAAAGTTAAAACAAGCCATGGTAATGTCTATGTTTTTGAGAGCCTTTAGAATTTATGACCCATGTTTCTTGCCCGATGAAATTAATTTCACCACCTGTACATTTATAGAACTAAAATATCCCCTCCATATCATCAATGAATGCTTATCCAAGGCCAAGTCAAACTTCTATTGCCCTAAAAGTAGGATCCCAGATGCTAAAAGAAACTGCCTCTCCCTTCCATTTTCTCCATTATTGAAAGGTTTAAATAATATCCTTTCCCCTAACCGGACCACTTTTAAATACTCTTCAACCATTAAAAACTCAATCCCTACCACCAAACCTATAGAAGGAACCAACGAAGCAGAAGACTATTTAATCCCCTATAAAGAAATTAACTGCCCTTTATTTTACATAGGCGAAACAGGAAGAAATCTGGATAAGAGAATGTACGAACACAGAGGAGACGTTAGACGGGGAAACACAGCCTCTAGTTTTTTCACACACACCAATAACTTTAACCACCCGATAGACTTCCCACAGGCCAAACTAATCTACCCGTATAAGGACTTCTGCATAAGAAAGGTCATTGAATCCACCCTTATAGATGAATTCCCCAACTTTAACCTTACGAATGGGCAATCTAAATGCAGCCCTTACGTCAATGATTTAATTTTAAAAGATATCCTTAATGAACTTAAATTCACACATCCTGATTAGAAATTCCAATTGGATATCTGTAAACTATATATATTGTACGCTTAGTGGGACTGCATGTATTCTTAGTGTTCGATTGAGGATAGCATGACAAACTCCATGCCAAAACTTGTCTCGAGATAATAAATATTACGCTTCTAAACAGTGGTTTGATTAACATATTTGGAATCTGTCATTGGATTTAACAATTGTTCTGATATATATATGTATATATATATATATATATATATATATATATATATATATATATATATATATATATATATATATATATGCATTTAAAGGTCCAAAGAAATGAAAATTGGCGTCACGACACTAAGGAAGACGACCATTGAAAGCTTAAGAAAGAAAATGTGAGATATAGAGACGGAGAAAAATAGTGAAAATTAATTTTAACTGTTATAGGAAAATAAATAATGGAGTAGGATTCGAACCCGTGTCCAAAAGCGTACATCGTTATTGTGACCTACTCCTTTATTAATTTTCATATAACGGTTAAAATTAGTTTTCACTTGCCAAGTTTGGCAGGTCTTGTGACATTTGTCAAAAGACAAATATATATATATATATATATATATATATATATATATATATATATATATATATATATATATATATATATATATGGTGTCGCAAAAAATTATATGTTTAGGTCTTCTTCTCTATATATCTTTTGAACTAAAATCAAGGAGGCCGTCCCCCACTTCTTTAATTGCCCCAAAGCATATCGCAGGCGGCATAGGGTTGACTATCTCCCGTGCTTGTGTATACGTCCTTGCGCCGAGCGAGTCTTCACAGGCAATCCTCGTCAAATGCAATTCCTCCCTTCACTATTCAGAAGAGATGAGAAAGAACATAAGGAGTAAAAATGTAAATAATATTTAGTCCGACATTGCCATATTTGAGAGCTCATTGACTTTTCTCAAATCCATCATTAATGAATCAGAAGCCTATTTCTTCTTTTCTATGAGTTCACATCTTAAAGAAGTTCCTTTTACTCTTGATCCAATTACCTGGAATCTGAGATTAGCGATTAACGACGACAATAGAAGAAGCTTCTCTAAAGGAAATCTCAAGCTTTTGTAATTTCATCCTTTCTGTATTTAGAAAAAAGGTGACAAATGAAAAACTCTGATTTTGGTTACATTCTCAAAGTTAAACTCATGGTTCAAGGGTATTTTGAGGAGGAATTATTATATTTCACTTTTATTTTCTAAGTGGAGACAAAATTAGTGAATTATATCCCAATCAGTCTTCAGAATTGAGAAGGCAGCATTCGGTCCCTAATGGCCGTAATCAACTTTCCGCAGGTAGAGGAAGCCGCCAGGAAGGGTCAGCAATGAAAATAGGTGCAATATCAGATTATAATATACTCATGAGTTTGGAGCTCCCTAATATACTGATAACTCAAGACATTACCAATTTAACTTCCTAAATTTACTGAGTTATTTGTTTAATTGAGGACTTGGAAATAATTAAGCCAAGAACTTTAGTCATTAGAATATCGCCTCCATTACTCCTCGGAAAGTTGCTGCCACCGTCAGAAGCTCCAGTCAAATGAGGATTAAAATTGTTCACATAACTTCAACGCAAATATGAAAATACTTTTTTTTAATGTATGGGCGCGCGCATAAATACATACCGCTGCTACGCCGTATATTATATATATATATATTATTATGCTAATTATAATGAAATATACATTAAAAAAATGACTTACCAGAAAGCCTGTGCGTTCCCTCACGGCCCTAATTCAGATAGGTTTAACAGCGTCTATATATCTTCCCGCACATTTTAGCTTCCTTAACCTCACCCATTTCTTTACTGATTTCTCCATATAGGAATTTTATGAGAGATTCCTTCGTTAGTTTTTGTTTTTTGGTTTATTTTTAATGTAAACAAATTAAAAATAGAACTAGCGCAACTGATATCAGGAAATCGTAATTGGTTTAAAGAATTTTGATTCTGGAGACTAGTTTCGAAAAAGGTCTTCTATTTTGTTTCAGATCGGCTTGAAGATGAGGACGGGTCCCTCTTCGAGACTATAATACTTTCCAAAGATCCCGAGGAGCCTCGAAACTAAGCCCCATAGAAGAAACTACTTTCCAAAGGAGACGAGACTCTCTTGTAAACTAGTTCTAGGGAAGAAGAACCCCTAGTTTCCAGTTAAGATAAATCTCTCTTGAAAACTCGTTTTCGGTAAAGATGAATCTTTCTCTGAAACTAGTCTTCAGTAGATACAATACATTTAAAATCTGGTCTCAATCTAAGATGAGGCACATTTTTAAACTGGTCTCGAGCGAAGATGAGACTGTCTCGTATACTTCTCTCCATAGAAGACGAAACCTTTTGTATAATAGTCTCTATCCTAGTTATCATAAAAGAGGAGACTCGCCTCTACCGCAAACTAGACTCCAAATGAGAAGATGAAGAGAGACTCTCTTGGAAACTAATCTCTATAGAAGACGCGACCCACTTGGTAACTTGTTTCCATCGCACACAGCATCGATTTCGAGACAATTCTCCAGATATAACGCAGTCCTCTTCAACAATATTCTCCAGGGAAGACGAGACCATCCTGTAAATTCGTCTCCAAGTTCTATTTTTATTTTAAATCGTTGTCATTATTTCCTTTGGGAGAGATTTGTTGCCCATCAGTTTATACATATTTACGGGTTCCTTCACCACGGTGACGTCACGATATGTTTCTGGCTACCAGCCACGCCAGAAACAGAACCTAGTCTCAATATGACCGCGCTGTTTCAAAGTCGCGTGTCGAGTGAATAGCTCCGTTAGTTCCCATGGAAACAAGGAGTGGTGCCGGCAGCTTGGCCGCACTGAAAGTCGCATCTCGAGTGAATAGCTCCGTTTGTTGTCACGAAAACATGCGGTGGTCAGCCCCAGCATCTGTCACGCACAAAAAAAACAACCCCCTTCTTTGCCGCTTTCCGGCAGATGTTTACATGAAAAATAACGGAGTTATTCACACGAATGAGCGATGTCGGAGGTGTGACAGGTCGCCAGGCGACCCCGCGGACACGGCCGATCATTCAACGGAATCCCGATAGTTTTTCAACTTGCAGGGAATAGAATGATAATAATAATAATAAATTTAATTTAACATATTACTGATAATGGATAACCCTTCCTTCCAGCTTACCCTCTGCCAAGCCTCCTTATAACGAAAGTGTAATTTTCACTTTGTCATATTACTTCATTTTCCCGCGAAAATCATTTCAAAAGTGTTTTTATAATTGATAATTTCATTATGGTTTATAAACGTCAAAGGGAGAGAGAAGGGCGGGAGAGTTGCGTGAATGACGATCCCTAGTGGGACGCTATCGTCATCTTTCAGTTATTCGAGCAATGCATCTCTGCCTAATTCCCATTACCCAACTTCAGCATTTTCTTTCTGAATTTCCTTTTAAAAGCTTTCGGGCGGATATGCCCCTGTTGGTTTTTGGTTTATTTTAAAGACATCTACCATAGCATAATGATTAGGAGCTTGTCAGTGTTATTTAATGTTGTCGGCTTTCCTTTCGTAGTCTTATTAAATAACTTTCAACGGGTAATTTGGGTTTATTTAAAAAAACACTGGGATTATTTTCTTCAATACCGGAGAAGAAATTCTGCAGTATGTGCAGCTTATTTCAATACTTTCTCATCATTCACTTCATCTTCAAATTTTGAGACATCAAAACTTCAGAAATGGTTAAATAAGGGTTCGTTTTTTGCTAGAAACCTGTCTCTTTTAAAGTAATTTTCTTGGTCAAAAGTATTTGAAATAATTAATCAAACCATTTAGAATTTATCATATTATTTATAATAATGTGAGATAATAAAGGTTATTTTGCTAATATGTTTGTATATTTTATTAATATGATTAAATTGCTTAGTATTTTACTAAATGGTGTGTAATTAATAAAATATTATTTTCTAAAGTCAATATATATTTAACTAATATATCTTAGGCTTAGGCTTGAATTTATAACTATTGTGTATTCAATATCGTTCAAAATAAGTAAAATATGACTGGAAGTAGAGAACTTACAGAAGCCAATAGTTATTACAAGTGGAAATTACAAAAAAAGTAAAATGTTAAAGGTATGATGTTCAAATCACCATGACGTCTAAGCATTCACTAAACTAGCTACGGAGTTCAATTATCCTTCAAGTTCAAAAATATCACACAGATCACTTAGAAGGAGACTTAAGAATCAAGGGCAAAAAGGATGCAGGACAAGAAAGAAGCCATAAATATACCGGGTGTCCCAGAAAAAAGTTAACCGTACTTTGAATTAGCATAATTCAAAAACTATTGGAGAATTTTAAGTCCTACAAAAGCTTTTTATTAAACAACTATTTCTCTGTGGATTCTGGAAATTCCATTGAATTCCTTTTTATGATCTTGATACATTAATGAGTTTAGTGGATGCTATCAAAAATATGTTTGCGCAAGGAAGTAAAATAATGAAATTAAGCCTAGGAAGGCTAGGCCACCGTCACTTTCAAGAGAACCTAGGGAGTTTAGGTTGCCTAGGTCTCTGTGTGATTTTCCAAGCATAGCTTAGGCCATTTTACAGTGGTTTTTCAGCCACGCTGTGGTATGGTCTCGTCATTATTGCATACTAAGCAAATGAAAGCGTTTCTTTGTAAAAGTTTACTTCCATAGAACCTTTTTAATCATGCGGTTAACAAAGATCAACGCGTATTTGTAGTCACAAACTTTATTAAGACTGGCAGTATTAAAAAAGTACAAGATTCATTTGAACAACGTTTTCCAGGTAGGCACCCACCAAGCAACCCCACAATTTGGAACAATGTTCGCAAATACCAACATGAAGGAACATCCTTAAATCTAAATAAAGGTCGTTCGGGTCGTACGAGAAACATAAGAACAACAGAAAATATCGAAACTGTTCATATGTCACTTCTTCAAAATCCACATGTATCATTCAGAAAAAATGGGTTACAATTGTCAAAGTCATCATTTAACCGGATTATTAAACATGACTAAGAATGGCATCCCCATAAGATGCATTCAAGGCACCAGCTAGTGAAACTGATTTTCCTCGTCGTAGACAATTTGTCTAATGGCTTCTTCATAAACGACCTGCTTGTTTCTTGGAAAACATTGTGATTGGTGACGAGGCAGCCTTTTTCATAAATGGAAAGGTAAATAGCCATAACATTCGGCAGTATGCGCCGCTGAGCCACCCCCCAGCATTCAACTTTGACACACGTATTTGTCAGCAGAAAGTGTCTCTGTGGATCGGAATATGCGGGAATGGCTATCTTGTCGGCCCATTGTTTTACGAGAATAACTTGAATGGTGCTGCCTACCTGAGCATGATCAACGAAAAGATCTTCCCGGAACTCCGCCAGATTTACGGCAATCAATTCAATAGACTTTAGTGGATTCAGGACAGCGCACCAGCCCATTGACAGCTTGCTGTAAGAACAAAACTAAGAGAAGCGTTTGACAACCGCATTGTCGTGCTAAATCATGCAATTAAATGGCCCCCAAGATCCCCTGACTTATTAACACTGTGCGATTATTTCTTATGGGGATATCTAAAGAATAAAGTGTATTCTACTCCACCAAAAATCATCAACCAGTTAAGAGATAGCATCACTCGTGAAGTCAATAGACTTACGGAAAATCACAAGTTAATCAAAAAAGTTGTTCAATCAATGCGATCAAAGGCGCAACTGTGCTTGGAAAGAAATGGTGGACATGTGGAAGGAAACGGTGCTTAGAAAAGTAAAAAATAAATTTGTATTACCCATATGAAGAGTTGTTTTTGTTAAAAATGGATTTAAATATATTTGTTGATTTTAAACAACGAAGTTTCATTATTTTACTTCCTTGCGCAAACATAATTTTGATAGCCTCCACTAAACCCATTAGTGTATTAATATCATAAAAGGGAATTTAATAAAGATTTCCAGAATCGACAGATAAATAGTTGGTAAATTTGTTTTGTTTTGCAGGACTTAAAAATCTCAAATAGGTTTTGAGTTATACTAATTCAAAGTACGGTTAACTTTTTTCTGGGACACCTTGTATGTATATATATATATATATATATATATATATATATATATATATATATATATATATATATATATATATATATAGAAATATGCAGATACATCCGGAAAAGAAAAGTGAAAAAAGATTCCGAGCGCTTTCGTCTTTATTCTTAAAGACCTTTTTAAGGAATGAACAGCCCTGGCTTGTTCACTCCAGACCCCATTATCACTACATATATGAAATCTCAAATGAAATTGTATCAAGAATTTGTACCCCCTAATTAAGGTTCAGAGGTGGGTAGTATAATCCCCTCTTCCACTATTTAAGGCAATGTATGTCCAGCCTCCTGTTAACTCCTTGAAAAGGTCTTTACAAATAAAGACGAAAGTGCTGGGGATCGTTTTTCAATTTTCCTTTGTGGGTGTATTTGCATAACTTTGACTCACGTGCACTTTGTGAGCTTTTCTCATATATATTTATATATATATATATATATATATATATATATATATATATATATATATATATATATATATATATATATATATTGTCGAGGTATGCCTATGTAGACGAGCTCGGCGCACAGAGTCATACACAAGCACGGGCAGACAGCTGACCAAAGGCCTCTCGAGATATGTTTTGAGGCGATTAATAGGGTTTTGACTAATCGCTTATGTAAAAGAACAGCCTTTGGAGACAATGTGCGATTGTATCCCGCCATGGACAACGTCACTTCCTGTTCGGAAACATTCTAGAAGTTTCGACTCATGAGTGCATTGGGGAAATATCCCCCAATCCAGCAAAATCGTCACTACCCCCCCCCCCCCTTACGGCGACGAGGCGAGAAATAGCAACCGTGTTTCGCGCCTTGCTGTTAAATGATGAATCGACTCAGCATCCGGATTAATATGTCTGGAACTTGTGACTTCTTTCTCCAAATTCCCCTTTGCCCTTCACAATCGCCCATACAAATACTCAGTATTGACTGGAGATCGAGAAGTCCTGCACACACCACAAGTTCGTCCTCATCGTCTCGTTGAAGTCCCGTGAGAGTTCATCCGACAAGCAAGACTTTCTCCGCCGTGATTCTACCCCAGTCAATTGATAGCTTCTGTGAACGGCAAGCCTTTGAATTTGCGCAACAGTCTCCCTTCGTTTAATCGAACCGAAGAAAATCTCCATCGATTACATTTGAGGAAAAGAAGTTTCTTCTATCAGTGGAATTACGATAATTCACACATTTTACGTTGAACGTCATCTTTGAAGATTGGCTCTCTTCATCGGAATGTTGGTTTGAACCCTGCCTCACTTGCCTTATTCGGACCGTACCCCACTTGCCTCATCGGATCGTTCCCTACTTGCCTCATCGCAAGAAGGACCTTCTTCGAAGTCACCAACTCATAAGACTAAAACCCCCTCCATTATTAGTATTGTCAAGTTCCCGCTTTGATCTGAGCCTAGTAACGCTAATTAATTAATTTTATTTGAGGATCCCTTCTCATAATAATTATCTAGAGACTATTTCAATTGTGTCATTTTTTAATTCTTATTTTGATGTTTGTAAATAAAATTATATTCAAGTAAATCTCACCAAGTAAATCTCTCTGTCTGATTATCAAGGATTTGAAACCCAACGCCTTAAGTTTGACCTCCTAGCCGGTCGTTAATCACTGTGAACAGTTCTTAAACGGTTCGCTTTGCAGTAGGCGATTAAGTCGCCCTCCCCCACATAATATAGGAGTAGTGTATGCTATAGAGTGGTGTACCACGACTGCTTGTCAAGTAGCAGTTCAAAGGATATAAAAAGACACAGAAATATAATTTTAATATATATAATAAAAGAGGGCAATTTATATATATACAAAAGGGGTGAACAAATTACCTAATAAATGAATTATGTAAAGATTAACGAGGTAATCTGGGGATAACAATACAAGATCGCTTTACCTTCAAGCGCGGGCGAATTGGAGTTTGGGTGGAAGACAACGGCGCAGGTCTTCAAGGAGATAATTCGGGGAGACCTGAAGAGGAGGACTCGAAGATGGAGTTTGATTACTTCGTGATGAAGAATGAGATTTTCTCTGGTCCGGAGAGACGTAATCTTAACTCGAGTCGATTCTGCAGATCGGCAGGGAGTCTCAGTCTCGAAAGAAGGGGAATCTTGAAGGGGTGGTGGAGATGAGAGGGTCGCACAACTCTCTGGGAAGAAGAGGACTCGATAGCTTTGCCCCTCTGAACAGGGGCAAAGCCTAACTAAGATAGATCTGCTGGTGAGATCTTCGACGAGGTACGACTCGACAAGGGTTACAGGGTTTCACAGGAAACAAACAGGCTCTCTGAACGAAGTGAATTGCGGGATTTCAATCTCTTCAAGAAATGGCGAGCTTCGGGTTAAATAGCTGGATGACTGGTCCGATAGATAGTCTCAGTGCCTGGTGGTCCCTAGAGGATTCTCGGCGCCAGTATATGCAAACACACCTTATGATAACGAGTTGGTTTAAACTGTGGAACTTGCCTCGTGATATGTGGTAGGGTTAATGTGGCTGCCCCCACTGGGGAATAAACATGCCTGGGAAGCATGGGGTAGAGACAGGAGGGCTGTGTACGATGTTATCGCAGGGGGGGAGGGGCAGATGGCGTCGGAAGGAAACACAGCTGTGACGGGGGATTCAGCGAGGGACTGATTCTTTCTCGAACTTTCTAAATGTAAAATATATGGGTGGTTCTATTATGGTATTGGGCTGCACGTCTTCTTCTGGAACAGGGTAGATATTGAACTCTACAACTTATACCACCCTGTTGTCACAGGTCTTACAGCATTCTACGTATTGCATCCCACAACATCAAGAAGTGAAGTAATATTTCAGTAGGAAAATTCTCCATGACATACATCCAACCGCGCAAAAAATTGGTTTGAGAAAATGGGGATAACCCCTCTGAAGTTAACCCCACAAAGCCCAGACTTATTAATCCAATAGAACACCTGTGGGGAAAGGTAGCGGTAGAAATTTCTGAACATTTGGTAAAATCTATGGCACGATGAAGTATGGCTGTAATTAAAACAAAAGGAGATCTAACTAAATATAAAAAATAATAAATATATAATATATATAATTGAAAGAAATGAAATGTGTTGTCATGGCTTACGTATTCCGTTAGCTCAGTCGGTAGAGCACTGGTCTGGATAACCAGAGATCTGAGGTTCGAGTCCTTGCCGGGCAATGTTTCTTTCTCTTTGATTTTCTCTGGGTCACCTCCAGTATAATATATTCTCTCTTGCTTATGCGTATCACTTCTCCACACATACTGATATCAAGCGTTTAAGCTTGTGGGGCAAGGACGCGTGCTAGTTTGCGCGTCAACCACACGGGCCGATAGCTTTCGGTCGCTCAAAGGAGGAATGTCGGGCTTTTCCAATTATATATATATATATATATATATATATATATATATATTAATATACGAGTATATGCTAAATTCATTTAATACAAATGTCTAATTACATTATATGAATTATTCCATACGATGCCTTATACTTTTGACTAGCTTTATATCCCTTTGTTTTGTTTTCTCACTTCACCTCATTTTCCCTATTCTTACTTCATGCAAGCTCTTCTTTTTCAATGATGCGTACATCTCTCCCATACTGGGCTTTATTTTTCACCAAGCCTCGTCTGATAATCAATTTTTCAGCCTCTATTAACCATTTTCAATATAAAACAAAGTTAAGAATCCCGGTTACGAGCTCATTTTGCCCCCACCGAGACCAAGAAAGAATAAAAGGTATTAAATCTTTATTGTTTTGTTTACTCTCGTGTCAAAAAGGAGGGAATTATTTCCTGCATAAAATAAAAAATCAATACAGAGTATTTTCACGACATTAAATATTTCATACTCCTCTATCGGCCCGTGATTTCACTCCATGAATCTACAATACAAATTCTAGCATTTTTCACTACTGCCTTCCCTGGCGAAGTAAAAAATGAAGGAATTTCTTTGAAAATTCATGGCTTTGAATATTTATCAATGCCTCCATGAGGATAAAATCGGCCCCTACAGAGTTGTTGCTTTGGCATTAAATCCTGGTGATCAGATATAAAAATATAGAGCAATAATAAAAAGAGGGGTTTGTTGGAGGGGCGGGGAAACAATTAAATACTTATTGTTAATGTTCCGCTTCAAATACTGTGCCGCTAAAGGGTCTGAAAAGTGTACAGATTGGTGGGAAACTCCTAAAGAAATACTTAGTCGAGGAAATTATTACTACCTATACTTAATAGCACAATTCTTTGACAAAGTTAATGAGATATTTGGAGAATTTAGGAAGAATTTTTTATCAGAGACAACAACGAAATTTCAACAAATTTGATACGAAAATACGGAAGTAAAAATAGTTCGAGGGAAAATTCGCAGCTAAAAAGTATTCCTACGATATCATTTTCTAATTCATAGGTTTAATTTAAATTATATAAATTATGCCGCAGTGATCTATTTAAAATTGAACTAGCCAGGAGTAATCTGGAACGTTCTAACAACCTTACAGGAGCTTCCTCATATTGGCTATTGATTAGTCCTTTGCAAACTCTTTCTTTTCATAAAGACCAGGTTGTATTTCCACTTTACCAATTATATTTTAGCGCTTTATAACTGTCGATTGCAATTCTTTTATATTAGGCTGAAGATTAAAAATCAAAGGAGGAAGATCCAATTGTTTTGTCTTATTTAAAATATTCAAACTTTTTACAAATATTGGCGCGCGCTTTCGCCTTTCTTCAGGAATCTTCAGACGAACGTCTTGGTTATTTTTTGGGGGCATTGATGGAAAGTTTCGATTATATATATATATATATATATATATATATATATATATATATATATATATATATATATATATATATATATATATATATATATATATATATATATATATATATATATATATATATATATATATATATATATATATATATATATATATATATATAAATATATTTGATTTCGCAGTATTCAAGTTCTCCCCTTCTAATTGTCAGGCTCTCAATGGTGAATACCAATTTCCTCTTCTTAACCTAATTTTACCCTAACCTGACCTGACTCAGGAAAATAATAAACGGATATTTCCGAGGAGAAACACCGCATCTTTGTTGCATATCAATAATTACAAGAAAATAATGAAAACATTCTACGGGGACGTCTGTCCCCAAACCCTTTTAAATGGTAATAAAGGCCGCTAAAAATTAGCTCTCTTCAAAAGTTTTCCGGCACTGAGGCAATTCCTTTTAAAAGGAATTTGCTGATGGGAATTCATTTTTTGTTTTCCCTTTTGTTATTTTTTACCCTTAAAAGACACAACCTTAACTTTTTCCTTGAATTATTTCATAAATCGTTTGTAAAAATTGCAAAACTTTGACTTTTTTATTTTAAATTTTGGAACTGTATACACTTAAAACATATTTTAGAGATGAAAATGAAAAAAAAACCTTCGAAGATTTCATTATCTAACCATATTTAAGATATTTATATTCACAATTATAGGTTAATCATAAATTTATTTTTGATTGAAATTGTTACATTTCTTGCCAATTTTGCATGTTTCCATAAGGAATGAGATAATAATAAAATAATAAATGATAACATATCTCAGATTTACTACTTTAGCTTGCCAGGGTATCATAAGAGCACTAGGTTTTGATAGCACGAAATCAGCTATCTCTCTTGCGGGTGTGCTCGCGTTATCTTAATTATCATCCTATCAATAGATGTCTATGATGGCAAGATAAACAAAAAACCTATCAAATTAGTCGACTAAACAAGCAGTTTCTAAAAAAACGATCACCTACATACAAACAATTTAGTACTCTAATTTATTATCAGATTATATAAAGTCGGAAAAATATAAATTGTTTATGAAGCAAACAAATTATTTTTCTTTATTTCATTTTAGCAAAATGTTTATAAAATTTCCAAAATACCTTTTTTTGTTTTTATTAAATTATGAGAAGATAATTTATTTTCCTAATGAAGTTTAAAAGTGATCGATAAATTATCTATTCCTTGCTTCAATAGGCCTTATCGTCAATAATTGAATTTATCGTCTGAATATTAATTATTCTGTAGAATCTAATCTAATAAAAAATGAAAGAGGAGAGATGAAGGAGTGAGAGAAAAGAGAAGGAGAAAAGGAAAGAAATAGAAAGAAATAATCTGGAAGGGAAGGCGACAAAAATTGACAATTTATATTTTGACGAACTAATAAAATAAAACGTAATTATTGCAGCTTCCGAGTTTCAAGATGTCGCTAGTGTACAGGGAGAAGGGGAGGGAGATGAGGCGGGTGAAGGGGATAAACAGTAAGGGAAGCCGATGAGAAAGGGAATGGGGTAAGTTTCGGAGGAAGGGGAGATTGCATATCTAAATCTTTATGATTTTATGTAAAAGAGAGGGAAATGCGCCTTTGCCCACAGCTTGACTTAGTACCGCTGACCCTCTTCGTATATTTACATCTGCCCTTTTATATCTGAGAGATTTTGTAGGGGAGGGGTTTTGATGACACATTTTACTGTGAGAACAACTCGAAATTTAGCCATATATGAACAGTATGTTCAAATTTCCTCCTTTTAATATTTTTCCGTTGAATCGCTTGTATATTTTGTGTTTCTATAAAGCAGTTTACTTAATGTTTCTTCTCAGCTATTTTCAGTTTTAAGTGTTTGTATTTCACCTGTAATTTAGTTTAGGTTGGCTTTATTTGGGCATGTATGTTTGCATTTTCACCAAGTGCATGTTAACTAATTAGTATGCAAAATATAAACACCGAAAAATCACATTAGCCGTTACCATTTCACGATTCGTCTCCACTTGGTAAAAATAATAGAGTTGAGAAGCTTGCTGGCCACGCAGAACAAATTTTATTCACTTTAATAAGCGATAGGTTTTGAAGCGTAACAGATCATCAAGAAAACTTGACTGGAAGTTGTTTATGTGTTGCTGATGTCCTTCTTTTTCTCCTTTCATGTTATTGAAGTGTCTGCGATGAGAAAGAAGAAAATAGGCGTGAAAAAAAAACAAAAAAAAAAGAATGCGAACAACAAATAAAAGTTTGAAATAGCTGAAATGCAAACATACATGAAAACTGAAGGGTTAAATCAAATTGTATTCTTTTGGGGGGAAAAGAAAGGTAACCGGTGTTGTCGTGGTAAAGGAAGGACCGAGTGATGGATGGAGTTCGTACGTATGGGTTGTTTACTTACGTGAAAACTCCTCGATTACGTTTTATCTTTAAGAGTGCTATATTTATTAATTATTATTATCTTTAATCTTTAAGGGTTGCTATTGAATAAATTTTTTTTTAAAAAACTAAAACTTTAATTTAAAAAAAAACATGAACCAATAAAATTAAACACACTAAATACACATAAATGAATTCAACAAATTTAAGTGAGGCTATCTAAAATGACATACTTGAATTTCTATTCTTCGGTGACCCATAACTCGCTTAATATAAAAATGCAAACGGACCTTACTGAAACGGATACCAGGGTTTAAATACTCATACCTTTATAGATTCCTCTTATAATCGGGTTTGAGTCTCACCTTGAACTCAATTGTTACGTCACCTCAGGAATGTTGTTTCCGGGCCGACGTGTGAAGCGTGTCCAGAGATTCTCGTCCGGGAGAAATAGCTTTAAAGCCACAGAGGCCTTTGGTGCGTGTGGCAGATGGAGAGACACATGCTTTCTGGAGGAAATGATCTCACCACTGGATAGTGAAAGAATGTTTATTCTTCTCTTCGGGATAATCGGAAAATAATTAGCACTGGCGAGCGACGAGTCAATGCTTGAATCCTTTGACTCAGGGGAGTACTGGAGGGAGTTCCCTCAGGGGTATTCCTCAAGGGCGAGGACTATTTTTGTGCTTTGGAATACACCAGGATAGAGAGGTTTCTCTGACGAGAGTAAGTTGAATTTGCTTTTTAAATCAAGTTAACTTAAAGTTCGGTGTGACTACCAGGAACTGGCTCGAGGATCATCTTCTTCTTGGTTCTGGTATTCCTCAAGAGCGGGGACTATCTCTTTGTTTTGAGATACACCAAGATAGAGGGGTTCTCTGCCCCGAGTTAGTTAAATTTGCTTCTTAAATCAAGTTAACTTAAAGTTTGGTGGGACCACCAGGAACTGGTTCGAGGTTGAGCTTCTTCTTAGTCCCTTCTGTTGGTATCCGCCCTCTTGCCGGGGTCTTCGTCGCCTTGATGACTAACGTAATCTACCCCGTTTTTCCAAAGATATTCGCTTTTATACGTTGCTAACCCACTGGGGTAGGGGCAGAAGGGGAGTGTGTGGACAGGCCACATAAAGTCTCCTCCTCCAACGGTTTTTCTTAAAGCGTCGTACAGCTGGCTCTGAGGGGCCTTCTGGCTTTAGGGCGACGTTCCTCTAATTTCGCATATGAGATGAAATTGAATACCAGCTCTTAGGGGAAATCTTGCTGTTTTAACCGATGTTAGGGTCTCTAGTCCTACCTGAGTTAATTAGTGCCTTATGTGGTCAGGGACAAAAGTTCAGCTTCTTCTCGAGACGAGGGGCGAGAAGGACGAAGGTTAAGTGGTCTCCATTGCCAGGACGTTGTAGTTAACGACCAACGGCCTAACTGTGATGGGGGATGAGTATCGATTTCCTTACAGTGTAAAGAGTAATTTACGGCGGAAAAACCGATAGAGGAAAAAAAGATGGACAAATGAAAAGTTAATAAGTAGACAAAGTTAATAAAACACCAGTGGCGAGAATTGTGAACTTTAATAAAGAAAACAAGAAGACGTAATGTTAACTTCCAGGAAATGATACATATTGAAAGAAGAGGCTTAGAAAACAAAATTTAAATCCCTTAGCTACTGCCTCTTTAAAAGACATGGACAAGTAACTGAATACAAAAGAGCATACTAAATCTAGACCACTATAATATACTGTACCTTACCAGTAATCTAACCTATTCACACACCCAAAATAACACTTTCGTATTACACCAGCGATGAAATTGGCCTAAAATAATATGAAACTTCACGACTTAAACTTCGCTTCCTTATATTCATGAGCGACTATGTCCTTTCAAGGTTTATTTTCATTCGTAAACGGGTAATCTTAGTAAATTAATCGAGGTTTACCGAAACTTTGATATTGTTCGCTAAATTTATCTTTCGATGTAAAATATCTGTAAGATTTCGTACAGAACAAATCTGTTTCAATAAACGCAAATCATTTGTGAATTAGAAAGAGAAATCAGATAAATGGAGCTTAATGATAGAATTATCTGCTCCCGTTAGAGAATTTGAATTGACTTGGAACAGGGCGAAGAAATTTTATTGTGAATGTTGAAGCCTTTGCGCGCTACTGTACAACAAATATCAGTGTTAAGAAAGATGTATTTTATTATGAAGTTGAGTGTGCTGAATTCGATAACAAAAAATTCCCATCACGTAATATTGTATTGTAAATCGTCGATTTAATAATTATGCAATTGATACCGATTTTCACGATACCATAAATGTATTTCGCTCACGAAGTTTGATTAAATACGTCCATTGTAATTAATTCATAAATATTTAATAAATTAGCATGTTTGTTAACATTATATAATTTATTAACCTATATTTTAATATTAACTTCTTTGTTTGTAAGACGTCTCAGGCGTGTCACGCTTCAGGTTCTAGCAGAAGTTAGCCAGAATAGCGGGGCTCCGTTTTCCATTATACCTGTTTTCCATTAACGCAATTTTTGATGGAACCTCTCTCCATGTTTATCACTCACATCTCCTGCCTTCTCCGGGAAGAAAAACAAATGATAATGAAGAAAGTCTATCTTCAGTGACTTATTTCATCCGAGAACTTAGTAGCACTTGATTAGGCTCTCCACTATACGCTCTCGCTTGTCCACTTGGTGGTTTCCAAGAAGTCTTTTGCTTACATCTTTGAATACATGCCGGGCCGCTAGCTCAGTTTCATTCATTGTGGCCTCGAAGTCCTCATCAGCAATAAGTTGACGAATCTGAGGGTCTATGAATATGGCTCCTTTAATCGTGGCATAACTTATTTTAGGGATTGTCGCTTTGAGGTAGTGGAAACATGGCTTGTTATGTTGCAGTGCTTTGGTAAATTGCTTCATTCAGCCTAGTTTTATATGCAGTGGTGGCAAAATGAGTTTCTCCTTCTTAACAGGTGGCTCATAAATTATATTATGGCATCCAGGCGTCATAGTTTCCCGAGGTGATCATTATGAGCCTACACAATATGCTGATCTGGCCCTACTGTCCCACTTGCATAGGAAGCACATCAACTTGGTGTATCCCATTTGTAGCCCATTAGATATGGTTACTACTTTGAAGTCCGCACAAATTAGCCGCTCATGCTCCTTGTAACTTATGTGGTCTAGAATAAAAGCAAGGTTCTAATATTTCTCTCTTAAAATGACTGAAAGAGCAACTGGAACTGAAGCCATGGTGTTTACAATGGGAAAACGAACCGCTTTTATGCTGTGAAGGGATGCATTTATGAATAACCTCCACTAATTTGGTTTAGAGGTCAGCTCAATGTCATTTAATAGGCCTCTGATATCATTACAATAACTCAAATTGTTTTCAAAAGTCAAGAATTGATGCAGATCTGCAGAACCCTTCCTAAATACTGTAATTCGAGGATGTTCATCCAATAGGTTTCATTATTGCAGACGTGAGGCCAGAATTCCACTCTGTTGCTTAGTAAGTGCTAGATCACGAACTACATAATTGTGTTCCGTTTGTTGATGGGGTGTTATTTCTTGTAATATTCAAGCTGTGCCACATATGGTGTATCTGGAGAATCCGAATCGTCTGAGTTTCTCGTGTAATTGCTTGGTAGTTCAGAGGGCCGTTGTGGTACAGGAATAGCACTTGAACGTCGAACTGGGCGAATAGCAGCCTGAAGATCTTGATAAATTATAGATTTTCTTGACTTTTCTTTTGCAACCTACAGTGAAATAAAATAAAATCAGACTAAAAATGGATATTACTGGCTTTGATCACTTGCAAAAATAGTGAAAGTACAACATAGTATGTAATTTGATCTTTTTAATTGATACATCCCTTAAAAATATATTAAAGACCAGGAAACAAAACACATTGAATATCCACCTTTAATATCTGTTTAGCAGAAGTAGCAATCCATTAAATGGTCATCTGTTCCCCTCCAGACTGTACACCTGACACAATTTATTTAAGGTGCCCAGCCTTTGTGCTAGTCACCCACTTTACATCCAAAGTACAGCTTATATGGTTTCTTCACATTTTTACTCAACTATCTCTTGTATTGTCTTTATATAACTGATGCACATATATAACAGAAACTGTTTGGTGAATGTTTACATTCTCTAGGCATTTTAGCTCTGTCTCCCCTAAAGTAAAAACACTGAAGTATGTGAAAAAAATATAAATAGTAAATAAAAAAAAAGTAAAAATAGGAAGCATTTCAGTACAAAATTATTAAGAGGTACGTGAGAATTACCACAGATTTGGAACCATAAAACTAAAAACATATTAAGTATATTTTCATAAATTTCATAGGTCAGGTTGTCAAATACCTTAGAAACACCGCATTAAAATTAGATTAAAATCCATATATAACTTTTAGAGTTGTCAGTTTCGGCCCAATCCCTTTTGCATTCAATCCCTACAGAACCAACAGTGTATTTAACGTAAGTAAGATGGTAATTTACATGAAACTGGAGGGTCGCAGAAAGAGACGGATGTTATATTCGTGATTTAGGCAAAAAATACCCCTAGAAAAGGTTATTCTCATTTCCGATTTTTTAATTGTTGTACAATTATATTGAAATCTTGACGCCTTCTTTTCTCTTTAACATACTTCCTCTTTCAATGAACTCCATTGACCACATAAATATGAAGTTGTTTTTTAGTTCAACTAATTCGGATGTCAATAAAGCATAATTGGCATCGGATTTACAATCAATCCATGGATATCGGGCAGAGAAATAATCCTTATTTCAACGGCACAAGGTTGCCCACGCTATTATACCACATCTCCTTGTGGGCGCAAAAAAGGGTAAGCAAGGAGAAGAAAGATGGGGTAATAGAAAATGAAAAGGATGGGAAGAATTGATACATGTTATAAAACACCGCTCCAACCGGAGCCGAAAGTGAGAGTGGAAAACCTCCCCCAGCCACTCACCAAGAAAATACACGATACGAATCTTGTAAATTGCGAAAAAAGGTAAAATAGAGATAATTAGAAAGAGACAGAGATAAGTTTCCAAAGTCTCCCTCTTGTTTGAGACTTCCGGGAAGCCGTGCCACGCCTCCATGAACCAGGGCTAACAGTCTAAAAGCAGGACCCCTTTCTGGCCCGGGTGGTCCGTATTTTATGAAGTCATCTCGGACTTTTTCCTGCTATTGTTCCATATCAATTTTATCAAATAAAGATAAATGTCCTTCTGAGGACTGAACAAAGGGGGGAGGTGAAAGTGCGTGCCTCCTTCATTTTATTTGACTCTCTTTGGCTCTGGTCGCATACTCCTGTGCCGGTGATGGGGGACCTCCCTTGACGCAGGAGGGTGTTTTCCATCTTCGCCTTGCTTTTTTTATTCTTATTTTTTTATTTGATTTTGTTCCTTTGGGAGTTTTAGGTTTGTTTTTTTTCTTTTTCCTTATTTTTGTTTTAAATCGAGCCCTGCATTAGCCTACCCATTGATTGCTGCGACTTGTGCATTGGAGGTAGGGGCCAGAGGGGTGCTATAAAAAAAATGTGATCTTTGTGCTTGATGTCATTTTGCTTCTTTATCCCGTCAGTTTTGTCCTGGGGACAAAGACAACTTCAGAGGAAGTAGAAGTTGCAACTCTTTGCAAGGTCATCATCTACAATGGTTTAAGCTATTTATTCAACTCTTCAATATATTTTAATTGCCAAAATTATTTAATATTTTATTTTCATTATCTTTGTTTTCTTTCGTTTATCTTCGTTTTAACTTCCTCCATATAATTTTAAATAAACTTTCTACCTTGTTTTTCTATTTTTCAGGTTACTGACACTGCTTATATTTGACAAATATTACTGATTGAGTGCGAAATTGGCTGCAGGAAAATGAAAAAGATACATCATTTAATCTCTTTATTACAGAGATCTCGCGCCGGAAGTCGAAAGAGAGTACGGACTGAGAGCAAAGACAGATAAGTAATTTACGCTGTGGATTAATAACATGGCACAGTGCCACGCATAAAGAGGACTCCTATTCGAATTTGCTGTCAGCAACAACCCTTAAACATCTCAGTCACTGAATTATGCTGACCATAGAATTACTGTAGAGAACACCATAGCTTTCCTGAAGGGCAAAATGGCAATGTCGATGCAATTGTAATAAGTAGACGAGAAAAGAATAAATGACTCCCTGATTCATACTGACTGTATAATATTAACTTTTAAAATCAGTTGTCAGAGAGTATTAATATTCGCCATTTCAAAATTCTTAAGATTTCCTTCATCTTCCGTTAAACATATTGCATTGTGTAATTGCTGCCACTCCGCTAATAAAAGAACTTTCATTTTACCCTATAAAACAAACTCATTTCCATATCGCTCAATTAAGACCTAAATGCTCATTTCTCTCAAACTAATGAACGCATAAACTTGGTATATAGCTCATTCTAATGCATTTATAATGCTTAATTTCTTCTAATATGAACAATGAATACATAAACAGGCTCATGAAAATATACGTGTTTTTATTTCTTTCAGCTTGAACTCTACTTTCGTCTGCAGAAAATGACATAGCAATTAAGACAATAGTTTTAAATACACTTTATTTACACTTAATAGCCATTTAAATCAATTTTAAAGGTACAGATTGTATTAAACATAAACCAAAATGTTTTAGTGTTTAAAATAAAATTGGAGACATAGGTCTGTCCTGATGATAAAGAGATGCAATCTGCAGTGCCAAAGTACACAGTTCAAAGAATTAATAGAGAATTTGAAATTGGAATTCAGTAACTCAGAAATGATTTCAAGTAAGGAAGAAACGTAGGGAAATAAGATTAATAATGAGATCAAAGAAAATAAACGTGAAAATATATAAAACAAATGTCCGACCTAGTTCTAAACGAAGATGAACATCATTATTTTCCAATGTGTAAATTTTCAAATGAAAAAAATATACCTGGTAGAAGATACGCTTTAAAATTGAGATGTTTAATTTTATCAATTAGGCGGATTACAACTTATTATTGACCCCTATTCATCCCCAACCATTTATAGCTAGGAAAATTCATAACCAGCAAAAAATACCAGGGGCAAACTCCCCAAATTAAAAAAAGAACCGAATAGCGCATAACATGTCCTATTAAACTGTTTGTTTAATGAATTAAACTAATTAAATTATTAAAGTTCTTTTTTATTTTTTTATTTTTTTACTAAATTAAATTATTGTTAATAACCATTCTCGTTAAAGTGATGGGGGATGAGGCACACAAAGAGACAAGCACCGCGACATCGACACACATATCCAAACACAATACAGCTTCCTCTCCCATCTCTTATTCCTTCTTACAAACAATACATCATTCTTCCACGTCGGAAGCTGTTAAAAGGGACCCCATGTTCTTTCTCCCCTGACGTGAAACAATTGCCACTTCCTTGGGCCACGGAGCGTTCCATAGTCGCGATTTTTGTACCAAAATATAGTACTAACGCTCTTTTTTCGCCATCGACCGATCAAACTCTAGTGCTTTCGAGTTTGTCAGGAATTGACATTCTGATCTTTATGTAAATTTCATTATCTGGTTGGGGAGACAGGCTGGGTTTTAAAAGGTGGCCCAATTATCTAACTAATGGGCGTCAGAACTCTAGTAATCAAATAAAAACAATTCTTAGATAAAACCCAATGATTGCGTGACCACCATGCCCCAACACCCGGGAGGTGGATCAGCGGCTATATATCTTCCACACATCTTCACATTCTTACTTAGAAACTTAGTTTTTATTTAAATTCAATTAAAGAAAAAACAACATAAACACTTTAGTGTACATCTAAACAAAAGGTGTTTGTTATTATTTGGTTTACATTAACAAGTGTGGTAGATATTCTACACTTACCAGGGTCTAGTTTAGGATTCCCATTGGTCCTTTTTAACAGTCTCTTTTTTTCATTTCTACTTCAGAACTTTTATTATTGTTACTACATTTATCACCGATATTTATTTTCTTATTCACGTCTTCTCTTCACACCCTTGCGAGTTATTATTAGTGTATGTTAGTGGCTGCGTGGGTCATTGTGGGCGCAAGGAGCATCGACCCACAGCTCTATGTTCATCTGAGCTGTCCAAGTGTCACTTCCGTAGGTTAGAGATGGCAAGACGCTTTGATTAAACACTTTTAAACCATACACATCTGTCGCTAGCTGAGTGGATACCGCGCCGGTCTGCTAACGTCACGGTACCGGTTTTGATCTCGGCGAGAGCGGACACAAACGTCAGCTACCAATTGATAGGCGCGCTGCGCTCAGCCCTGTATTGGGATGGGTAGATGTTACACTTCCAATCACACAGATAGCCAATTACGATACTGCTTTCTTCTCAGCGCAACACACATGTTCTCTGTTCCAAGGAATCCTGCCAATGGGTATCTATATCCCTATACCTCTGACACGTAACAGGTTCCTCTGCTCCGTGGCGACGAAGGTTCCACCTAACCGCTATTTGGTGTTAAAACACCCTGTCACCGCTCCCCAAAGAGGACCAGCCCCTGGTACCCTCGGGCTCACCAACGATTGTCATACTGACCTTTATGTCTATTTCATTATCCGGTCGGGATCCGCCTGGATAAAGGCAGGTTGGCGAATCACTAATTCTACTCACCTGTAGGTCCTGAAGGTGACTAAGCTTCCTTACCCTTCTCCAGCCTAATTTTGTCCTTCTTCCCATTTCCTTTTCCTGTTCCCTTCACGAGTCTGAAGCTCTCATATTTGGGGGGTACCTAAAATCTAATCCTCAATTCATTGGTTCTTATTTTTGCCCTTGAAACCTTCCTTTTCAGTCCAACTTGGAGACTCGCTTCTGATAATACTGTTATCAATGACTGTATTTTCCTTTGATTCGAGGAAAATAATAGTGTTATCATTAAAGCGAAGGACACTCGAATGTCTTCCCGTAATTCTGATTTCCTTTTATTCCTACTTCAAAATTCTGAAAATCCTCTGAAGCATTGTTGTTACCATTTTGTGGAGATGTGTTTCTCTTTCTCACTTCTTTTTCATTTCTATTTTATTACAGGCAGAAGCCTACATTACACTGTACATCCTTTCTCAACGATTTTACTGTTCGCAGGATATTAAATTGATAAAAAGGAATGCTTAATTAATTTCTTTGTTATTTCTAACCATAATTAATTTATTGTTTTTATGACAAGAATAAACACATTTTTTTATTTTCTTTTACCATTTTACATCTACTAGGTAGCTTTAATTTAAACCTGGTTAAGATAGTCCTGATTTAGGGTCGTTATGATTATCATCCCTCTTCTCCTGTGGGCACTCAATTTTACTTGATCACATTTTTTTCCTATTATCGTAACGTTTTTGCAGATTATTAAATTATTTTTAAGAAAATGAAGTTTTTATACCTCTTTTGTTCATAATTTAACATTTGGCGATTAACGTTTTGAGGTGTAGCCAATTCATATAGTTGTTCAAGAAGGATATGACATAACTTCTCTATTTAATTCATCGTTTCTAACCACAAATGTTTTACCATTCCTAACATACCAAGCTTTGATAATTTCCAAATTAATTATTGGAATTTTTTTTTTAATTTACAAAATTTACGATTACAAAATGCCTTTTGTCTCCTAATTTGTTGAACAATTACCCATTATAAGTATAGGTTTCCCTCTTCCTGATTTATGTGTGTATGCAATATATCTCGGCTTACTAGAGCGTGTGAATGAAGCGCAAAATCCACGCTATGTTCACTAATACGATGGTCCTTGAATATCTGCACTTCGTTCAAATATTCTAAAAGATTTCCTTTCTGATTTTAAAGAAGCGGTTTAATGACAACCTAAAGGCCCCATTGCATGTGAACACAGCGCAGGACTGTTGAAAGTGGCAAGAATTTGTCCAGCAAGGCTTGAAAATTAATGAAGCCAACAGGGTTGCTGCAGCTTTACAATGTAGGGAATTTAGAAAAAAAACTTCATCAGAGCTCCGATTCCCTGTCCACTCTGCAAGATAACTATAAGCCTAACCACTCATCCACCCACCCAACAAGCTGGACCTCCATCCTTTCTGGATGTTTACATGTTCTTCGTCACTTAGCCACGACGGATGCACAAAAGAGAGACTTCCTGACATAGTAAGAAAAATCCAGAGGAGAAATAAGCGAGAAAATATGGGAAAATTAGTGATCATGTGAGAAGCAATATAATAAAAAGATTTGCAATATGTAAAATCGTTTTATGGATGCATCTAACAACAACGGATGTTGTTAGCAATGTCAAAATAACCTAATTGAGGTTACATTTGATATGAGAAGCAATATTAAAGAAAGTAAAATAAAATGTGTACCAATATGTTTATTAGTTATTTTGGGAAGCACAAGTTAAAGTGACCCAAATTGAGTATTAAATGAGCAGTAGCTTTGTAATATGGAGTCAACATTGCTCGGGAATGGTCTTTTAATTAAACCTCCAATATATGAGAGAAGTGTAAAGAAGTTTTTGAAATCCCCCACGGCAAGATATACGAAACATAGCAAATTAATCCAGGAACTTCGTTATAACCCTCTTAAACACGCTACGATGGGCTATATATGTATATTCATAATTTACCCTTTATCCCTTTGTGAATTATTGCAAGATAAAGTGTTAAAGGGGGGTTAGATGAAGATTAACCTCTTATTGGTATGACCATTTAAACCTCTGGTTTCACCTCTCTGAGGCACTACTCTCAAACGTGAAGTGTTGAGGATACATTCGGAGTCCAAAACGACTAATTAATTCGCAGACAGACTAATGTTACTTCTAAAAAAGTTCTGTCATGTGTGGAAAATATTTTAGATACTGATACCAGCAAGTAATGGAAGATAAACAAGTAGGACGAAAATTGTCTATATTTTGCAATAGTTCCAAGGCCTCAATCAGGAAGAATCTATCCCCAAATTAGGCCAAAAGGGCTTTAACCACCTAGTTCCAACTCAAGAAATTCCCTTTGCATGGCAATCTCTTGATTAATCTTTTACCAATCATTGACTAATTAGTGTAATAATGGTCACCTAGCCACTAACAACCTGAACAAGTGTGAAGAATTTACAACAAACATGGATTACCTTATATGCGACTTTATGAGACAAGCGAGGGATGAGCACACACTTTACTAATTATATATAGTTAATTCCCCTCCCAACAATTCTTAAATAGTGAGAGGCACTTTAGATTATTACATTGCAAACAAAAATTAACATATTGCTAAGCATTTTAAATTCTGCTTCCCATTTTTCATCAGTATAACCTGTAGCAACCTATGGAAAAATTAGAGGGAATATTGGTCTCAAAGTCCCCGATTTACAGTCTTGTATCTCTCATTCCCGAATTTAATGTCTCCAATAAATACCAAAGCTTTGATTCATTTTAACGAATTTGTCTGAAATTCATTTAGGATTCTGAATTATCAATAGCTTCCATTCAATTTCTGATGTTTTTATATTTAATATGAAATGGCAGTTTCGATGTTACGTCCAGGCATAAATTCTGATAAAATTATTAAGTAAACGCCAATTTTTGAGAGTGATTGACCACAATTTCCCACCTTTGTTTTATTATTTATTACCTGTCATCTTTATCTGCTTTAACCAATATGTGAATGCAACGACATGAAACTACACCCATAAAATAATATACAATACAATACAAAAACTACGAGATGCACAATCAAAAGGAGCTCTTTTATGCAGATGCAAGTGAGAAAGTTAGAAGAAGTGAAAATGTTAAAGATAAAGATAAAGAGCTTGAATAAGTTATGGAGCCGAATGGAATACGATTATTTGACATTTGGTCCCTTTTCTGCTCCCTTATATCGAGCAGATGTACAAATTTTCAGGCATTGTTGAAGCAGATTTTGAAGATCGTATCATTAAATAGTGAAGCCAGTTTCAAACTCACATGCATCCTTATTAAATCATTAACAATAGAAAATAGTGGAACGGTGATATTATTTAATTGATCATACACTAATGTCCAAATAAAAGATCCTTTGAGCCATTTATCCTATTACGTCACAGGAAACCAAGCGTTAAAGGATAATTTTCCTGTCATCATTTTTATTGCTATTCTGGAGTAGGAAAGTTGTTGCCAGAGAATTCCTCTTCTGGGGTTCATTATTCACGTGGCAGGATTCATGAGTCACACTCTATTAATGATCAGAAATACTAAAAGGCTTTCAATCACTCTAACGATGAGTGGTATTATTTGTGTTCCAGCCAACAAAACAAAAATAAGGGTTTTGTACTTGTTTATTATTTACTGTAACTTTCGCTTATCGGATTAATCTTAATTTTCGTTGAAATATTTTAAGGTGTTTTACTCGTTTATAGACCTTCCTTAATCATTTAGGTATATAGGTAAATAAAGCTGGCGTAAATTATTGTATATTCATTGGTTCCGACAACCCATTTCAATGGTAACATTACCTATATTTTTTTGTAACACTGGGATTCAGATGTAGCGTGGTTACTAATATTTCAGGTAACATCTAATGAACTGAGTTTTCTTCTGGTTTTAGCATTGTCGTGGAGTCATAGGTTGTACATCCACAATTATTGTGGGCACACTCATCCATGCCCAGCAAATAAATACATAATTATACCTAATGTCATGGGGGTGGACACTGAAGTTGAACCAACATTCCATTAATCTAGAAAATAAATAACCTCATCAAAGCTAAGAATGAATTAAATTACAATAGTTACAAAGAAGAGGAGTAACCCAAAAGACATTATTATCTATACCGATGAGAAACTATTTATGGAAAGCGCTGAAGAGCTTGAGAAAAAGTCTAGTACAGCTGAAGGGATGCCTCCTCCACCTATCCAACCTGCCTCTGCGCGTACAAAGAGTAGAAAAGATTCATGAATGTGCTGAAGGAAGGAAGAAAATTAATTTTGAATTCAGATAGTAAAGAAACATTTTGAAAAAAAATAATAATTGCTTATCTATATGCAATTTATTGCACACTAAATACCATTCGAGTAATTCTATCCTTTAATTTCTCAACCCTGGAACTATTTTCGGCAAGTATCTCATTTTATGTCTCGCACATTCTATGTGTAAGGCATTTTTTACCACAGTAGTCATAAACCAAGGTAGTTCAAGCTTTCTCTTTTGGTTATATTCTGGCTAAGGGTAAATATTCTCTGGTATTCAATATTCTCTAGGTGTCGAAGAATTTTGATCAGTATCAGTTTAACGATTTCCTAGACACAAGCGAGAAAAGGCAGACCTCTGGCAGTTTTTTCTAATAGTTTCTGTAGATCATCGACGAGATTAGTTTAGCAGCGATAGCTTATACTCTTTCGATGTCTTTTTGATGGCTGGGAGACGAAAACTTTACCATATCCACCAGGTATTGTTGCAGCAAGATATACAAGCGCAGCACAACTTTCTTGTTTCCAAATTGAACTTCCTCTTAATGCAACCTAACAGTCGTTGAGCCCGTTTTTCTACTGCAATGCACTTTTGGAACAACTTTAATTCGCTGACCTTTAGGAGCTTGTCCATGCATAGAGTAGTCAGACAGTAGGTTTGCATGCCCGATGTTTATTACTTTAGACTTTTATAAGTTGAAAGGCATTTGTCATATTTCAGATCAGCCCCTTATCTGGCCAAGGTCAGCCAACAACCTCTCGCCACTTTATGCTTATGCCACACCCTACCCAATTATTTTGTGTTGGCTACAAAATTGGCTAATTCGCTAGATTATCGATGGTAAATATCATTAATAATGACAAAGAATGACAGCGAGCATAACACAGTTCAATGAGGTACTCCGTTTCTCACCGATGACCAGCAAGAAGGCTGACCATTGATCACAACTCTATGCCACTTCCTATAAAACCAGTTCACAATTGAATCTTTAATCTTTCCGTCAATACCCAGCAGTCTTACTTTAGTACCACTACTTATAACAAGCTTGACCAAATTTTCGGCCTCTTACTCTTTACCGTTTGCCTATGGCTGACTCAAGTTTCAGTCCTTCGGAGGGGGGGGGGCTTTCAGAGCTAGACCATTGACCTTACCTGTAGCTTTGCCTTCTGCAGGCGAGCTTTTCACATCTCCGCCGTATGCTGTCTCTAATCCCTGTTTTCGGCTTTCGCTCAAACCTGCAGTCCCGCTCGTACTTGGGCTGGTATAGAACGGATGTCCGTATTCGCTATTGGTTACGCAGCGGAATGCGGCTCTCCTCATAATAATCAAGAGACTAACCTCATAAATGTAACGCATACTAGAAACCATCAAGATATGAATTTTATAGCGATAAATTCAGGTTTTATCTACAATGAAACCTGTTTCAAGTGCATAAGAGAACTAGTTTGGGAAAAATTCGTGACCTCCTGCCCTCTAGTAATCAAAACCTCGACTAGTTTACTACGGTTGTGAGGTTTCTACATAATTTTCACATGTCCCGTTATATCACCACGCCACAATCCCAGTTTCAAAAATTCCATCGGCATAGCATCGACTATCAGTTAAACAGTAATGCAAGCAGAAATGATATGCGGTTATTACAAACATACAGCAAGTATTAGCTACGAGGGGTGGTCAATAAGTTTTGCGAATCGTAGGGCAAAACAGAGGAAGGGGGGATGGCTGTTTGTGGGGGTGTTAGGACAAGTTATGACAAGTCAGGACCTGCAGCCGCACGCTCCTGCCTTGTCTATTTAACAAGCAGTAGCTTATCGCAGATCGTCAGTCACAAATCTTTCAACAATGGAGAAGGTTGAGCACCGCGCAGTGATCAAATTTTTGACCAAGGAAGGCAGTGTACACCGACACCGCCCCCTTCCTATGCAGCCATCGCTCGCTGGAATAGGGAGTTTCGCCATAGTTGTGAGTCCCTTGAAGATGCCCCCCGTCCAAGACGCCCGTCAGACGTGACCAACGAAGACAATGTGACCCGTGTGGAGAGGATGATTCTGGAAAATCGACGGGTGAAGAGAGAAGAAATCGAGCGAGAACTTGGAATATCACATGGAAATGTTATGAACATCATCCACGACAATTTGGCCATGACCAAGGTCTCTGCCCGTTGGGTCCCTAGAAACCCCACACCCCATGATCGACTTCAACGTCGTTAAAGTCCTCAAGGCGACAGTTACACAAGCTGCCCTGCGCGAGTACGGATTCGAGGAGCTCAACCATCCCCCCTACAGTTCAGATGTGGCCCCTAGCGACTACTTTTTATTCCGCCAGCCCAAGGCTGCACTGCGTGGACGCCAGTTTGGAGACGATGAAGATGTCCAGCTCGCCGTCCAGGAGTGGATTGGACAGCAGTCGGGAGATTTCTGGTTGTCGGGAATTCGAAGCCTCAGGGACAAGTGGCGCAAGTGCATTGAAGTCGAGGGTAGTTATATTGTAAAATAATAAAACACTTTTACTCATATCTCGTTTCCTTATATCCGAATGGCAAAACTTATTGAGCGCCCCCCGTACCACCGTGTACTGTGAAGTCAAAACTGAAGGTTAAATTGGCAAATGAAAACTAATTTTAAAATTCTAAGATTGGTCTGGTGGATATAGACACTTGCTTGGTGAGGCTGAGAAACATACCCCAAAATTGCCCTAAGCAGTGTGAAGATGGCAGTGTTGGTTTGGTTGATTTGTAATGAATTAAAATACATCGTGATTTGGATTGATTATTTCTATATTTTTTTTTTTCACTTTTGTTCGAAAATTAATTGAAACTTCATCACTTTGCGAACCACTCAAGTGAGTGGGAAAGGGAAGAGGGGCGACTCTGGGTGCATCCACTCTCAAGTTATGTACGGAGTCAAGGTTTAATTAACATGCTACACATTACACTCCCTTTGCACGGGGAAGAGGAATAATGAAGTAGCAAGTGACTAGCGGAAGTATTATAGATTCATCGCGGGTAAATAAATGTGAGGTGTTGTTGTATGAGGGGGAAGTAGTAAAAGCGAAATCAAGGTGAAATGGGCTATAACGATATTCAAGATGTGAAGACCTGGAATGTGAGAAATGAGAGTAACACAGGAAGTAAATGTGAAACAAGTCAATATATGAAGATCTGTTGTGTGAGTAAAAAGTAAGTAACAGGTGAAGTAAATGTAGAACAAAAATAAGATGGCTCCAAGTTCAGGATGTGAGGATATGTCGTGTGAGTAACGTGGAAAATAAAAGCAAGAAGATTCTCAGAGCCGAGACGTTGAGTAAGGAAATAGTAATAGAGGAAGTAAAAGTGGAATATAAGATAACACTTTCTAGAATCAATTTATCACAACTTCTATCATCTTGACCCAGTGAACAACAAACTGAAGCAGATGCTCAAATGGGCCAGTTCTAAACCCACATTGGGTTTATCGTCTTTACCGCTACATTATGATCACCATTTTGAACTGGCGCTCCTTTGCCCTTTTTGAAACCCATTCCACACGCAGTAGTCTCTATGCCTATTTTCACGAAATTGCTGTTATTGGCAAATGCATAAATACTTTCATCCTATTTACATTCATAAGTTCTTTTCAAATACGAAAAATTCTTCCTCGCAATAAATTATTCAGATAGATTCAAACAAATAATTAAAAAAACTGACACGCGCACACAACCATTAAAATTCAAATAGCCCACATTTCAACTGTTTAATATTCTCTTCAATAAGGAATTAAGTCTCCCCTAAATTATTAATTAAAACTAAACCTAAATGCGAGATTTAGGGTAAAAAAAACTCAAAACTACTAAATTTCAATCACTTCAAACTAAAATCTATTAAAATTGTATTAATGTTTATGATTTAGAACGTCGAAATGAGGAATATTAAAGTTTTCGAGATATTTTTTTCCCTGGCGTCCGCTCCGTCAGAATTTCACTTCAATATTCAAATGAGAATGTAATGTTTAATGTAAATAGGAATAAAACCATTAATGCTGGTATATATCAAGTGGTTTCTGCTCTAAACGGAATTTAAGGGCGTCATCCACTCGAATCCACGTAATTTCGACTTGTTTAGAGGACCTTTATTTCCTTTATATTTTATATTATAATGGGAACAGATTCACTCGAGTTATCAAGCAGATGGTAATTTAATTAGACACTGAAATTTAATATAAAAGCTTCATTTTTGAAAGGGGAAAGATTGGTCCCTGGAAGGGGAAGAAAGGTTTATATACTTATTGTTAGATAAATTCTGTTTACAATTCATTGTTACGCTGCTTAACTTGTCATCGTTTATAGATTCGCGCCTATAGCCACTATTTATATTTTAATGCTTCTCGATCTAGAGGTGGAGACACGTCTCATTTTTTGTTCGTATATATATATTTTGGCGTCTGAGCAAAAAGCGAACTCATCGGATGGAAAGTAAATGCTCAAAAGGAAATTAATTTGAGAATTTGCTCAAGAAAATAAAGTTTTTGTTCCAAAGCCTAACCTATAATTACTCTTATTATTAATATGCTCGCCTCTCACCCAGAGCTTTGATATAATATTTTAAATTTATAGTTTCAGTAATTTCATTAGACCTTTCTTTGAAAAGTAATTTTTGCCACACATAAGATATAATTATCGATAATTATGATAAATTCAACTGATAATTTTTGAAAATAAAACTTAGGAAAATATGAGAAACCCTTATGGAAATTATTGCGATTGAGAAGAGAGTTGAGGAATTCAGAGCCTAATCAATTCAATTAGGTTGGATCCTGTCGATAATTTAATATTCTAAAACAAATTTCTAATATTATCAGAAACTCCGTCAAACTTGAGGTAAAAATTTTCGTGCTTAACTTCTGTAGCGTTCGCTAGGCCCAATTTAGATTGATTTAATATTGGTAATTATATTAGCCTCGGTGATTGATTAATTACCTAATTTAGAACAGCTGGATGGAGGAGCCCAAAAGAAGGGAAGATAAGGGGGGAGTGCGGGCAAGGGGAATGGAGAAAGAGAAGATGTAAACGAGGAGATGGAAAAGCGGGAGAGTGTATTCCCCCCTACAAATGGCTCAAAGAAAGATACGGAACACAGACGGAGTAGGAACTATTTGTTATATCTAATTATAAGAGAAAGCCGAATCGGTTAATATGGATGAAATAAATTACTTTTAGTGGCAGGAATTAAATTTCGGTGAATGCAAATATGCATAGTTGAAGTTACATCGAGCAGACGAGATGTTGTGTAGCTTCCCGACAGCTTTCAAGAGGTATCTCGGCTCGCCAATTAATGAAACGCAGTAATTGGAATTATAATATTTTTTTCTTGTTACTTTGTATCTCAAACTTATTTGGTGGAAGATATAAACTCTTCGTTTATTGGGAGAAATTTGAGCTTTTTATAAAATCTGTTAATTAACCTGAATGCATTAATTAGAAAAGAAAGTTTGAGGTTAATGAATAAATATTCAGTTTGAACTCAAGACATTTATGAGGGAATCTAAGTCGCGTTGCGATTTCGAAAGAAGAAGAAAACTTATTTTCTCTCCTAATAACTAAAAGGTCTTTAGAAAGAGCAAAAGAAGGTAGAGATCGAGAGTGAGCTACAAACTGTAGCACCGCAGTAACATGTTTATATTTATTTTAATGTTAATGAGTTGAAGTGTTAAAATTCTTATTAAATTAGGTTAATTATATGGGAATTTTAAAGTAAATATAAGGAGAGGAAGGGAGAGATAAGAAAATGCAACAAGCAAAAATTACACCGGTATAGAAGAAATCCAACCGTGGTTAGTGTTGGAATATCCAGATGGGAGAGACAGGGGTTTAAAATAAGAGAAAACCGAGCGTTTATAAAGATCTAGTTAAATGGAAGTGCTTTGGAGTCACCTATTGGGTAAGATAGTCGTGGTTCGTTCCCAGGGGTGACGAATTACTACTGATATGAAACTTGGCACGGGACAACGACTCTGTAACATTTGTCCGTATTAGTACCCTTATTGGTATTCTTTCGTATACCCCTATTGTGAAACTCCATTTTGGCCCTCTTCTATACCTGGTAAAGTCAAGAATGATTCTAAGTTTTCTCCTACCATTACTTTTGTTATATTAAGCTTGCTGGAACTGGATGCAGAAAGTGGTAGCGGGTGAGATACCGGAGAACGTGAATTCCTAAGATCCACCTGGATCATAGGACTTAATTTATCAAACCTAATTCACTTTTATAGCAAACATATAAAAGTTACGTGTATATATACATATAATTTTACTTGGTATCTAAATATAATACTTGCGAGTCTACCTATTCACAGTTGTTTGCGAGTCGCTCTACATATCCTCGAAACCTCTTGTTATCTGTGAGAATCGTCCAGAAAGAAGATAACTTATATAGACACAATTAACAATTATGTATCAAAAATTATTATTGTTGCCTTGATAATCTCAAACTGTATTTCAGAAATATCCTTCAAGCAGCTTTTATGGTAATAATACAACTCTTCCTAAAATCAGGCAGAGTATGAACTTTGCCTCTATACTTGCTAAGTAGCCGGTTACGCCCTTCCAAAACATCATCTTGAGTTTGGAAAACAAGAGAGTCATAAAATAATGACACGTCACTTGGAATATCCTATTAAATATTTAGTGTAACTTTTTGCTAATAAGATTCTAGTACTAGAAGAATCGCTATCAATATCTTTTATCAAGAATCTAATTCAAATCTTATTATGGTCAAAGATATGAAACCATCGCTGAAACTGGACAAAACTTAACATCTGTAAGGATTATCGAGTGAAAAAATCATTATTGTGACCATTGATATACTCGTACCTTTAATTAGTAAGAGTGAAAATCTTTTTCAAATACTGAGATAAATTAAGTTATAAGATGCAATTAAAAATTTTAGCATTGTGCAACAGATTCCGGCCTTACATTCTAAATATATCTGCGTTACCTCTAGAGGAAATTTGCGATCATTCTGTAATTCAAACCTGAAACGACCGTTTTTCTAGTTTTGGAGCGTTAGAGAATCCTATGTTTTTAAGACATCAGCCTCTTGCGTAATATGGATCAGATTTTCCTTTAACCACACGAAAAGTAGCAGTGGACAAATTTTCAAACTCCTTGCATGAGGTTCTCTCAAGCAGGAGTTTTAAATGCGTCATACATCTCTTGTACTTCCATTGAATATTCGTAAAATTTTTAATATAAATTAGACTGACCATTTTTAGATGCTATTTTTTATATTTAATAGTAAAACATAGCGCTGCATTAGAGTGACCATAATATACTGTATGCATAAACAGAAATATTTTTTTGTGATTATTCAAAAAATTTGCATGCACCACATCGGCCACATGCGCAAAGTTTAGACTAGGTAATCTAAAGCTAGATTGAAACTACCTAGGTTTTTTCCTTCCAGACATCTTCAGTTTCCCCCATTTTTCCAGTTTCTTTCCAAGCATCTTCTCACCAAACTTTGTTGCCTGGCGGCTAATTTTACTGGTTCGTCGTCGACCAGCTTTCGTCCTCTCTGCACTGGCCAGGATTTACTCCCCTCCTCACTCCGTTGCTGGGTCGGGTGGGGAGAGATTTAACATGCTTGATTTCTTCACACCATTTCCCTTTTCTACTGATTCACTGCTCCCATCTTTTTTTTGTATTACTACCCCCTCCCCCCCTACATTAGGTTACCAGGTGTAACCTGATAACCCTGCTGCAGCTTAGATATGGACGATTGCGTGCCCTCCCGCTCCCAGCGCTCGTATAATTGTAGAAAGATCAACGGCTATACATCTTCCACACATTTTCACTTTCATTCGCCTTACACTTTCCTTACAGACGCCCTCGTTGATTTTCGATTTAACTTTGAAAACGCATCAATCACAACTGTTGTAATCAATTTATCCACAGATCATTTCCAACACCTCTCAAGATTTCATGATAATCCGTGATATTTGGTGTAATTCTATATATATGTACATGCAATAAACTATATGTAAATATATAAATCCGATAAACAGCATGTAAACAAAACTCTTATGTCGCGCAAACAGAGGTTCACAATTTCCCCCAAATTTCTGCCCGGTCCTCTCCTCTCTTTAACAGGAAAAAACAAACAAATATCCTTCGCTTTTGAGGGAGAAAGATGCAGGGTTGCGAATTCCAAGCGACTCTTTTTCTTTTCTCTCTCTTGGGCAATCTTTTACCGAAATTTTGGTTTCATTTTTTTTTTTACGTTTGAAAGGCCAACAGGTAAATAAAAGTGTATCCATTTCACTGTAAGAATGCGACGTCTCTAAACTCTGATTGAGGATTCCGTAGGAAATAAACTATTTCCCATAGTTTCTTGAACGAATGAGGAAACACAAAGGTAAAAAAAGACTTACTAGAGCACATTACTAATGCAGGATTATAGATGAAGATTTTATTGATCGAATTAAATGCTAAATATTAAGAATAAATGATGAATGCAGCAAGAAATAAAGAGAAAATGGTGAAGCTATATGACGTTCTAGCCAACTTATAGCGGTAAAAGAATCCATCGAATTTCTGTACCCATAGACCTCTTAATTATAAGAATAGCTATATACGATACTGTAGAATTAATAAGAAATTGAGTTAAACTTTGTAACATGTTGAACAGCGCACAATCTTCCAATAAAGCCGACAATCCAAAATAAGCTTAGATAATCTTCCGTCACACAGCAAACAGCTCCAAATCATCTAATAAAATCAAGTAAGTGAAACAACCTAACCTATTCTTGGTCACATGACAAACCGTTCTCAATCATCAAAAACTAATACACCTAAAGAACTTAACACAGCAGCTTCTCCAATATATCCTTAGTGTACCTTAGAGAGAGCCTCAATTAAATATGAACAACGCCGTGTCTCCAGTTTGAAGTCATTTTCATCACTAAGATTTCTCACCTTGGTCAGAGATTAAGTTAGGTTAACTGTTAAGTAAAATTCGAGCAATGCCATCCCCTTTTCTTCTGCATCGAAATCTGATTTTGAATATCAAAAATATTTGTTTGCCAATTTTGAAAGCATGAGGTAATGTGAGAAAATTAACACTTTTTAATAACCGTTTCTATTACGTTGCCAAGCATTTGCGTTAATCTTGTAATATTTATGGTGATACAAACCGCCATTTAATGCCGATCTTTTATCTCGTACGGATTAAATTCATCGATTATGAGGACGTCTCGGATATCATCCATGCTTTTTTATGCTTAAGAAATTACATTTCAGGGTTGTAAATTAAAATTAACTTATTTACTACCACTACTTTACGAAATATAATTTCGAGGGCCTTGTTTTAGTGCCACAAACGAGGAATGTTTGTATTTCTTATCTTTTATCGTACAGAGCAAAATGAAGGACTCATTACCAAAAACGTGTTGGAACGGGGCTAATAAAGCTCGCCGACTTCTTTGATGGGGGAATATATTCTTTCCCCATATTTCATATTACGTTTATGGTAAATTCAGTTATTAACTCCATACACTAAAAAGAGCTATTATGCAAATTAAAACCGTTTACGACATCAGTTAATTAACAAAGATTGTTTTTATATAATAATAGTCAACATGATAATTTACATAATAAAAATCAAGATTCTGAAAATAGTCTGGGATCATAATGAAATGTGAGCCATAGGAAATGTTGACTATTAGCCAGGAAAAGAAACTTTATTTCATTTGAATGCACCAGATTAGCAAATAGGTGTCAATTCAAAAGCTATCTTACCCGACAATATCAAATTAATTGATACTCGTATTAAACTGAAAATATATTATCTACTATGGAATTAGCTTGTATTTGCATTTAAATTGGAAAATTCGTCTTCATTTCTCATATTATGTATGTTTTGTTGCTTCTTAACTAGAAAATCCGAGGTGATTTATCTTGATTTTCCTCTTTGCCTAAATGAAATGTAGGAGCTATGTAATTTAGAGATATTTGCACTCACTTATCAACTACTAATTTACTGTGTTAAGGCAGACTAAATTGGATATTAAACCAACTCGCATTTGTTACATTCCCAGTATTTTTATAACCTCTTCCTTTTACTAAAAGCTTACAAGCTATTAAAAAACATCTAAGATATATTAAATCGAAGGTTAATTTTTTTTCTGTAAAGAATCCAAATGACGACTGTCGCCATGGGCATAATTGCCGTAATTTCCATTGAGATTATATTTTACCTATTTTTATAAAAACAACAACGCCAAGTAAAAAGCAGAAGGCCCAAAATTAAATAAAGAAAAACCAAACAAAGAAAACAAACTCAAAAGTAACCTCAAACCATAACATCATGATCCGGCGACGGGGGGAGGTTTCTCCTCCCTCAGTGCCTGAAAATACAGCCAGCATTCAACAACTCTATACAGTAGGGAAGCCCTGCTCTAACAAAATTAAAAAATGCCACAATCAGGTATGAACAAACTAGTCCCAAGTACAGGGTACAAGTGGTTCCGACCCCGCTCGTCCCTTTCCCGGGACCACGAGAACAGTCGAGGTGCGATGGCGCGCAAATTTAGGTTCCCTTCTGCCGTCTCCCATCTACGTTGTCAGGAAGCCCGAAGGACTGACCTGATTCTTGCCATGTAGACATTGTAGGGAAGAGCAAAACGATGGTGGTCCGCTTGCCCAGTCCTTGCTGACTCTTTGACACAAATCATTGGAACAATCTCATCATGTTCAGGAACCCAGCAGAAGACAATTTCGACATCCCTCCGGCTCGGGGTAGTCGTGGTATCACGGATCCTGCGAACCGAGCTTTTGAAAATTTTAAACCACGAAAAGCACTATGGACACTATGCGAGTCACTATACGAGGGGCGGTCAATAGGTTTTGCGAATCGGTAGGGCAAAACAGAGGAAGGGGGATGTTGTTTGTGGAGTTGTTAAGACAAGTTATGACAAGTCAGGACCTGCAGCCGAACGTTCCTGCCTCGTCTTTTTAAGAATCAGTAGCTGATCGCAGATCGTCAGTCACAAACTTTTCAACAATGGAAAAGGTTGAGCACCGCGCAGTGAGCAAATCTTTGACCAAGGAAGGCAAGAATGCAAAAAAGATCCATGAACGCATGGTTGCAGTGTACACCGACACCGCCCCTTCCTATGCAACCATTGCTTGATGAAATAGGGAGTTCCGCCATGGTTGTGAGTCCCTTGAAGATGACCCCCGTCCAGGACGCTCGTCAGACGTGACCAACGAGGCAAATGTGGCCCGTGTCGAGAGGATGATCCTTGAAAATCGAGGGGTGAAGGTCGAAGAAATCGAGCGAGAACTTGGAATATCACATGGAAGTGCTATCAACATCATCCACGACAATTTTGCCATGACCAAGGTCTCTATCCGTTGGGTCCCTAGAAACCCCACGCCCCATGATTGACTTCAACGTCATCAGAGTTTGGAGGAGCTGTTCTCCTGTACAACCAAGACCCGGCGGGATTCGAGTCACGCATAGTGACAGGTGATGAAACGTGGGTCCATCACTGGGATCCCCTAGCGACTACATTTATTCCTCCAGCTCAAGGCTGCACTGCATGGACGCCGGTTTGGGGACGATGAATATGTCCAGTTCGCCGTCCAGGGGTGAGTTGAACAGCAGTCGGGAGATTTCTGGTTGTCGGGAATTCGAAGCCTCAGGGACAAGTGGCGCAGGTGCATTGAAGTCGAGGGTAGTTATATTAAAAATTAATACAACACTTTTCCTCATATCTCGTTTCCTTATATCCGAATTGCAAAACCTATTGACCTCCCCTCGTAATTCCCAACTTTTTCTCCGAACGGAGCACGCTGTGTACTCAAGAAGGAGTAGAGTATCCACCGTGGATTGAAACCTACGATATTCACTAACGGTGAAATCGTTCAGGTGGCGCCTATGAAACATATAGGCGTGTATCACTTCTCTCTGAAGGTCGTCTCACACTTGTACGACAACCAAGGAAATGGACCGCATGCAAAAGGGTCAGACCTTTAAGAGATGTTAGTCCGGTCTACGGTGATGATGTTGCCGGAGAATCTCTCAATGGCCTTATTACCCTATTGAAACTTCGAATGGATAGATAAATTAGTCATTTCCTGAAAAGTGGGCCACCGCGACCGTACCAAGCACTATCGATGTTGTTTTCGAAAAGAAGGTTCCCTAAAATATATTTGGATAAGAAAAGTGGTCACATCCATGGAAGTTATCGACCAGCTACCACACAAAATTAGGCTATGTATCTGGTGAACACAGGGACGGATTAATATAAGACAATAAAGCTGTTCTCGGGCTGACATGTGTAAACTCATCTACATTAAGGACATCTATCTCCAACTCTTCAATCATGTCACCAAAGATTAATAGTGTATTGCCCCTAGAGGGGGCTACCTATCTGTCAAATCCTGGAGGAAGAGAAAAGGCCTAGACAACTGAGCAATGACTCATCCAAATTCCGCCAAGTTGAAATCGGCAGAGGGCGAATCCATATTGAAACAAGAGTCTACCCCTATTCCTGTGTAGCTTTACTGTCAATGCCTCTGTCAATGCCAGGCATGGTAGATTTAAAGCAAGAAGAAGAACAAAGACATCATGTCGATTGTAAATCGCTGGGTCCATGTCTAATCCAGGGGCTTCCATCTGGCTATTCATCTCATAGTTGTCGAGGATCCTGACCAGTCATTCAAAAACCTAAGACGTATCCGAGTGAAGTTCGTTATGGGGACGATATGCCGACCTACATCGAGAAATAGTTGGGGCAGTCATGGCAGCCTCTAGCAAGATAATTATTCTTGCGTCAGCAAAGGATCGGGTCAAGGGTCAAAGGGACCCGACCATCCCATTTCCCTCTAAGAGGGTCTTTTTATCTTCAGTTGCACAAAAGTGTATCGCAACTCAAGGCGGCACTGTTGGCACCAGAAATGTTTTTTATTCTTGACAGGGGAGGAGGTTCATGGGTATAGAAGAAGAGTGGTCTAGAGACGACTCTCACGATGGCATTGAGGGGGACATGTCCTCACCAATAGGCCTCGGAAAGGAGGATACCTACTCTTTTCTAGGAGAGTCTTGGAATGGCATCTGAAGATAGTAAATGAGAAACACATTTATTGCAATCGTGTGGCGCAAGGGGAGCCTCTCTACCTTTCGAAGAGATACATCAAGTAGCTTCGTCGTTCCCAGCACCTAGGGAGTAAGAGGGCATTCTTGGAGGCAGCTCTCTAGGCATTAACCGTCAGCCACTTTTTTGTTCAATTGTCGCCATTGCCTCGGGAGATTAAGGAAAAAGTCTCCATAGGATAAAAGGTTCTACATACTTGACTTCCAGATTCGAGCTAAGTTCGACCTTTGGCCTTGAGAACCTAACTCGTATTAATGGCGAGATTGTCCTGGGACTTTAAACCATAAATAATGGTGCCCCCTAGCCAACTTATATGTGCACTAGAACCGGTAAACAGAGTCCATGGGCCAGCACACTCTGTACTTAATACTTCCTCTAACCGGCTATCTTTCAGCATTCTCAGCAGGTAGGGACCTTGCTGTATATCTTATCCTTGGGCTAGTTTACAGAGCCGCTATAATCGCCTTGGATATTAAAGACACCTATAACAAGGTTATAGGGTGAAGAGAATTAGAGATAGGAGGGACCTCTACAGAATTCGGTGACTAATCACGTATAAATATTATACCTTGGCACTCGATAATCTCGAAAGATGTACAATCTCTCTATCTACCATGCGTTTCCAGTTAGACAGGATACCTCCAATGAGTCCTAAATCCTAAACAAATGGTTTGTTGATTTTTTAAGTTAGAAGAGATATTTGTATATAGAGTTGGTTGCCAGGAGGTGAAAAGAGGAACGTGCCAGATTGCCCAGGGGCCCTCATAATATTCAATATAACCTAGTGATGGGGATTTTCCTATTTGGCAGGACGACGTACAGATGTTAAAGGTGCAAAGTATAACAAGCTACACAGGGGATCCCTACGGAGAAGTTTTAATTAAAACAAGCTACCTTTGTTATAGATTATCTCATAAATTGTTTTTTATAGTTTACATGAGATTGAAGAAGTTGTATCATTACCAAAATACTCTATGTCGTAGAATGGACTCTCGACGATATACCATATATAACTATTCGTTGAGGGAACTTATTTAATTATCTTTAGAGTGCGTGGATGTCTGAGTTGACCGATATTATGTATCTTCGATATGCTTAAGAAGTGGAACTGAGCTCAAGGATAATAATATTGCTATCATTAATAAAATAGAGTTTTATTAATAAAAACTATCAACAACACACAAAACGGAAAATATTGACATAAACAGAGAATGGAAGGGTCGTGGGGAATCTAGCTAATCCGACGATTAAGAGCGATTTAAAAAGGTAAAACTAATATAAAGTTAGAGGGATGGGATAGTTCGCTAAACCATTTAAAGCACAGGATAGGGTTGACAAAAGGGTTAAATCCTCAAAGGTAACGTTCAGCTTACGTAAATTCACTTGTTGTGCAAAGGAAGGCGACGTGAAGAAATTTTAGGTCCGCTGGCGAGTTCCAGCCGCAGGGGGGGGAATTAAATGATCCTGTCGTGGCGTCTTGGGAATGAGAACCGTTTCTGGACGAACGGGCTTGAAGAACAATGGCTGTTCTACGTTGTTCTTTTCTGAACAACAGGGGGGGGGGAGAACCGTCTCTTGTCTACAGGCTCGAGAACAATGGCTGTTCTAATGTTGTTCTCTTTTTGAACAACAGGGAAAGCCTAGTGGACTTGGCGTCACGAAGGCTCAAACCTTGTCACTCAAGGGATATTGTCCTTCTTCTTGACAAGTGATGGTGGATCTCTAGGTCACGGGCCCTTTAGTGCACAAGGTGAAACTGGACCGTAGTGATGTCTCGCGAAGAAAATCTGGATCTCTAATCTGATCTTAGGGGTAAAGTTTCCAAATAAATAGTCGGGACATCCCCTTGGCGTAGGGGACAATGGAGTGGGGGCTTCGAGGAAATGCACAGCCGAGCCTGAGAACAATACCTTATCTGCCCATAAGCCTAACTCAATCTGGCGAGGGCGGCGCATGGGGAGAACGGTGGCAGATAAACCTCCTTGTTTAAACATTGATTCAGGTGGCGGCTGTAATGCGCCCGGCTTCAAGGCAAAGATGCACGTGGGTAGCATCGTGTTTTTAAACAACATGTGATAACGGTTGAAATTAAGCGGCCTCAAACCGTTGTATCACACCCCTCCATTCCGGGGGAAGTTCTCACTTCGAAAAAAAATAGAGAAGGGACAACGATAGAGCTCCGTTGTAAGAAACTCGTTTTCTTGTACCAACCGTACCTTCCTGCACATAACTATTATTCCCTAAATACATATGATTATTTTGATCTTTTGATTATAAGGGAAAATAACCTTTAATACAAACTTAATAAAAAAAAGGGGCATGGAAAAATGAAATGATATAAAATTAGTACATATGGGACAATATAATTTATACGTAATTTAATGGGTACAAATCTATATTTACATACAAAAAAAAATAGACATTAAGCGTTACAAAATTCAGACATATACATTAACTAATTATATTACAAGAGAATCTAATTTAAGTCGTACAAGACGGTATATACATACATGGAGATCCTAATCCTATGAATACAATTACTCTACGCTATTCGGTAACGCATTCCTACTGAGTGCGTCAGCGACCTGGTTATCGCAACCTTTTATATAATTTATTTTAAATTGATACTCTTGCAAGAGTAAACTCCAGCGCATAATTCGGCCGTGTGGAGTGTCGTACATTCCGAATATATGCTAACGGACGGTGGTCGGTTCCTATCGGAAATTCTTTTCCTATCAAGTACATTTTGAATTTGTCTATAACCCAGATAATTAATAGAGCTTCCTTCTCTATAGTGGCATATCTCTTTTCGTGTGGTAATAATTGGCGACTAGCATATGCAACTGGATGACTCGTTCCGTCATCCTCGTATTGAAGGAGTACACCTCCAATGCCCTCGTTGCTCGCGTCGGTTTTAATCCCAAAGGATTTTTCCGGGTTTGGCCCGTTTAAAATGAGCTTACTCTTGAGCTGATTAAAATGGGAAACAGTGACATTATTCAAACCTAGACGATCGGGGGAATTCTTTTTTAAAGGGAAGCTGAGGGGCGCCGAAATTGCAGTGAAATTTGGAACAAATCGCTGATAGTAAGAAGCTGATCCTAGCAACGATCTTAATTGCTTCTTTGTAATCGGGAGGGGCATGTCGGCGATTGCCTTAATCTTGTCCTCTCGGGGACCTAACCTGCTTTGTCCTATTTTGAAACCTAAATATTTTATGGTTTCGTGGGCAAAATGGCATTTGCTGGGGCCAATGGTGAGGCCATTTTCGCGCAGTCGCTCGAAAAGAGCTAATAGGGTGGTTAAATGGTGACTCCATTCAAATAGTTCTTGTAGCTGACTCTTTTGATGTGGTGTCAGCTGCGCGTCAATATCCAGGTCAGATGGTTCAAAAGACTCGCCTGGTAGGGAAGGAGGAGGGTAATCGGTATCAGGTTGGATGCACACTGTCTGTATTACATTAAGGGACTCCGCGGGGTAATCTTCTTCAAGCGCCGATGTTTCGTCCAGTGCTACGAAGGTATCTCCATGGGCGCGTTGGGGGTACTTTTTTCTTTGGGTCCACGGACAGTCTCCGTGTCCTTGTCTTGCGCCTTATCACCTAAGGGTGTTAGTAATTCACACTCCTTTTTGCCGTCCTAAAGTCCTGGTTAAGGGTCTCCAAGAAATCGGACGGTATCGGGGTTCTGATGGGGACGGGCCCATGGGCTTCTTTCTTAGCTCGGCCTCGAGGAAGGGCGGCCTGAGACACAGGGTCGGAACTTACTTGAGGGCTCTGTCCTATAAGTACAGAACAAAATTGTCTGGGTGCTGAAATGACTTCAGCCCAGCCATCATAATATTGGCACTGCAGGTAACATCTAACGACGGGGAATTGGTTCGCCCGCCCAAGGTAGTCATTTACCACCGCAAATTTTTCGTGGTTAGGGTCCACTGTGGGAAAGCGTTCGTCAGACACGATGAAACACGTACATCCTGTGTCCCTGACGAGAGTCGATACTCGGCAACCGTTCACGCTGCCCTCCTCAAATTTCAAAGTTCCCGGTGAGCTTTTATCAAAAATAAAATTCACCTGGTGGCCTGACGGAGGGGGAGAAGTTGCTGCTTGGGTCTGCACCACCCGGGGAGCCGGGGTGGCATTAATCTGGTGAACTTGGTGGGCTGGTCCGCTCTTATGCCTAGAATTTTGGGGGCAATTCCAGCTCGTGTGGTTTTCTACACCACAGGTGAAGCATATGATTGGTCGCTTCGGGAAGAGAGATGGAGGAGAAATCTTAACGGGAGGTTTGGTGTCCCGTTGTTGGTTTTGGGGAAAGAAGTTTTAGGGTTTTACGGGGCTCGGAAACTTCGTCGGTTTTCCTGTGAAAGGGCGCGAATCCTTCCTTCTTTCCTTGTAGGGGGATTGGTAAGAAGTTCGATTCTCCTTTGGGTATAAATTATGGCTTGCGGCATAGACATCTGCTTCTTCGGTACATTCTTTAAAGGTCTGGCACCGATGATCCTTGACGAACGCGCGGATTTTCGTCGAAGGAGATGCCAAAAATTGATCCCGGAACACGAAGTCTGTTAGGGACTCGTAGTTAGGATCAACCTTTGAGGATTCTAACCAAAATTTAAAATTCCTATGAAAAATGTATCCGAATTGACGGAACGTCTGTCCGGGTTTAATACGACCTCCTCGAAATTCTTGGCGGTAGAAATCGGGAGTCATATTATGAGCGGCCAATAACTCAGCTTTTAAGGTGCTGTAGTTAATTGTACATTCAGATGGTAAAGATATGAAAATTTCACGCAATTTACAATTTAACAAGGGAAGTAATCTGGCTACACCTTCAACCTCCAGATCCATGTTATTGATTTCGAGGATCTTTTCGAAGTGGGCTAAAAATGCTCCGAAATCCTCTCCATCTTTGAAATTGGGGAGCTTTAGTGAGAGATTGGGGGAGGGGGCTTCTGAACGTGAACTGGCTGACTGTACTTCTGCTTCATCACGAGCTAATTCAATCTGATGGTGAAGCTCAGCTTGTCTTTTCCATTCTTCTTTTTCTTCTCGTTGGGTTTCTCTTTCTCTTTCTTCTCGTTGGATTTCTCTTTCTCTTTCTTCTCGTTGGATTTCTCTTTCTCTTTCTTCTCGTTGGATTTCTCTTTCTTTTTCTTCTCGTTGGATTTCTCTTTCTCTTTCTTTTGTTTGCTCCTCTTGAACGTACTCAATTAGTTCTTTTCCGGTGAGTCCCAAGGATTCTCCTTGCGCTTTAAAGATTTCGAAATGAGTCATCTTTGCCCTTGGGTGTGCAATATTCAACCAACTAAAATTCCTCACAACAAGAATTATGCCTTCTAGGGAATTAGCCTACCTAAATATGGGCACTGACTTATTCGTACTTGGTTTCTCGATCTAAATAACCACTGACTAAAATCACAAAAAAAACACAAACAAATTATAATAGTTTCTTGAGCTACTCCAGCTTCTTAAGTTTAAAAAAAAGGGATAGCAATCGTTAAAACAAAAGGGAACTACTATACTCTATTATTATAACGAATACCACTATGCTTTACTCGACTGAGACCAGTGTTTGCAAAGATATAGCGTTAAACCTTACACACTTGATACCAAATTTAAATAGTATATATATATATATATATATATGGCTTAGAATGGACTCTTGACGATATACCATACATAACTATTCATTGAGGAAACTTATTTAATTATCTTTGGAGTGCGTGGATGTCTAAGTTGACCGATATTATGTATCTTCAATATGCTTAAGAAGTGGAACTGAGCTCAAGGATAATAATATTGCTATCATTAATAAAATAGAGTTTTATTAATAAAAAATATCAACAACACACAAAGCGGAAAATATTAACATAAACAGAGAATGGAGGGTCATGGCGAATCTAGCTAATCCGACGATTAAGAGCGATTTAAAAAGGTAAAACAAATATGAAGTTAAAGGGATGGGATGGTTGCTAAACCATTTAAAGCACAGGATAGGGTTGACAAAAGGGTTAAATACTCAAAGATAACGTTCAGCTTACGTAAATACACTTGTTGTGCAGAGGAAGGCGACGTGAAGGAATTTTCGGTCCGCTGGCGAGTTCCAGCCGAAGGGGGGGGGGAATTAAATGATCCCCTCGTTGCGTCTTGGGAATGAAAACCGTTTCGTGACGAACGGGCTTAAAGAACAATGGTTGTTCTACGTTGTTCTCTTCTGAACAACAGGGGGGTGAGAACCGTCTCTTGTCTACGGGCTCGAGAACAATGTCTGTTCTAATGTTTTTCTCTTCTGAACAACAAGGGGGAAGGGTGAGAACCGTTTCTCGGCGAACGGGCTGGAAGAACAATGGTTGTTCTACGTTGTTCTCTTTTGAACAACAGGGGGGTTGAGAACCGTTTCTTGTCAACGGGCTCAAAAGAACAATGGCTGTTCTAACGTTATTCTCTTTCTGAACAACAGGGAAAGCGTAGTGGACTTGGCGTCACGAAGGCTCGAACCTTGGCACTCAAGGGATATTGTCTTTCTTCTGGACAAGTGATGGTGGATCTCTAGGTCGAAGGCCCTTTAGTGCACAAGGTGAGACTGGACCGTAGTGATGTCTCGCGAAGAAAATCTGGATCTCTAATCCGATCTTAGTGGTAAAGTTTCCAAATAAATAGTCGGGACATCCCCTTGGCGTAGGGGACAGTGGAGTAGGGGCTTCGAGGGAATGCACAGCCGAGCCTGAGAACAATACCTTATCTGCCCATAAGCCTAACTCAATCTGGCGAGGACGGCGCATGGGGAGAACGGTGGAAGATAAACCTCCTTGTTTAAACATTGACTCAGGTGGCGGCTGTAATGCGTCTGGCTTCAAGGCAAAGATGCACGTGGGTAGCATCGTGTTTTTAAACAACATGTGATAACGTTTAAAATTAAGCGGCCTCAAAACGTTCTGTCACACTCTAGAACAGGCACTTAGCCTGCCTCCCTGTCATCACATCGAAAATGTCAAAATATCACTTCATTTGAGCTCCCTAACCTACTAAATCACCAAGAAAGCAAAGTTATTAAATAAATAGACATCAGTTCTCATTCTGTCGTAGTATTTCGTACTAAAAGGATTGTTGTTGTTTTATATAAAGATTGCAAAGTCAGTTTGAAGTTCATCTCTTGGTGAGTAACTTAGTGTGGCTTTTAAGATTATATTTGAATTATTAATAATATTTTAAATTGTCTTCTTATTTTTTGGTGTACTTTTCAACGTATATTTAAGTCTTATAACTTTGTGATACTAACAGAAGAGCAGAATTCTTCACTGGCTCCTGGCATTGGACCTCACATTACCAATAGAAAGGAACTGGTATGACGCTTGCAAGTCTCTGCCATCAGAGTTCCTGCTTGCCTCGGCGGCCTTTTGCCTCCCGCTTTCCTCTGGGGTGTATGCCATCCGGGAAACCCTCTGTACCAACTGCCTACAGCCTTTTATCGAAATTCACGCTGCTTACGGATAGCCGAAGCACGATTTCTTCATTGTTCTACTACTCCTACGCCAATCCCTCGATCCGAGAGATCTGATTGCCTGAGCTTTGAACCTCTCATCATAACCTTGTCACCTTTTGCTCGGTGCTCTCTCACGTTGTGCTGCCTGGCCATGGAACAGTTGACCAAGCCGTTCGGTCAAAGGCTGGATGCCTGGAAAAGTTTACCTTACACCAATCATCATCAAATTAAATCCTACTTCAGTTAATGATGGTTATCCTTGTATCACTCCCGCCATAAAAACACGTTTCCCTATCCCTACACTTGAATAGTAAAAAGCCTTACTCAGTATTACGCATATGCGTCGATCGATTGTTAAACCCATATATTGCAGGTGGAAATATTATTCAAGTACACTCGATTGACTATCGCTCCCAATCCTGAGGCTGAGAAATGACAGGAGTAAAATAGTACAATTTTTGGTCAAATTTGTGGTCAATGGAAATTTGTATCTAGAAATCCGTTTCATATTATACGCAGTTTTGCAGACTTATAGAGGTAATAAGGTAGAATGATTCACGACTGAACAAATATATTTGAGTCTATTAAACTCTCTAATTATGAGCCCAATTATTAATTAAATAAGATAAACTACCTTATTAAATACTTGTGTATTTTAAATAACAACTTTAAGATTATATAATAATATAAAATATTATGGAAAATTAATCTAATTACAATGTACAAATTTAATGTTATTTGAAACTCATTTTTAATGTACAAAAAAAAATGAAGTCCTTTGATAATTCCTGTTTGTCGCCGTGAGATTTGCGATTTATTGATATAAAAGGAAATTGTAAAGTACCTCAGAATGGAGATCGCAGCATATGAAGACTTTCCAAGTTCCCGCCGAATAAAGAATACTGAATCCAAGGCCGAAGATTTCTCTACCCTTAAGGAATCCCTGGTCACCTTTAACCCACCAGCACTCAAGAAAGAAGATATTTCTACCACCTGGAGTTAGTGCTTCACGCAAAAGGCACTACTCGAAGAAACGAATCAGTAGCCACCAAGGTGAACCATAAACCCTATCTGGCTACACAGGAGTAATACCAAAGATCCTGTGAGAAATCATCTTTCGTAACCAAACCAATGATACCAGGGCAACAAAACTCATAGTCTCCTTGTAGGATCTGGGTGTAAAAATGAGCAGGAAGGTACCAGGTGCGTTTTCTCACTGGTGATTGATTTTCAGGATCCCCTTTACATGATCCCAGTGTCAGAAAACAGATGTTTTATTAAAGCGACAGCCAAAGAGGGAATATCCAGGAGAAGGTATTTAAGGATGGTAGAGCGTTAAGGAAATTGGTGAAGCGACAACGCGAAGCATTATTTCGCAGTTGTACATAAAGATTAATGACTCTATTGAATAATGAATTTCAATAGATTTATAGTTAATTTTGAAAATAAATTACCATAATATACATAATAACTAATGTAGAATTCCAACACTATAATACAGCCATTGTTAATATTAGTAATGTTTTTGACTTCAGGGAGTATTTTAGTATATGGAAAGGTACATTTTATATTATCGAAATTGCATTCAATTATGTGGAAGGGGCTTTTTAATCATGTAAAAATTTATTAGGCAAATATAATAATATAGTTTTGATAATGAAAATTACATTCTCCCATACAAAAAGGTTGTTTTAATTTGTATTATCTCAAATAACACATAGTCGAATTCTACAAATTTGTCTTCATTATATTCCTAACAATATCTGACTCCTAAAAAACTTACAAGTGAAACCTTTCTAACCATTTTAAAATACAAAATAGTATAACATGAATTTATACAATGCTATATTTTAATTGCAGTTTTAGAATATCAGGAATATGGAAGACCTAATGGTTCCTTGGATTAGCGTCACTTATCTGGGGCTAGAAAAATGTATGCAGCGGATTTGGCTTTATGCTGCGAGGTCATAAGTGGTAGAAGCTTTTGATATATATATATATATATATATATATATATATATATATATATATATATATATATATATATGTCGTGGAATGGAATCTCGACGATATACTATATATGACTATTCGTTGAGGGAACTATTCATTTATATTTAGAGTGCGTGGTGTCTGGGTTGACCGATATTATTTATCTTCAATATGCCTAAGAAGTGGAACTGAGCTAAAGGATAATAATATAGATATCATTAATAAAATACAGTTTTATTAATAAAAACTATCAACAACACACAAAACGGAAAATATTGACATAATCAGAGAATGGAAAGGGTCGTAGGAAATCTAGCTAATCCGAGGATTAAGATTTGGAAGAGATTTAAAAAAGTAAAACAAATAAAAATTAAAGGGATGGGATGGCTCGCTAAACCATTTAAAGCACAGGATAGGGTTGACAAAAGGGTTAAATACTCAAAGATAACGTTCAGCTTACGTAATTACACGTGTTGTGCAGAGGAAGGCGACGTGAAGGAATCTTCGGTCCGCTGGCGAGTGCCAGCCGAAGGGGGGGGGGATTTAAATGATCCTAACGTGGCGTCTTGGGAATGAGAACCGTTTCTTGGCAAACGGGCTTGAAGAACAATGGCTGTTCTAAGTTGTTCTCTTCTGAACAACAGGACGGGGGGAAAACGCCTCTTGTCTACGGGCTCAAAGAACAATGGCTGTTCTAATGTTGTTCACTTTCTGAAAAACAGGGGGGGAAGAGTGAGAACCGTTTCTTGTCAACAAGCTCAAAGAACAATAGCTGTTCTAATGTTGTTCTCTTTCTGAACAACAGGGGGGAATGGTGAAAACCGTTTCTTGTCAACGGGCTCAAAGAACAATGCCTGTTCTAACGTTATTCTCTTTCTGAACAACAGGGGAAGCCTTGTGGACTTGGCGTCTTGAAGGCTCAAACCTTGGCACTCAAGGGATATTGTCCTCTTCTGAACAATGATTATGGATCTCGAGGTAGTAGGCCCTTGGTGCACAAGGTGAGACTGGATCGTAGTGATGTCTCGCGAAGAAAATCTGGATCTCGAATCCCTCTTAGTGGTAAAGTTTCCGTATAAATAGTCGAGACATTCCCTTGGCGTAGGGGACAATAGAGTGGGGCTTGGAGGGAATGCACAGCCACGCCTGAGAATAATACCTTATCTGCCCATAAGCATAACTCAATCTGGCGTGATCGGTGCATGGGGCGAACGAGGGGGGGATGATAAACAAAGATGCACGTGGGTAGCATCGTGTTTCCAAACAACATGTCATAACGGTTGAAATTAAGCGACCTCAAACCGTTCTATCACAGTATATATATATATATATATATATATATATTTTTTATATATATATATATATATATATATATATATATATATATATATATATAATTTCACGGTGAAGGTATGGACACATAGGAGGCTGAGGTACATGGGATTTATTTATGGAACAACGTTTCAGGCATATCACCCATCTTCAAGTTCTAAAATCATAAAATACTGTAATACATTTAAGGAATATTAAAAATATTAAAAATAATCAGGTTAAGACCATTTAGGTAAATAAAAGAGAATCAATGTATCAATCTAATGTAACTAGCATTGACACGAAAAAAAATAGAAGCAAAAAACACAAAAGTAAATAATTACAGTATTTTTTGCTTACCGATGAAGTTCAGGAGAAATCACAAAGTGAAGAAACTATAAAGGATGTGGCTTAAAGAAGGATAGAAATTTGATTGGTTGTTTGTTAAATAAGAGAAGATTGGTTGGGTGTTGAATAAGGTAATTAAAATTAAGAAATAATAAGGGGAACAGTGGTATTATCTATGTTGAGTGTAGGAGATTTTGTTCTTATTAGTAGGGTTTCCAAAATTCTTAGACTATATTCATTGTTATTGCGACCAATTATTTTAAAGGTATCAATGGAACATTCTGTTTGGCATTGTATAATATGATTTCTAATTACAGAAGCTTCCTTTTTAGACAAATTTTTTCCAGTGCGATGGCTTATTCCCATGTGAGAACAAAGCCCTTTTTCAATGAGCAAACCGTACTACCAATATAGGCTCATTTCTAGATGAAGTGTCTTTTGACGAGAAGAAACTTCCTATGGAAAGTTGGTTAACAAAAGTGATTTTGAAGTTGGTATTAAAGAAATATTTTTTGAGTAATTTGTTTTTGTGTAGGTTTATTGCGCAATAGCGTACATTTATACATAATCTAATACAAATTCAATAATAATATGATATAATAATATATAAATACACATAATATAAGCGTACACATTACACAAAGCGGGCAGCCCACCAGTGTTTGCGTGCAGTAAGACGCGGCGGAGGGTCCCACGCGTGTTTTGTCTGCTACAAGTGGGTGGCGGCGGTCCTCACCACCCGTCGCCCGGCTGGGCGCGGGCGGCGATCAGTGCGGAGGGGGTGCTGTTCTCAGCACCTCCAGCAGCTCGTTTTTGGGGTTGTGGCGGGCCACCTGGGCGGCTCTTGCCTCTCGCGCCCTCAGTAGGGCACCTATTACAGGGTGAGGGGCCGGTGCTTGCTCTGGCCTGAGGCGGGCCGTGGCTGAGCAGGAGAGGAGGTAGTGCACCAGTGGGCGTTGGGAGCGGCCACCGCAGTGTTCGCACCTCCCTACCACAAAGTCGGCGTGCAGCTCTTCCCGCGTGGAGTAGCCCAGCCTCACACGCTATAGCAGCACGCCGTTTGCTCTGGGCTGCTGGAAGGATGCGTTCAGTGGGCGATAGGCTGTGGCTGCAGCATACCACGCCGCTTACCTCTTAGTTGCTTCCTATTCTTTGTGCTGCTGGTGGGCGTTGTGGGCGGCTCTGCGTTTGGCCTGCACCTTGAGCTGCTGCAGGCTGGGGCACACGGTACAGGTGATGGTGGGGCCTTGGGTGGCTCACTTGGCAGCCTCGTCGGCAGCCTCGTTGCCCCACACGCCAACGTGGCTGGGAATCCAGTGGAGCCGGAAACACCTGCCTTGAGCTGCCAGGTTCTGCAGGGTGCACAGGATGGTTGTGGTGAGGTAGATTTTGTCCCTGGTGTGGGCGTGGGCGTGGGCGTGCTGCAGCGCCTGCAGCGTCGACCGAGAGTCCGTGTGTATCACCACAGTGGCCTCCCGGCAAAGCAGAGCCTGCTGGAGGGCGTACAGGATTGCTACCAGCTCCATCTGGTGGGTGGAGCAGTGGTCTGATGTCCTCCACGCCTGCGTCAGGCCGCTCGTGACGAAGGCGGCTCCGGACGTCCCACTGTCGGGGTCGACGGAGCCGTCGCTAAAGTAATGCGCTGCCTGGTTCCGTGAGCTCAGACATGGCTCTGAGGGCGTGCTGGCGCAGCTCCTCGGTGAGGCAGTGCGCTTTGCGGGCGGGCAGCTGTGGGGCGGTGTAGTAGGCGGCGGGGAGATCCCACGGTGGTGGTGGAACGTAGGCGGGGTTGGGGATGTCGGGGTCCCGCCACAGCCAGTTCCCTGCCTGGTAGAGGGTGTTGGTTGTTAAGCTGACGTTTACGAGCCATCTGTTATTATGCAGGCACTCGATTCCCTGCGCCACGGCTATTCGGAGTCTCCTTTGCGCAACACCCTCCACGTCGCGCTGGAGAACTCTAGCCACCCGACAGGCCACAATGCAATCCACCCTGGCGGTAAGAAGCACCAGGCTGGCCTCACTCTGCATAGTCAATTACGATGTATCCTCACTATTTACAAATGTTCCTGTTAATGAAACAATTGATATTATTTTAAATCTAATTTTAACTAAAACAGGCTCCTTTCACAATTTCTCTCGTCAAAATTAGCTCCAATAGCAGCTAATATATTCATGATTCATCTTGAAAACAACTTTATGAAACATTGCCCTTTAGATTTCAAACCCATATGTAAGGAAATGGCTACATTAGGCATCCTGGAGGAGTATAGGTACATTCAAGCCCCCCTCCCGCTTCATGAGGAGAAGCGTGGGAAAGGTAGCCGGCGAAAATGCTTACCATGTGTGATCTCCCCGCCGCTGTGGGCAGTTGGAGCTAACATATGTTTGAAGGCGACCACCTAAGGTCCTTAAACGACGCTCTAACGATCGTATTACCTACGAGACCCATAAACCCGTGGTTAGGAAAAAAAAACGGTGCGAGTCAGAAGGCACGCCAAGTAGCGGTGCGGTTGCGAGCCTATAATTTGCGAGCTGACTTGGGCACCCCAGTGCCACCTCAGGAATTCTCGCTCTCCCCAGATGCTAATTCTCCATTCGCTCCCCCCCCCCCTTTTGCATCTGTGGCCTGGTCACTTCCCCCTTTAGATGGGGACGCAATCCGCCTATATATAAGCCCCGCAAAGAAAGAGAAGGGATTATCAGAAGTCGATACGCTAGAGGTGGATTAGTTCGTGAAGATCGATCCATCGGCTAGACAAGAAGATTATTAGAAGTCGATTCGCCAGAAGAAAGATTAGTTCGTAAAGATCGATCCTTCAGCCATACAAGACTATTTCCGTGAGAAACGATAGGATCAGATTGAGAAAATCGATCCCCCCTTTCAGGGCCGTATTAACCTAAATAGTCAAGTTTTATATCGGTGCCATACCGAAGAAGCCTTTTCCGTCTGCAAAGAAGTCCGACTGAAGAAAAGCAAAGCCGCTCACACTCGAGTGATTCTCACATCTCAAGCACCGTAAGAGTGAGAGGAGAAGAACCCTGCCCCAACGAGCTCCCGTTCTTTAATTACGTTTAATAATCAGCCCCCGTCACAGGTGACGAAAATTTCAACCAGCGGCCACACCACTTCAAAGCGAGAGATAAGTCCTCCAGCGACATCCGGCAATACCTAATACCTACCTGTAAGTTAACAATAACATTTATATCTCTATTGCGATAGTAGAAGTTTAGTACGTCCCACGTTTTAAAGGAGAGTAGAAACCATTATTCTTGAACCTAGGTCATATGTGTTTGTAGATGACAGTACGTTAATTTAATGTTTTATGCTAATCAAATAGGGTCGTGATAAAAATACTAATTGGCAATTGGTATGTTTATTGCAAGCCTACTTGTTTATGTTTTGTCATTGAAAAATCTGTGAGGCCAAATATAGAAATGTGTTTACTGTTGGTTTGTAATATTTAATTTAAAATACATGTTTATTTTGGTAGATTCTGGTGTTTCCTCTTATCCTTATGTGTTTAAAAATAGCTCTTCCTTAAGGACTAAACCACTAAAATAGCACTCTTAGAACAAAGCCTACTTCATAATAGAAGTAACTCACACCCCTTAAAGCATACCGCTACTAAAAGGGTGTCAAAGCGTAGAGTGATTAAAGCCAAGGGTCATTCTACGACACCATATTTTATCGTAGGTATGTTGACGACTCCTTTGCTATTTTTGATAATATAGAACATGCCCACCATTTTTTTAATTTTATAAACTCTTATCGTCCCAACATTAAATATACCATTGAATTAGAGAGTAACTATCAACTTCCTTTTCTAGACGTCATTATAGAAAAAACCGACAAACTAACTACCTCAATATACAAAAAGCCTACCTTTAGTGGTCTAGGAATCAATTTTCTCACCCATTGTGACTTGTCACATAAATTCAGTGCAAAAAAATTTCTAATATATAGAGGTTATCATCTCTCCTCCAATTATTCCCTAATGCACAATAAATTCCAGACTCTAAAGTCTTATTTTAAAAATAATTGTTACCCACTATCTTTGGTTGAAAAGCTAATCAATAATTTTCTAACCAAAATTTACTCTCCATCCTTTCTCTCATATAATGTTGCCAAAAATGAAAAAATTTTCGTAGTACCTGAAATGGGACATTACAAAAAATTATTCCCTAGAAAATGCAACAAATTACTGAAAAAATATTTCTTTAATACCAACTTCAAAATCACTTTTGTTAACCCACTTTCCATAGGAAGGTTCTTCGTGTCAAAAGACATACTTCCTGTAGAAATGAGCAGCCGTGTTGTTTATTCTTTTACTTGTCTTTGTTGTTTGCAAGGAACCTATATGGGTAGTACGGTTCGCTCATTGAAAGAGGGGTTTTGTTCTCACATGGGAATAAGCTATCGCAATGGAAAAAATTTGTCTACGAAGGAAGCTTCTGTAATTAGAAATCATATTATACAATGCAAGACAGAATGTTCCATTGATAACTTTAAAATAATTGGTCGCAATAACAATGAATATAGTCTAAGAATTTTGGAATCCCTACTAATACTGACAAAATCTCCGCTGTTCCTCTTATTATTTCTTAATTTTAATTACCTTATTAAACTCCCAACCAATCTTCTCTTATTTAATACCCAAACAATCAAAATACTTTCCTTCTTTAAGCCACATCCTTTATACTTTCTTTACTTTTTGATTTCTCCTGAACTTCATCGGTAAGCAATATAATACTGTAATTATTTACTTTTGTGTTTTTGCTTATATTTTTTTGTGTCAATGCTAGTTACATTAGATTGATACATTGATTCTCTTGCCTTTTAAATCCCTGAGTTATTTTTGATTTACCTACATGATCTTAACCTGATTATTTTTAATATTTTTAATATTCCTTAACTGTATTAGATTATTTTATGATTTTAGAACCTGAAGATGGGTGATACGCCCGAAACGTTGTTCCATAAATAAATCCCATGTACCTCAGCCTCCTATGTGTCCTTACCTTCACCGTGAAATTGAAGATTAGACTGGTCAGCAGCAAATCATATGACTATATATATATATATATATATATATATATATATATATATATATATATATATATATATATATATATATATATATATATATATATATATATATAGTATATATATATATATATATATATATATATATATATATATATATATATATATATATATATATATATATATATATATTATATTAAGGAAGACACGTTCATGATGGAGAGTAGATAAGTAAAATCGAATGTAAAAAAATGTAAATAAATTTAGATACGGAAAAAAATTCGTATTTTAACTACATTAAATATACAAGGTGATTTAAGGCAAAGTATGAAAGAGAAAATATATTTTAAGAATAGACTAAGATGCAAGGGCAACGTGAATATGCAAAATCTGCTCTTTAGAGTTGCTATTCCATAAATGATGACGAAAAGAATAGAAGAAGAGACAATATATTTACCAATGAGAAATGAACGGGGTTTATATTTGACAGGAAGAGACATGAATTAAATAAACTTGAACTGAAGGAATTGAGTATTTAAGCAGAGACTTTTAGATGATCTGCTTCACTGTGGAAGAACTCAAATTGTATGTGTAAATTTAATAAAATATTTCGTAGTTATTTTTGAAATTCACAGAAAAAAGTCTTGCGTGAGTAAAAATACATAAAATATTAGATCATCAGGAAAGTTCGTACCAAAATGCAAAAAAAAAGTTTATTTTGAATTAAATTAGCCAGCATTACCATTTTGATCTATAATCTTTTATCATTTTTTTAGTCGGAAAAAAATAAACAAAATTTGTAAAAAATAAGAATTACTATTAAAAGAAATTGAGATAGCAACGCACCTCTATCCTATTGAGGCCTAGGCTTAATTAGTTAGGCTATTAACTAGGGCTAATCTAGCTTATTTAGAATATTCTTGCTCCTTTTACCTATGGATAATCTTGCCTTTTATGGTAAAACTAATCTTTTTAATCTTATAGGCTATTAACTAGTTCTAATCTAGATTATTTAGGTTAATAACTAGGAGTATTTAGCTTATTTTTTCAAACCATAATCTTTTTAACAGTTAAGCTATTAAGTAGGATTAATTTAGCCTATTTAGGCTACTACTTTTCTTTCTAACCAAGAAATACTATTAACTAGGATTAATCTAGCTTATTTAGGCTGTCACTACTAATTTTTTACCTCTTTAAGCGATTAACTAGGGACAATCTACCTTATTTAGGCTATCATTAGTCTTTTAACTTAGTCTTGATACTAACTAAGACAAATATAGCTTATTTAGTTATAACTACTCTTTTTAACCTATTTTGGCTATTATCTAGAGCTAATCTAGGTTATTTAGGGTATCATTACTCGTTTTATCTTACAGTTTTGGCTATTAACTTGAACTAATATAGCTTATTTAGGCTATCTATACTTTTTTATCCTAGTTTGGCTATTAGCAAGGGTTACTCGGCTTATTTACTCGATCTATACTCTTTTTAACCTAGTTAGACTATTAACTACTCTTTTTAATATAATTAGGCTATTACCTAACACTAATCTAGCATATTTAGGCGAGCGTTGTTAGCTAAAAACTTACTTTTTCAGAGTGTTGTTTCGTTGACATCATAACAATAAAATGGAAAATAGTTGTAGAACAAATTGGTAACTATTTAATCGATTAAATTAAGATGAAAAACTTTTTGTTTTTATTTCCAAAGTAGCATAAACTTTCGTATAACCTTAAAATTAAAAAGCATATTTCGTTCACTGTAAGGAAAATTGAGTTAGGAAAGGAAAATAAACAAAAAGAAAACACATTGAACTTCAATAAGGTAAGAAAATTAATACATGGTAAAGATACGTTGGAATAATGGAACAGCTTAGAATAATAAAGACAACAAAGGAAACAATTTAATAGTCTGCGTAAGTGAATCATAGGTCGTTTAGGTATAACGAAAGAATAAAAAATTAGACAAGGCGACCGATATGCATAGAAAAAATGCTGACTTACCGAGAAACAGAAATGGCTTGGAATGGAAAAGGTCAATGGGGGTATAAACATTCACATTGTAAAAAAACATAATGAAGATAATGATTTCCAATTCGTAAGGATAAATATATAGGTATTGTCATGAGGAGGTTCTGAGTAGCGTTTAGGAGCAAATTAGAATAAATAAGTCACTATAATTATAAAGGGATTCTAAGAATGGCCTAGGGTGCAATTGAACAGATTCTGAGTTAAGCCTAATTGATCTCAAAATACAGAGAAAGTGTTAAGACAAGACGGTATCCTGAATAATGGCGGTCGCTAAGAATTATAAATTATATTAAGAATTCACAAAATATGCTTGGAATAAATCACGTGGGGAGGTGGTTACTTATGCGTTTCTAATAGGTCGTAACCAACTTTAATTGAAGCTAACGGGTTTTGGTGCCGGTTCTGAAAAACAGACGGCGAGATAATAATATTACAAGTGGGCCCTGACCTGTGTCAGACCAGGTTGAAAATATTTCAAATGGAATACATGTCGGTCCAGCTGATCATGAAGCAAAATACTTCAAATGAAACGCAGGTGGATCCTTTTTCATTTTTGATCAGCCCACAAAATAGTTCATTAACTCTGGTTAAAGCGCTACCAAGGACTTCTATTCAATTAATTTATCTGCCTATAATGATAGACTGTGGTCCCAGCATGAGGTCGGATTAACGTGGATCGGACTCCGTTTTAAGCGAGGACGATGCATTATTCTCTCTTGGATTTCTCTTCGTATACTCCTCCTAATATCTTCATATTATCTTATGTTTATCCTATTATGGTTTATATTCTCCTTTTTTAATTCATATAAGGCGTTTAAATATGAAGGGAGCCATTTGACATTGACGTGAGTGCTGAATTTACATATCTCGGCTCCTTTTTAATTCTTTTTAAGAACAATGACCGAAATTTCCGATAAATAATTCAAATTTATATTTATTTTATTCTATATTCACAGACTCTAAGGTTGGCTAAGCAAGGCAACAAAGATTATTGTTCTAAGAGTGCGATTTGAATAGTTAGCTGCAGCTGCGTGACCAAAGAATAGTCCAAACACAACGAAAAAATAGATTTTAATTTACAATAGATAAAAATTACACAATAAAAAATATATATATGTATAAACGAACAAGACGGAATTAGGTTCCGAATACTGATTGTATAACCAGGGTTATTAAATGATTGTAATGGGAGGTTTGGGGTGGTGAAAGATTGAGTTCCTTTAAACCTCGAGAGTAAAGCGGGGCGAACTTGGGAGGGGAGGGGGGGTGATGACCTTGATTACTCACGGGTGTAAACGGGAAACCAAAGAGGGTGATGACCTTGATTACTCACGGGTGTAAACGGGAAACCGAAGAGGGTGATGCTACGTTCTCCAAACCCTGATTTAGTGAGGTGCGAGCCTCAGGTCCTCAAGAGGTCACCAGACGAACTTCGGAGGGGGACGGGTGACTTCTTCAAACTCGGATTAAGCGAGCTATTGGACCTCTTTTCCTGCAGAAGAACTTCGAAAAACGGCTTCTCCAATCCTTGATCCGAAGACGATTGAGAAAGGTTGCCGTTGCCTCAAGAGATTTTTTCGCTGACCTGAATTTACGAGTGTGATGTCCAGCTCTTCCGTAGCCTACGACCGTCACTAAACATTTCTCGGGCGAGAGATGCGTTCAAGCGAACTTCCGTTCGCGAAATAGTCGTCTAACCAAATCAACGGGTAATCCTTGAGAGGGAGCATATATTTATACCCGGATTTCTCCAAAACAGGGAGAGGGAGAAGGACCTTCTCGAACCTTCATTATCGGCCGGAGCAACAGAGCTTGTCCTTACGGGAAGGTGTGGGAGGCCGGGATCAGCGGGTCTGAAAGAACGACCAGCTGCTGGAGCTATAAAAGTTGTCTCGAAGCATGCTTACAAATAGACGAAAAATCTCCCGACTCGGGGGGAAGGGAAGATTAAGACGACGGGGAGATAGCCTTCAATCACAGCGTCATGCCTCGGTGTGAATTTCTCAGTGACCGGGCGTAAAGTCCAAAAAAGAGTGAAGTCGGAAGGAGGGGGGAGAACTGCTTGCTTTCTCTCCCGAAGTAATATCTTAGGGGTGAGGAAATACTACTATTTATCTTTGGGTCCCTGTTTTATCTTTGGTATTTCGTTTACTGAACTCTCCTTACAAACCTTCTGCGGTAAATGTCCTCGTTGGTATTCGTTTTAAATTGAATTAAACAAATATTATTATTTCCACCATTTCTATTATTATTTTTTAATTATTTAATTATTTTTTAATTATTTCTATTATTTTTGTTTCAAATTGCCCACTAAGTAGAGGTTCAAAAATGCTCGGGTCATAGGATGTAGATTAACTGTGGGTAATCTTATCTTTGAGTACTCTCCCTGGTCAATGAGTGAATTTTGCCTTCTAAGATTACACTAGACACATTTTACTCATGAACGACCTCAGGCTTTTTTGCCCTAGTATTTTAAATTCAGAATCCTAATTATCGTTCTATTCGTTTTCTCTTTTTCCCTCTCTTCCTGGAACTTGGCCTAAATCCGAGAGTCAGTGACCCCGCATCATATATCGACTACTTTTAACTAATCTCACATATTTCTCTCCCGAAGTAATATCTTAGGGGTGAGGAAATACTACTATTTATCTTTGAGTCCCTCTTTTATCTTTGGTATTTCGTTTACTGAACTCTCCTTACAAACCTTCTGCGGTAAATGTCCTCGTTGGTATTCGTTTTAAATTGAATTAAACAAATATTATTATTTCCACCATTTCTATTATTATTTTTTAATTATTTAATTATTTTTTAATTATTTCTATTATTTTTGTTTCAAATTGCCCACTAAGTAGAGGTTCAAAAATGCTCGGGTCATAGGATGTAGATTAACTGTGGGTAATCTTATCTTTGAGTACTCTCCCTGGTCAATGAGTGAATTTTGCCTTCTAAGATTACACTAGACACATTTTACTCATGAACGACCTCAGGCTTTTTTGCCCTAGTATTTTAAATTCAGAATCCTAATTATCGTTCTATTCGTTTTCTCTTTTTCCCTCTCTTCCTGGAACTTGGCCTAAATCCGAGAGTCAGTGACCCCGCGTCATATATCGACTACTTTTAACTAATCTCACATATTTCTTTCTACTTTTCTTTACCAATTAATACTTCTCACTATATCTTCATATCCATTCTTAGCTTCTGGTCATTCAGTCATTCGCAAGGTATGTTTACTTAGAGCAATTTTTTCTACGTCTTAGTACAACTGGCTACTCCAGGAAACCCTTGTGGACTCCGTAATATTACAAACTATAACTTGTCGCTTGAAACGTGGCAGTTTTTATTTTTATAGTACTACAAAGAGTCTTGATTTGAAAATTTAATACCTTGACCAGCAGGGCACTGGTGAAGGGAGGAAAGACGTTACCATGGACATATTTCAGTAAATTCAATTTTCGCAAACGACTTTAAACTTTAAAACTGCCAATAGAAGCCACATGATAATATTTGTACTAAGTTGATCATTTACTTCATCATATAATTTTAAAGCGCTTTTTCTCCATTAGAAGAAGTGTATACTTCCTAGTAATTATAACTTATTCTCGTCCCTATTTGAGGAAAGGAAAGGTCTCTTTTAAAACCGAATAAATTGAATTAAACAAAATGTATTTTATTAAATTGTTGAAAGTTTCAATTTCATTAAAATTAGTAGTTGAATGAGTTTAAGTAAAAAATATTATGGGTTTGATTCACACATTTAATAGTTTTTACGCACAGTCCTTATTTAGGCTCAGTGTGCTGAAAGAAAGAAGGAGAAGAGGCAAATCTGAGGACGGAAGGGGCGCTGAGTCCCGTCAGCACGGCGGCCAGGAAGGCAAATCGCCGTGCCCCTTACGGGGGGTTGGATTCACACCACAAAGTTCTTTCTCTTTGAGATATCTAAATCATATATTAAATATTCATAGTGTTCTCACGTATTGAGGATTAAAAATATGCTGAGGAATTTGGACATTAAATCAAAAGGTTATTTGCCAGGTAATTTTATGGTTACCATGGTGTAATATTTGACAAATACACGTGTTACAAAATTATAAGATACAGAAAAAAAAATGAATTATAGAATATTCAATTAGTCCAAACTCCTTCACTAACATTTGCGAATATGTCGCCATGCCATTCTCTCTTAAATCACTTTTTGCATTATTGTCAGAAGTTACACTTAGGGAAATTTTAATAACGGATTTATATTTTTTTTTACCAATCACTCAAAGGTTCTAGATCAGATTAAAATCAGAGAAACTTTCGAACCATGAAGGCAAATTTTGGGGGGTTTGTCGTACCCAATCAAACTATTATTTAGAATGATGAAAACCGTACGAATCATCATCAAATTGTTTCTGGTTTGTTTGCTAAAATTGCGGAAGAAATAATATCCAAAGCTAACTATTATTTTATAATAATCTTATATCTGAGACCAGTGAAAGATAATGGCGACGAGGGAAAAGTGATTTCTTTAGAATGATAGGAACACTTTGGCGTTTTTGCAATTTATATACAACAAAATAGAAATATGCATAAGTAAATAAGTAAAATTAATTACCCTCTGTGTCTCCAATCTGAGGGATGCAGCCCCCAACAAAGTCCACAAAGGCATTAGTGGAGATATGAGAGCTAAATTCTAAATCTAAAGTGACTGCGATGCGTTGGATAAAATCACCTGATTCCGCCTGAGCCTTGGATAGCAAGTAGTAAAATCCCTATGGTGAAGACGGATTCACAGTATTAAGCAAGTCTTAAACAGACTCAGAATACTTGGAGTAAGACTGCCTGTTTTTCCGCAAGCCTCTTTTTCCTTTGATATGTATTCATTACTTTCTATCACTCCATTACCTTCCGATATTCACTACCACCTTCTGCTAGTGGCAAAATCTAACCTTTCTTTCACTATAAAAACTTATATATTACATCTATGTATGATTAAACTTCACTTAGTCTCTGCTACCAATGTTATACAGGACCGAGAGTGATACAATTCGATGACCTGTGAGAGCATAAATAGTAGTAAACTGAGCTTCATATTTTTCTTTTCGGCAAAACTACACAAACAAGATTAAATCGTGCAGTACGACGCCTCAGTATCAAATTAAAACTTGAGAAGCAGGTCCCACATTGCCTGCACACCTGCTTGCATAGACTGGCTATCATGTACAGCGGACTGACTCATGGCATGGAATGAGCTTAGTGGCTATAACATTCTACGACGCAAGATCCAAGGACTGCCATTGGCAGGGTTAGCACAAATCACCTGCCAGGGGTCAACCCTATAAGTTCCAGCGACCAACACACTCAAAGTTGGCGCATTTTCCAAGTGAGTCGTGCCAAATAACTTTAGCAAAGAAACCTCAAAGCTGCCTCGCACCTGGTTAAGAGCTTACTCTGGAACCTAAGGCACAGGATAGCAAGAAATACCCTTCCACCACTCTCATCAGCGATCTAAATCTTAATATCTTTTTTCCATCATTGACGGCGGCCTCTGCAACAACCCACTTAGGGAGTGCAAAGTTCAAACCCCTGCAAGATCGTGTGATACTTCACTAAGGCCTTCAATTCATGGTCGATAGTGGTTTCAGACTCTAAAAGGAAGGCCTCTTTGGTGTAGAGAAAAGGAACTTTAACCCTTCATTCTACAATTTAGTGCGGGTAAATCGAAATAAGGAATTTCTTAAAATATTTTACGTATCTCGCACTAACCTTGCCGCATCTTCTTACGGCTAATTCTTATAACTAAATTTTTAGTCGCGTGTAAAAGCCACTCTATAAGTTACTATGTCGGTCCGTACGTCAGGCGGTCGGACGGTAACAACTTTAATTTTCAATGAGTTTTGGGACAAAAACATCGTAACTATCTGGCCAATTCTAACGAAATTTGAAACCCTCATGTTGTTTTACATTCTCATTCGAATGATGTAATTTAAAAGGTCAATTCAAGGTTAATCCGGGAATTATTAAAAGAAAACTAACTATCGGTCGGATTGCCACACTTGTTGGAAGTTTTAAACATTGTAAGGTCAGAAGTCAGAATAATTGAAAGCACGTGACTTAGATATGTTGACCTTATTTTACTAAATCTTAGGAATCGATTTGCTGTGCAAAAGCGGCTCTTTTTGAATTAGTAAACTAACGTGAGAGTTTTGCATTGAAGATTAGCCTGAAGGGTTCATGGAGAATCAGTTGACTCATTTAAAGACATGAACAAAAGCTTAAAGGATTAAATACCATCATTACACTTTAATATGATAAACTCATAGTGTTATTTTCCCTTTAGTAGGTCTTGTTTACGCAGGCAACCAGTTAAGTATGATATTAAATAGTATACCCACTTACAAGGCTACTGGCGAGATACTTGCCACTGACCTAAGGGAAAGATACGGCGTTAGTACGATAAACAGAGTTACGAAGCCCGATTTTGATCTTATTCCGATTATGCATAAATTCAGTATTCCAGAATTGCGAAAGAGGAGAAAGGGATGAATTCAAGGGTGAAGGATAGGTAAATACTGAGAATAAATGGCTAAAATTTTCTTTTACAACTCTTATTTTTTCCCGGTCATAATTTAATATAAAATTCATCGATTCTATTCTTATAAATCTTTACTGTACTACTTTCAAAAACATTCTTAAGTAACTAGAAACCTTTTGCTATCGCAGTATTAAAACTTTTGTTCACCAGTTGTGACTAATGTATCAAATTGCCTCTCGGTTATCTATCTCAAACATTGTGTTATAATTTATTTTAGTAAACACGGTTAGTATTATATTTTAATAAGTTAGACGTGTAAATGCAGATGTTTCAGTGAAAGTTAATTGGAGCCGATTAGACTTTCTTCGTACGATCTATTTCTAAGTTTAGGAATTAATTTCATCGTTTGACACGACGCGTTTCAATATTACAAACTATTTATATAAAGGAACCAATAATATCATTTGATTTAAGCGCAATGGCTTGTTTTGTACTTTACAAACCTACTTGATATTTGTTACGCTGCAGTTCATTGTTTCGAAAATTCTACCTCACTCAACATTATGACACTTAATTTTGTTTCTATATTGATTGTGTTTAAATTTCTATCACTCATATTGTAATCTATCTGTGGATTATCATGGTCTATCTTCATTACCTTAATCTCATCTGTTTCCAATATCATCTATTATATTTTTGAACAATCGACTACTCAATCCATATATTTCCAAATTTTCGCAGTCATTATGATATTTTTTCCTTGTACTTAGTTTCGGGCCATCGAGAAACTAAATACAGCTTTTCATAGATCCATTTTAGTACGCTACCCTCAATTATTTTCGTCTTTGCATTAAGGGAATGGTTTCAAAAGCCTGTTTGAAATAGAGATAAAATGGCATCTACATTTTTATCTTTGTCAAACTTGTGATAATTTCGAAAAAAATCAAACAAATTAGCTAAGCATGAGCTTCCTCTTCGAATGCGTGCTATGTGATTTGTTAAGTTATTAACCACCATAATTTCCACGGCCTTATTTCTAACAATGAACTCGAAGAAAATGGCAAGAACCAAAGTAAGAGAGATCAGTTTTTATTCCATAAAAACTGAAACAATTCATTGATTTGTGCTGAATAAAACCAAACGTGACTTAGTTGCTTCCAAGGGAATTTATATCGGTGAAATTTTCAGGATATACAAGGTAGCAACTAAACATTATTTTCCCGGCACAACATTTTAACGTTCTTGGCTGTATGTAATGGGAAAGAGCCTTGTTGAAAAATCCGAAATCTATATCCATACCATATCTTGTTTAGAGCGTAAGACGAGTTTCTAAAACTTTTACGTACTTATCTTTGTTCATGATACCATCAACAGAGTGCAGACAACTCGTATCATGCCTTGATATGGCCTCCCTCCCCTTACTCCATGATATTTCTTAACACATTATGAAATAAATTCTTGTCCAACTCTTCGACAAACAGGCTGAATGCGATCATCAATTACTTGAATGGTGAACTCATCGGAAAACATCACCCGAAGAAAATTGGGGCAGTAAAGATGAGTAAAGAACCTTCGTGACATATAGTGGCGGGGCACCACAAACTTACCATTCGGAATTCCTTTATGTGTACATAGATATATAATGCTATAAATTTTATGATTTGATTTTAATTCCTCAGAGTGTGAGTTTGTGTATGATATATATATATATATATATATATATATATATATATATATATATATATATATATATATATATATATATGTGTGTGTGTGTGTGTGTAAATTTGGGCAGTATATTTTTTCTTTAGAGCAGGTTTTATTGCAAGCGACCGCTAGTCTCATGTTAATAATTTTCTTTACAATCGTCTATATTTGTCTTATGTTCACCTTTACTTCATTGTTCAACCCGTGAATAAGCTTACCGAAGTTCATTAGAGACTGATATTTATTAATTGCTAAAAACTGGAAGGAAATTAATGCACCTTAGCACTTTCCTTTATTATACTGACGCGTTTAGATATGATAAGTATCATCTTCAGAGTTAAAATGGCAAATTAATACATTTACTACAGTTTATATGTTATAAAATATGTGTTAACAAACTGACGAACGGAACGTAGACACGAGTAGGCGAACTCGCAACATGAAGAGTTGCAGATACGGACTGCTCGAAAGATTGTAAGTGAATGATCGGGGAAGGGGTGGGGGAAGGGTAAGCTTCTGGCCAGAGGCAATTAACGGCTAGAGGCAGAAGTCCTAAATGTACTTGGTCCCTCAATTTTCTCCTCTTGCAGTTGGCAGGATTTCATGAGAGTTAGATTGTTTATTTAGACTTGGTTGATTTTCTTGAATATCTATTGCTTCAAGGAGGAGTAATTGGCGTCTGTTGGGAGCATAGTCAAATTTTTTTGTGTTTTCTTCCACATTTTTCTGTTAAGTTGGTTCCATATATTTTTTGTGTATGTTTTTTATGTGCACCATTGTTGAGGTGGTATGATATTCTTCTTCAGAGTATGGTTTCAGTCATTCCGATTTCCGAGCTAGGTAATAGCTCACAGTCTCCTAAGATACATTTCTACTCACATATCAGATGGGTCCTTTGTTATGGTTGAGGTGGAGGTTTGGGTTATTTATCATGAGAAGGGTTGATGTTCGTCTATTTTAATAGTAGATGGTTAGTGCTATCTTTTTTCGGCATTCGTGGGTTCTATTTCCCAGCTTATAATGTCCTTGATTGCATTCTCCTTAGCATGGTGTTCTGTGCTCATAGTGTTCTCGTAAACGAGTTCTATAATGTTTTCCTTGTCTGTATTTCGGTTCTTCAGAGGTTCTAACAGGTACCGTCAGTCCATTTTAATTTTTATAACTGTCTTTATTTCTTTATTGGAGAATCCGTTGTTAATGAGTACCTGGTTGGCTCTCTCAAGTTCATTGTGTGTATTCTTCCATGTAGCGCAGTGGGTGAAGGCACGGTTAATATACGATATGTCAATCTTGTTCGGTTGCGTTTAGGGCATTTGCTGTATGCATTCATACAAAGTCCCGGATTGGTGGCTTTATTATGTACTTGGTCGTTATTGTTTCGATAATATTGGTAGTGAGGATGTCTAAAAATAGTAATTGATTGTTTTGGCTTTCTTCAATGGTGTAGTTGAGGGAAGAATATTCTTTGATGCCTCTTTCCAGCTTATGTATTTCCTCTTATTTTTGTACATTAATGTAAATGTTGTCTAGGTAGCTGCAGGAAATGTGGGGCTTGGGTACTCTTGAGAAAGCCCTTTCTTGGACCGATCCAATATAGAAGTTAGTAAAGAGAACTCCCAGGGAGAACCCATAGCGACTCCATTAACTTGGCGGTACATACTTCAATCACGTCTATAGAAAAGGGCTTCTTAAGTGCAGATTTGTAGGAGTTTTTTCATTTCCGCCCTAGGTATACCAACTGTGGGGCGATCATGGTACTGTTATGTTGGCATGATGACAAAGATGCCTACTTTATATGCTTTCCTGATAGTGATATTTCTGTTGTTTTTAAGCTGTTTAGTACTCTCTTTTGGACTGAAAGTGTTCCCTGCTTTTTCCTGCCTCTGCAAGGAGTTCATCTCTGAGAATTAGTGTGGTAGTGATTTTCTTGTCATCTTTTAGCTTGTGTATTTCGTCATGAAGCATTTCTATGTGAAGTCGTTTTTGATGCTTTCTCGGCTTACTGATATAGTGGCAATTAATTCCAAAGTTGAGTTGTTCTTGTTCCTTGATTAATGAGGACTCTGATAGGTTGATGTATGCCTTATTGGTTTCTGGAACCTTAAAGGGACTTTTATTTATATCCGCTAGTTTCTTGAGGGTTCTGGTACGTTATGTATCTTCATGCTGCTGTAGAATTTGTGACAGTTCTTGATCCATGTTCTGTTTCAAATCAAGGGGGAGGTTGTTGTCCTTCCATTCTTTTCGGTGCAGTTATAGTTCTCTTAGTAAGTCGGTAAAGGGTAGTTTTCTTTAGGGTAATTTGGCGAAGTAGGTGATCACGACGGTGTCTCACGTCTAATCCTCGTTTTCTGCAGCCCAGTCGGGAGACGTACGAGTATATATGTGAATTTGGGCAGTATATTTTCATTATGGCAGGTTTTATTGAAAGCGACCGCTAGTCTCATCTTAATAATTTTATTTACAATCGTCTCGATTTGTCTTATGTTCGCCTTTTATTCATTGTTCAACCCGTGAATAAGCCTACTGAAGTTCATTAGAGACTGATATTTATTAATTGCAAAAAGGTGGAAGGAAATTAATGCACCTTCAGCACTTTCTTTTATTATACTGACGTGTTTCGATACGACAAGTATTGACCATTTCCTACCTGCAACTCCTCAGCCTGCTAGTTCGCCTACTCGCGTCTACGTTCCGTTCGTGAGTTTGTTAACAGATTTTTTATAACATATAAACTAGAATTCATGTATTAATTTCCAATTCTAACCCGAAGATATCAAACAAAAATCCGTTTCTCTAAGACGCAAAATAAATTAATCTGACGAGCCCCCTTCAACAAAAGCACAATAGCAAGGATTGGTTGATGTAGATGGTAGACTAATAATCTTCACATTTATCGGCATCAGGCATTATTTACAATTATCTCTGATATCTTCTTTTAATTAGCTGCTATGGGTTCATCTCTCTCTTCAGACCACGTCCTTCCCAAGAAAACAAACTGCTATGATGGAATTTAATCCACATTGAATAATGTTAGTCACGGAATTGGGCTTGAGTTTGTGTAAGATGCTTGATGTACATATGTTGGAGGGGATCTATGTTAAAAAACATAATAAACCTTAAAAAACCACTCGTTAAAAATCACTTCTACTTTTAGAAATACTATCGTGTGTACACCAACGGTATTCGCAAATTTCAATAGATATTTTTTACCTAACACAGCATAAAATCAATATATATCCTACAACCCCTTTTTGACCCCAATTTATAACCCCAATAGTCTCAATCACTGTGCCACAAAAACCTTTACTAACTATGTGCTGGTCTTTTATAAATATTATCTTCTTTCTCATGCGTTTTTCGCGTAGATGTATGACACACAATTAACCCATATCCATTTTACCACTGTCAATTTAATAAAGTCTTACAGCACTTCTAATATTGACACCAGCTACTTTCTAATTTTTTTCACATTCCTCTTAAAGTCTATACTATTCGGCATGCCCTTAACAAGGTCAGTTCAACCATCATATTCACCTTTGCTTCCCTTTCGCCTACCACAAAAGGAACATGCTTTCTTTCACAACAGGATCAGGCTGAAGATAATTGCACACTCTTCCGATCCTACCACTCAGTCTTCTTTCACTTTTTGCGAAGTCTAGTTGTGCATTTTCACCATATTTTCACTTTCTATAACGTCAACATTGTCTTCATGAACCACTTTCCTCAAATATTCTATCCAAAATTTCACATTAGTTTTGTCTATATTTGCCTTTAAATTAAAAAAATCTTTCCCACTTGCTTTCACATACATACGCTCATAATAAAGTGTACTTCTATACCTAAGCCTCCTTTCTTTAAAATACAGGTATTAATTATAAAAGAATGCAATGCTTTACATTTTTATTTATCCTAGTATTTAGTTAAACGGAGCGGATTGATCATGATAATGAAAATCTTTCACCATTTTTGGTTAATTTCTCTGACCTAAAAAATCAGATAAATGTCCTTTCCACCTTGCTACGGCGAAATATGCGTGGTTGTTTGATGAGAAAACATCAATACAACACAATGTTTTTCTGTCTCATTTCGTAGAATTGTCAAGTAGCCAAACAAAGAATGAAACCCTTAAAAATGAATCCCATCCTCAATTGAATATTTATGCCCAAACAACTGATTCTCCATAATTAAAAGTTTATTTTCTTCCTATGGCAAAGGCATTTTGTCAAGGTATTTAAACAAAGTCAGACGACTTCAACATATTACAGGCTCGACGTGGAATGAGGTATATTTATTTTCATCGCTTCTCCAAATATATGCACGTCCTTAATGAGAATATAGAAGGATTCGTTACATCTATTATTTATACAAAACCCTTGCCATTGCGCAGGGTAACATTTCTCTACGCTCGTTATTTAAACAGGCAAATAATTATATAGATAGGCATAAAAATGCATTTTTAAACCAAGGAAAGAGCTATTAATAATGCAGGATTTTGCTACAAAATCCTAACAGAGAAAGTAGCGGGCCTGTGTAAGAGTGTGTATAAGAAGAATTGTCAAAAGCCGAAATATTTTAAGAAACATAGTCCTTTTAGCATGGATTTATCTTTAATATCCTATTTATCTGGACGTCAGTAATTTCTAGCAAAATCTAGGGCTTTCATACGGCTTGACTCAGTTAGTATTTCAGCATTGATAAATTGGGGAGTAATTTTTAGGGCGTCTTGAGAATGAGTCGGTAGGAAAGAGTCAGGCTGTTCAGGGTTGGCAGCTGCCGATAATGTCTCTCGCAAGTGATTTTATTCCAAAGAGCAGAGGGTTATATGCTTAAGTGATTCTGTTGTGTGTTAGGTGGCGGTGAATGAGAAAACTGCATTGTGCATTATTTTGAAACAAAAGAACTCTTTGCTTAATGGAATAAGCATACAACGATATTAGTATAACCAACGATAGTGTTTTTACTCGTTGAAAAGTGAATGCGGCAAGGAGAGAGGAAGTAAAAGATTGATACATAAATAGATAGGAAGAACTGAAATAGTTAAAAAGTTTGACGATGACCATCAGCAACCCTATGTTTTTTAACTTGACTAATAGTTGCAATAAGAGGTTGTAAAAATGGCTTCAATTCTTTTTAGCGTCCTATTTAATAGCAAAATTAATGCTCTGTTTCAGGAAGTGTGCTTATAGAACACGCCCAATATTATTTCCTTTGTAATATCATATTAAAAAAATAATTTTGAACAAATAGTACAAACTAAGCTTTCCTTGCCACCATTATCAGCATTTATCTACCTCAATTATTAATTATAGTGAAATTATCAAATTTTGCATTTATTGTAACGCCCATTGTAGTAAGAAAATGAGATAAAGGCTAGTGTTTGAGCAACAAAAACGTGCTGTTTGTTCTGCAAGAACTGCACTGCTGTATGAAAACAGTAAAGGCTTATTGTTTATTTTTAGCATACTTTCTTCTGTAGTTTTTTTTCTATTCTCTCCACTTCTCTTTTTCTCTCTGAACAACAGCTCGTCAATTAATTGCTGCTTACAATCTTAAAATCTATAGCAAATTTTTATCTTTCCTTATGTTATTGATTTTCGGAAATTTTTTATCACTTAATCTTAACATAATTGGTTTTATTAAATTTTGTTACTTGGTTTTGGGTCGAAATAATAATCAAGCCCTTGTTTTCTTTGCAACCAGGAACATTATGTGTTTTTACTCTGTGTAGGATATTACATAAATATTTCTACGGTGAATCTCCAAACTAGGGGTCATACAATCGTTGGCTTGCTTTAAATACATTTATTATAGTCCTAATTAAAAGAGAGTTAAAGATGCGGATAAATCCTGGTGGTGTTCTGCTGAAGTATACCAGACACGCTTATCAGGAGTGAATAAGAGCAATTGTCAATAAAACAAGAAGCAAGAAGGCTCGAAACATTTGTTTAGTTAAAAAAAGTCCTCATTGCACTTTTTCACTCTTCTCACAATAGTAAGGAAAACTGTATTGGGTGCATTAAAGGTATGCGGTTATTTTGTTAGTGCTTTTATATTGCAATATGAAGGTAGCTGCTTTTCATTGTTATACTGACTCATCTCAGTTACTCATATTTAGAAGAACTGTACCAATTTTCTTTGATTTATAAAAAGATTCCATACCTTTCTCATAAACTTTTCAATATTTGTGAAACAAAAATCCATGCTTGTGTTTTGGGAGGACATAAAATTTAGGCAAAAATCGAGGATTGATTGAAGAGTTTAGACAAGGATTATTTTGTTCTACCTCGCCCCCAAACTCTCGAAGGGTGACACTTTTGAAAATCTACGAAACTCTCACATATCTTACACCTGTCGGGCGATTGTGGTGAAACACTCGGGAAAGCTAATTAAGAACAACTTCCATTAATGAGTTTGTACGTGTTACGTTAAGAGTAATAGCCGTCCTAAGACAAGTTACGACACTTTGTACATAAATGTTCAGCCCAGACTTAAAACTAAATTACTAAATGTTAATTCACAACACTCGGAACTCATTACCATAAATTCAAGTGGTGCAGGTGCAGAACAGTCCATAAGTATTAATTTGAGGTTTCAAATAGCAGGCTGTTAAATCAACCGACAAGTAAATACCAATGATCCTCATAATTATAGATAAATATAGTTACTATATGTATTCATTTTCCTAAATAAAAGTTGGCTTATTTTTTCTGTCTTACGTTTTACTAAGTGCCAATTTAAAGTTCGTCAGAAAGATAAAAGAATTGATCCGAAGTAAACAAAAACAAAAAAATAAAAAACGGGAATTTCTATTAGTAATAAAACTGACTACTGAATAGAGGATCATAATGGTTCTGTAGTAATTATCTAGTTGAAAAGGATGGAAGAGTGGGAGAAGGTTACTATCTTTCTTTTTACTATTAGTCATATTGGGTTTGGTTGTGAGATTGATATCGATATTTTAGATCTCTTCATTCAGTTTTATAAGACAAATACTACGATATGGACTAAAGAGCGAATGGTATTTAAATATCTGTCGAGGAACAACTTTAGAGAGAAGATGTCCTCTTTTTAGTCGCGTACACTATATGTTACTATGTCGGTCCTTCGGGTGGTAACCATTTCAATTTTCAATCAGTTTTTTGTCAATAACATCGTAACTATTAGGCCGATTCTAACGAAATTTGAAACCCTTATGTTGTTTTTAATTCTCGTTCGAATGATAAAATTGCCAAGGTCCTTTCCACGTTAGTCCGGGAACTATTGAAAGTTGTGAAACTAGTAAGGTCATATGGTCATAAGTCAGAATGATTGAGAGCACGCAACAAGAAAAATAAGGATAAGGGGAAATAATTGAAATATCCTGAACGGGAATCGAACCCGAGTCTCTCGATTTTGGGTCAGGTGCTCCACTACTAAGCTCATTGTGATTCGATCATGTAAGGTAATGTTCACTTTCTTTTTTCAGTTTTTACTATATTGTATATATATGCAATTCTCTCTCTCCTTTCTCCATTTAAATTGGTAAATTTAGTACTATTGAGTGTAAAAGAACAAACTCTGACCACACCCCCAATTTATCGGAGACCACGTGCTATTATATCCAGCCATGGAGGACGCCATTTCCTGTTCAAACATTTTCGAATTTTCGACTCCTCAGCACGTTGAGAAAATATTTCCTAATGCTGCGAACTCGTCCCAAGCCTCCCCCTCCCCTCCGGTGACGAGGTGTGAAAGACCCGCTCTGTCTCGCCCTTGCTGCTGAAATGATGAATCGACTCCGTTTCCGGAATAAGATGTGTTGAGCTTGTGACTCTTTTCTCCAAACTTCCTTTTTCCCTTCAGAATTGCGCATACAAATACTCGAGTTATTCTGTAGTTCGACGAGTCCAGCCGCACCTCAAGGCCGTCCTTATCGTTTCGTCCCGTGAGCGTTCGTCAGACTGCAGACTTCTTCAGCCTTGATTCTATTCAAGTCAATTAGTAGTTTCTGCGAACGGCAAGCCTTTGAATTTGCGCAACAGTCTCCCTTCGTTTAATCGAACCGAAGAAAATCTCCATCGATTACCTTTGAGGAAAGAAAATTCCTCTTTCAATGGAATTACGAGAATTCCCACATTCCCCGTCGAAATTCCTCTTTAAAGTATGGCTATCTTCATCGGAAGGTTGGTTCAGATCGTGCTCCACCTGCCTCATTCGGATCGTGCCCTACCTTCCTCATTCGGATCGTGCCCCACTTGCCTCATTCGGTTCGTGTCCCACGTTCCTCATCGGAACGTTCCCCACTCGCCTCATCGCAAGAAAGACCTTCCTCGAAGTCACCGACCCGTAAGTCTGAAACCCCCTCCATTTTTAGTATTGTTAAGTTCCCCCTTTTGATCTGAGCCTAGTTACATTAATTAATTAACTCCATTTGAGAATCCATCCTCACAATAATTATCAAGAGACTCTTTCAATTTAAATAATTCCCCTGTACCTATTATTACTCTTAATTTTATCTTGGTAAATTAAACTATATTATTGTTGTTTCATCTTTAACTAACCTTAAACGATACTTTCGGCCTATTGAAGTAAATCTCGCCAACCATTTATGCACTCTGTTTGATTATTAAGGATTTGAAAGCCAACGCTTCAAGTAAGTTTGATCTCCTAGTCGGTGGTTAATCCCTGCGAACAGTCCTTCAACGGTTTGCGATTGCAGTAGGTGATTAAGTCACCCCCTTCCCACACACATAATATAGGAGTAGTGTATGGTATAGAGTGGTTGTACCACGACATATATTATATATATATTACTTCTGTATTATAAAATATCCTTGCCACGAATCGAACCCGAGTCTCTCGATTTAGGGTCAGATTCTCCACCACTAAGTTCATTGTGATCCGATCATGAAGTTAATGTTCACTTTCTTTTTTCAGTTTTTACTATATTGTGTATGTATGCAATTCTCACTCTTTTTTTCCATTTAAGTTGTTAAATTTCGTATTCTTGAGTTTATTTTAGTTTTTTCGTTAGATTTATATAATTTATTTTCAAATATGTTCTGCTATACTTTACCTCAATAGTTTTTGGCTTTGTTTTTTTACCAATATAACATCCATTCCAGTATTTGCTGCGTTTATGTCATTTCGCCGATTTATAGTATTACACTATTGAACTTGTGCTGTAATCTAGGTTTTTAGTATTAGATTCAATGTACTGATTTACTGTTGAACTGATTTTTTAGTATTTTAAATTTTTTTATAGCTCCTGAAGATTGGCTTTGTAATAAGCCAACCCAAAACGGAGAAATTAAAAATAGGAGGACTCGGCATCTTCGTTTTGTCTTTCTTAATTAACCCACGAGTGCCTTTTGCCCATTTAAATGGGCGCATTATATGATCTTTATTTTGGTAGTAAATTTTAACGTTTCCTTTTAAATAATTTTTCTAGGACTAAAGGCAAATAGAAAACGTTAACAATTTCATCTGGCAACATCAACTATCAAATTCATATGTAAAAGATAGAAAAGGGTTGAAAAGGTAGAAAGAGTATCATGCGCTCGTGGGTAAACATTAAACTCAAACTTTGTAGAGAAAATCAAGGTGAATACAGATATATATATATATATATATATATATATATATATATATATATATATATATATATATATATATATATATATATATATATATATATATATATATATATATATATATATATATATATATATATATATATATATATATATATATATATACTAAGAATTTGAACACTCGCAGAAGTCCAGATAACATGGTTTGCCGACGATACCAAGCTTAATATGAACTTGCAAAGAATGGGAATACTGCCCGCCTGCAGGAAGATCTTGTGAAGATTGGGGAGGCACGTGGCAAATGTCTTTTAACGTGAACAAATGCAAAGTGATGCATATCGGCCACAGAAACCCCCAATCTCAGTATATCCTCAAGGGCATTGCTCTTGAATCGAGTGACACTAAGAAGGACTTGGGTTTAATTATCACTAGCGACCTCAAGTTCTCGAAACAGTGCATCGAGGCAGAGAAGAAAGCCCAAAGTATGTTAGGCTACATAAAGCGCCAGTTTGGATACCGTAACAGGGAGATAGTACTTTGTCTGTACAACTCCCTCGTTTGGCCGCACCTGGAGTATGCCGTACAATTTTGGAGTCCTTCGTTTCGAAAGGACATCGCAAGGTTGGAACGCGTACAAGCCAGGGCAACCAAACTGATTTTCTCTATCCCAGATAAATGTTATGAGGATAGACTAAGGGAATTAGATCTGTTCTCGCTGGAAACCCGTAGACTACGTGGTCAGCTTATCGAAGTTTACAAAATACTTCGAGGGTTCGACAATGTTGACTACCGGGATATTTTTACACTAAGTGAGAACAGAACGCGCAATCACGGCTTCAAACTTGAACTGAAGCGTTACAACCGCAATCTGTGTGGAAATTTTTTCACTTACAGTATCTGCGGTAAGTGGAACTTACTTCCAGTGGAAGTTGTCAACAGTGAATCTGTTGACCAGTTCAAGTCAAGACTAGACAAAGTCTTGAAAAGTGGCCGTTTAGGGACGCAAAACAATTGAGCAGCCATGTGCCCGCTCGATTGCTGGTCCAAAGGAACCCTCTTTTAATGGACCGTAAGGTCTCCTAGGGTACTTTCTTTGCTTGTAACTCCTTTTTACTTACTATTCCATCCATATACTTCTCTCTTTGTCTTCCTCTTGCTCTTCTTCCTGGGATTCTTCCAGTTAGACTCAAGTTTTTTATTTTTCCTCTTCGCATAACATGTCCTAACTTCTCATTTGACTTCCTCTTAGATTTTCCAGTAATTCTCTTCCAGTTCCTATTTGCCTCAATACCTCTTCATTTGATATTCTCTCTAAACACGAGATCTTTAACATTCTGCGTCAAAACCACATCTCGAATGCCTCCAAGTTTCTGATCCATACAGCACTGCCGTCTTAAGGCAAAAAGCATTAACTGCAAAGATGCGAATTTTGAGATTTTGGTACCGTTGGATTCGTCTCGACGAGACGCATCTAACTAGAAGGTTGCCAGTTATGCTATTTAATTCATTAAAATTTTTAGAGAGCTCAAAAAGCATTATCTCCACCTAAAATAAAAGGATTTTTCAGGCAGAAAGCATTAATCCTTTCTTTTCAGGCAGAAAGCATTAAATACAAAATTTTAGCTAGATAATGCGTTTTTCCTGCAAATGTAAATGTGAATTCCCATAGCAAGTTGCAGACAAAATGCATTAAGTAGATTATACAATATGATTAGCATTGAGAACTCAGTCTGAGCTGCAATTCCGTCATGTTTCTGCAGGTTCTGATCTGTTTGAACAAAGCAAAACATGATTAATTTCAGGTACCTATATCTCGATCATAATTTGAAAGAGGGATTTCATTTCACTTCTGTCCTTCTAATTGAAAGGTCTGAATAAATTGTTTCGTAATGTTTACCAGTGCACAAGCCGTTTTTAGGGAATTGAGGAAAAGGTGAGTAACTTCTTTTAACTGATGATATTATGTTTAAATTCTATAGCTAATGTTAATGTTGAATGTCAACCTAACTTTTTTGTTTGTTTTTAAATATACAGGGTGGGCCAAAAAAAGGGGCCATTATTAAAAGACTGACTAAAACTTTATTTTTCTATACCTATTTTTAAACTAAACATTATCTACGGTTTAGTTTTAAAAATATAAAAATAAATTTTAAGTAAATTTTTTAATAATACCCCTTTTTTTAGCCCACCCTGTATTTTTCAAGAATGAAAGAAATAAAAATTGTACAGCTGTTTAACAAAAGACAGTGCTTTTCCGAGAAATAATTTGCTTTGTTTGAGCACAACATGATTCTTTGTACAATTTCTCTTAAATTAGTGAGGTTAATATACTAAAATTTATGTGAAATAGAGTTTGGGATGTCTTTCTGTGCATGTAAAAGTTATATATAGATCAAGTTTTTGGTTCATAACTTTTTAACCATTGGTCATATGGACTTGGAAATAGTTTTAAGCACCCCACAGCCCCAAATTACATAAGATGATATATATATTTTTTCCCATTTAGGCTCTGCAGAGTGTGACACACACACACACAGATAAGATCAGACTTATATCATAGTATATACATATATAATATATATAGCTCAATTTTCTATATCGTTTTCTATATAATTAATAAGCTAATAAATTTTTTTTATCCTTTACAGTGGAGTAATTCCAAATGATGATGATGCTGAATCAAATAGGAGTATAGATGAAAATGAACATCAAGAAGTTTCTCAGAACATTCAAATTCCCCTTGAACAAAATCATCAAGAACCCTCTCAGAATAATCAACTTCTTCTCCTGGAACAAAGCCCTCAAGAACCCTCTCAGAATATTCAACTTCTTCCCCCTGAACAAAATAGTCAAGAAACTGCAGCAGCTGATGAAAGAAAAAAATCAAAGAGATTACGAACAGCTAAAGCTCAATTAGAAGCTCAAAGAGAAAAACATCCATTGCTTCCTCCCTGCAAAGATTCGTGTAAGCAACAGTGTACTAAATCCACTTCTCCTGAATTGCGGAATACCATACATAGTGAGTTTTGGAAAATGGACAAATCTGTTCAAAAGCAGTGGCTTTTAGGAAGAATAAAGAAAAACCCCACGACTGAGCGCAGACGCTCCAATTCCTCATGCTTTACAAAGTCATGCACCTTCGTATACACTTTTTTAAATGAGTCAGGGTCAGAATTCAGTGTGTCAGACAATGTTTTTACACACAATAGGCTTTTCAAGTAATCGCATTATTTTGGATGTGTTTAAAAAAGCTTCTACTAGTTTAGGTGGATCTAATTCTTTAAGTGATTTTTAGTTTTTTGATATGAGGGGAAAACATGAACCTAGCAACAAAAAAATGAAGAAATCATTATTGATCACATAGAAAAGATGAATCCACAAATTTCGCATTATAGGAGAGAGCACGCTCCAAATAGAAGATATTTATCCCCTGAATTAACAGTGAAGGATTTATATAAAACCTTTATTGAAGAGAACCCTGATTTTTGCTCCTACGCTACATACTCAAGAGTGTTTAACAAACTAAATATTGGATTTGGAACTGACTCTACTGATCTTTGCGACACCTGTTTATATGTTATAAATTATTCAGGTATATTAGATGAATCACTGAAAGCAAAATGGACTATGCATAATGAACTTGCAAAAGATGCACGAAGAGCATATGATTACGATTGCTCTCAAAAATGGGATTCTACAACCCAAGTTTTTGCTGTTGATATTCAAAAGATACTTCTTTTACCTATTATGAAAGGTTTAAAAACTTGTATATTTACTCCACGCCTGATAATTTTTAATGAGACATTTGCATGTATCGGCCAAAAAGAAAAATCAACTTATAATCATTATGCAGTCCTCTGGACAGAATCAATTGCTGGCCGAAACAAGGAACATGTGGCCAATGCTTATTTAGACTTAATAAGAACAGAAAGAGATGCTGCTAATTTCATTTTTTGGGCTGACAATTGTGCCGCCCAAAATAAGAATTGGGCACTTTACAGCGCAATGATAATCCTTGTTAACACCAGTGAACAAGTCAATAGCATCACCTTTAAGTATCTAGTGCCTGGGCACACCTTCATGGCCGCCGATGGCATCCACGGCCACATAGAAAAAAATATTAGGAAAAAGGATAATATCTATGACTATCAAGATTTGAAATCAGTTATTGATGCATCCGTTAAAAATTTGAAAGTATTAGATATTAATTTTAGTGCCTGTTTTAACGATATTCCGGATATTTCGGTCGAGAGAAAAACTCGGCTTCGTGAAGGGATAAAAGAAACAAACCTTTCATTGTTAGCAGAGATTGTGGAAGCAAAATTTGAAAAGGGTAGCCGTATCTTAAAATATAAAACCGACTACAAGGGAGACTTTAAAGTTGCAGACTTTGTTCATGCTAGTTTAAATTTCACAAAAAAATAAATGGAACAACCTATGTCAGATTGCCCAAGAGGCTCATCTTCAAAAAAGAAAGAAAATATTTTAGACAAGCTTGTAAGTTTAATGCCTGAAAACAGGACAAAATTTTGGATCAATTTACCAGAAAGCAAGAACAGCCCAGATCTTCTTGGAAGCGTATAAACCCCAATTTTTTTTCTTTTGATTGCTGACATTACGTATGCAGCAATGAAGTTTCAATAATTGCAAGATTTTGTTTGTTGGAAAAAAAATTAAATTGATATTCTTACGTATAGGTAGGTAGCTCTATTCATATACCTAGGTATACTTTTGAACTATTTTTGCTCTATTATCCAGTTATAAGATTTGCCATAATTTTCATTATTTTTGCAAATATTTCTTTTTCATTATCGTGTTGTCTTTTGTTTGCTGCAATTAGGTATGTAGGAAAAGTAAAGTTTTACCAAAGATTTTATTTATTTTTAGGTTTCCTGCATTAACTAAGGAAAAAATATTTTCAATTACCTACCTAGTTATGTTGTCTATAATGTTTTCTTTCTGTTTTCTGTAATAATATTGCTTTACAATGTATCTTTTTTATTTTCCTTTCCAAACTTTTCTGGTAAAAGTTAAAATGATAAAATATGTATTTACCAATAGAGTCTAATGATATAATAGGTACCTATCAATTATTTAGATATAGGTATACCTATACCATTTTTCCACAAAAATCATTTTATTATAAGATGACCCAATTATTATAACTGTTTTCAGGTAAAAAGCATTAAGTCAAAATTTACTGGACAAATTTGAATATATTGAAGTTATTAACTGATTAAACCAAATTATATTACAAGATTCATATAGATGAATGCTTACAATTACCAAGAAAAAAAAAAAAATTACGATTAATGTTATCAGATCCTGATTTGAGGCCGAAATCCGTTTTTTGCGTTTTCCCAAAATTGACAATTTTGCAGTTAATGCTTTTTGCCTTAAGACGGCAGAGCAGCATAAACCAGACATAAGTTTTAACAGTTCTTTTTTTTGTTTGTTTTGAGAGGCATCTATTATATAAGATATTTCTTATCTTCTGAAATACCTTCTTTCTCTCTCAGAATCTTTTCTTAATTTCCCTGTTACATCTTGCATCTTCTGTAATATAACTTCCCAAGTAGCAAAGTCTTCTTACCCGCTTAATAGCTTTGTCATTTACTCTTACCATGCACCTAAGGATCTTGGCCTTTTTACTAATTACCATAACTTTTGTTTTATCCACATTTATTGACAGGCCTTTTTCTTCCCTCCTTTCCTTTACCACTGTTAAAATGCCCTTAAGTTTTTCCTGGGTGTCAACAATTAGTACCGTGTCATCAACATACCTTATGTTGTTTATATTTTGGCCTTCTATGTTTAAACCTTAGATATCATCAATTGTTCTCATTATATCTCGTTGTACGAGGAGAACAGATCTGGAGAGCGAACGCACCCCTGTTTTATTCCTTTTCCTATATCTAACCAATCACTCAAATCTACCCCACTCTTTCTGCTGCCTTCTGATTCCAGTATAGTTTGTGTATAATTCTCAAATCTTTTCCAGTTACTCCCACGGGCTTCTAAATGTCAATTAGGTCTTCATATTTGACTCGATCGAATGCTTTTCATAATCTATAAAACACAGGTACATATCCTTCTACATCTCAATACTTCTATCATTTCTTGTTCATTTACTTTCTGTGAAGCCATATTGCTTTACTACTATTTCATTCCTTATATTCTCTCTAGAACTACCCTTAGGATTACTTTAACTAAGTGACTCAATATACGAGTACTTATAGTTCCGTGTTTATTGCACAATTCTTCGATATACTCTTTCCATCTATCAAGTACATTCTTTTCCATTGCTATTTGACCGTTTTTCCATTATTTTTTCGCCTGTACGTAATCTTCCTTTAGCAGTAAGTTTTTTTACTCTTTCATACAACATATGTGTATCCCTCTCTGATAAATCTTCAATTTTATCACACTGGTAATTTATAAAATTTTCCTTTGCAGCCGAGCATCTTTTTATTTCTCTGTTTATTTCTCTATATCTCAAAACATTACTATATTTATATTTCCTCCTTTCTTTTATTATCCGTTTTCTACTTTTGTCTTGCACGTCTTTCTTTCTTTGGCAGTATTTCTTAAGCTACTTCTGAATATGCTCTTTGTAAACCTTTCCATTCATTTACAAATTCATTCATATCACTCTCACCTGCAAGTACTTCATATCTCTTTTGGACTTCAACACTATATCGCTCTTTTATGCCTTCTTTTGCAAGTTCTTTTAAAATTATTCTCTTCTTGCTTTTTCTCCTCTGCATGTTTTTCAATCTTAAGTCTTACCACTGCTACTACGGGGTTATGGTCACTGTCACAGTCAGCATCAGGGTAAGTTTTACAATTGATTATTGAATTCCTATATATTTTAGTTAGTTATATAATCTATTTGATTCCTGTGATTATCTCCTAGGCTCATAGGAATACGTAAAAATAAAACCCTATACAATGAGTATACAAAAAATACTACAAGGACTTGTTTCAATTCAAAGAGGAGATATGGAAAAAACATTATTAGTAACAATATTGCATTCGTAAAATTTCATAAAAAACTATTAACAAATGGTATTTAATTATTCTTTAAAGCGCGAGGTATCCAAAGAAATTACAAAAACAACCAAATTATTTGTTTTGATTAGACATAGGTAGTTATTTTTTCATTTTAACATATGTTGCTAGATATATTAACGATGGTAGATTGGTTGGCTAAGTAATTAAATTATATATGAAGGGACTGCAGTTCAATCTGAATTAAATGAAGTCTTGATTAATACGATGAAAATCGATTAGCAAATGCTATTGCCTGTTCATTTTTATATTAGCCAGGATCTTAAAGTTATCTACATTAAGCTATGTATTCCATTTTATGATGTTCCTGCGTATGGGAAAATTTTCCTCATGTGCTAGAATGTTCACGGCTCTGTAACTAATACCTAAGCGGGCCGAAACCCTGTCCTGTAGTTTACGTATAGTGCTACCTATGTAGGTTTCTCTAGAACAACTAGGGCAAGTGAATTCGTATATGAGATCACTAAACAACCATAAGGGAATTTGTCTTTTTAAAAGTTTTAAGATGCCTTATATCGGATAATAAGAGGTAACTTTTTCTTTGGTGACAAAACGGGTTTAATAATAAGCTTGTATATTCTGTTTACAAATGTTTTGATGGTCTTCTCAACAATTCATATAGTGAATGAATTGTTAGCAAAATATTTGGTTAGGAACTTAACTTCTTTATCTATTGCAAACAAGTCGGATGAGATTTGGAAGCCTTTGTAAAGTTAAGTTTTAATGGACCTAATTTTATATGATATATCACAGAAGCTGAAAGATTTAAGTCCTAGACCCGAAAAAGTGGGATTTCTATAAATTTCAGTTTTAATATGGTAAATAAGGATTTGATGTTGAAACTATTAAACACTTCGTCTGAAAATTTGAGGTTCTGCTCAGCTCAAACACTTAGAAGCGTGTAATAATTAGTGATAGATAATTCATTTTTGCTGTTTGATGAAAGAATATAAATCAAAAATTTAGATAACTGATGAGAGTGAATTTTCTAGGATGCAACAATTAGTCGCAAAGAACTTTAGGCAGGATATAAAGCGTACCAAGTAAAGATCCAGTGGCCCTTAATTAGTTGTACATGCAGTAAGTTATAATAGATTCAGATTTCAAATTATTAAGAAATCTGTTGACTGTATTTAGACTAAATTTAGTAGAATTTAATGGAGTTTCAAGAATTTTCAATAATATGCCCGAACACATTCTTGGAAACTTCTAGAACTTTCTGGAATATTACTTCAGAAACATTTATACAAGGATTCTCAGATCTGCTATCGTCTTAGCTCTAGTGACCCTAGTAAACACATCAGAAGCGAAATGGCATCAAGAGGCTGTGTGATAGAACGTGTTGAAGCTGCGTTTAATTTCAACTCCTATCCCGTATTATTTAAAACCACGATGCTGCCCACGTGCATCTTCGATTCGAGGCTTGGAGTCTTATCACAGCTAACGGATGTCAATGTTTAAACAAGGAGGTTATCGTCCCCCCGTTCGCCCCCATACGCCAACCTCGCCAGATTGAGTTAGGTTTATGGGCAGATAAGGCATTGTTCTCCGGCCCGGCTGTGCATTCCCTCCAAGCTTTCACTCCATTTTCCCCCACGCCAAGGAGATGTCCTGGCTATTTATATGGAAACTTTACCACTAAGATCAGATTGGAGATCCAGATTTTCGTCGCGAAACATCACCACGACCCTCTCTCCCTTTGTGCGCCAAGGGACCTCGACCTCGAGATTCACCATCACTTGTCCAGAAGGAGGACAATATTCCTTGAGTGCCAAAGGTTCGAGCCTTTCCGACGCCAAGTCCCCAAGGCTTCCCCCCCTGTTGTTCAAAGGAGAACAGCATTAGAACAGCCATTGTTCGTTTTGAGCCCTTCGCCAAGAAACGGTTCTCATCCCCCCCTGTTGTTCAAGGAGAACAGCATTAGAACAGCCATTGTTCGTTTTGAGCCCTTCGCCAAGAAACGGTTCTCACCCCCCCCATCTGTTGTTCAGAGGAGAACAACATTAGAACAGCCATTTTTCCTGAGCCCGTAGACAAGAGACGGTTCTCATCCCCCCCTTTGTTCAGAAGAGAACAACCTAGAACAGCCATTGTCCGTTTTGAGCCCTTCGCCAAGAAACGGTTCTCACCCCCCCTGTTGTTCAAGGAGAACAACATTAGAACAGCCATTGTTCTTGAGCCCGTAGACAAGAGACGGTTCTCATCCCCCCCTTTGTTCAGAAGAGAACAACCTAGAACAGCCATTGTTCTTCAAGCCGTTCGTCGAGAAACGGTTCTCCTTCCCAAGACGCCTCGTCAGGATCCTTTTATTCCCCCCCTTCGTCTGGAGCTCACCAGCGGACCGAAACTCCTTTGCACCACCTTCCACTGCACCACTAGTGCCAAAGTTACGTAAGCCAAACTTCACCTTTGAGTATTGATCCCTTTTGTCAATTCTATCCTGTGCTTTAAATTGTTTATCGAACCATCCCATCTCTTTAACTCTATATTTGTTTTACCTTTTTTTTAATCCCTTAAATCCTTGGATTAGCCCGAGTCTCCACGACCCTTTCCATTCTGTTAATGTCAATATTTTCCGTTTTTGTGTATTGTTTATAGTTATTATTAATAAAACTCTATTTTATTAATGATAGCAATATTATTTATCCTTGAGCTCAGTTCCACTTCTTAAGCATATCGAAGATACATAATATCGGCCGCCAGACAGTAACGCACTCAAAAGATAATTAAGGAAGTTCCCTCAACGAATAGTGATATACGTAGGTGAGTCAAAAAGTTCTCAGACAAATGGCATAAAATTTTTATTTGTAATAATACTGTAATCATTTTTCTACATAAGCTCCATTAACATCTATACACTTTCTTAATCTATGAATCCAACGGTAAAGACCATCTTTGTAGAATTCACGGGGTTGTCTCTGGCACCAAGTAATGACCTGCTTTTTTGCTTCATCTAATGATTGAAACCGGGTTCCTTTTAGGTGTCCCTTTAAATTTGGTTAGGTTAGGTAACCTAACCTAACCTAACCTAACCTAACCTAACCTAACCTAACCTAACCTAACCTAACCTAACCAAATTTAAAGGGACACCTAAATGGAACCCGGTTTCAATCATTAGATGAAGCAAAAAAGCAGGTCATTACTTGGTGCCAGAGACAACCCCGTGAATTCTACAAAGATGGTCTTTACCGTTGGATTCATAGATTAAGAAAGTGTATAGATGTTAATGGAGCTTATGTAGAAAAATGATTACAGTATTATTACAAATAAAAATTTTATGCCATTTATCTGAGAACTTTTTGACTCCCCCTCGTATGGTATATCGTCGGGAGTCATTCTACGACATATATATATATACTATTTAAATTTGGTATCAGGTGTGTAAGGTTTAACGCTATATCTTTGCAAACACTGGTCTCAGTCGAGTAAAGCATAGTTTATTCGTTATAATAATAGAATATAGTAGTTCCCTTTTGTTTTAACGATTGCTATTCCCCTTTTTTTTTTAACTTAAGAAGCTGGAGTAGCTCAAGGAACGGTTATAATAATTTGTTTTGTGTTTTTTTGTGATTTTAGTCAGTGGTTATTTAGATTGAGAAACCAAGTACGAATAGGTCAGTGCCCATATTTAGGTAGGCTAATTCTATAGAGGCATAATTCTTGTTGCGAGGAATTTTAGTTGGTTAACTAGTGCGCCCCTAAGTGCAAAGATGACTCAGTTTGAAATCCTTAAAGCGCAAGGAGAATCCTTGGGACTTTCCGGAAAAGAACTAATTAAGTACATAAGAGAGGAATGGATAAGACAAGTGTACCTTCACCATCAGATTGAACTAGCTCGGATTGAAGAAAAATATCAAAGAAAAAAGGGTCAACGAGAAAGAGAAATACAACAAGAAGAACGAGAAAGAGAAATACAACGAGAAGAACAAGAAAGAAATTATACGAGAAGAACGAGAAAGAGAAATACAACGAGAAGAACGAGAAAGAAAAATACAACAAGAGGAACGAGAAAAAGAAATCCAACGAGAAGAAAGAAGGAAGGATTCGCGCCCCTTCCCAGGAAAGCTGACAAAGTTTCCGAGCCCCGTAAAACCCCCAAACTTCTTTCCCCAAAACCAACAACGGGACTCCAAACCTCCCGTTAAGACTTCTCCTCCATCTCTCTTCCCGAAGCGACCAATCATATGCTTGACCTGTGGTGTAGAAAACCACATGACCTGGAATTGCCCCCAAAATTCTAGGCTTAAAAGCGGACCAGCCCACCAAGTTCACCAGATTAATGCAACCCCGGCTCCCCCGGTGGTGCAGACCCAAGCAGAAACTTCTCCCCCTCCGTCAGGCCACCAGGTAAATTTTGTTTTTGGTAAAAGTTCATCGGGAACTTGGAAATATGAGGAGGGCAGCGTGGACAGCTGTCGAGTATCGACTCTCGTCAGGGACACAGGATGTACGTGTTTCATCGTGTCCGACGAACTCCTCCCAGTGGCCTCTAACCACGAAAAATTTGCGGTGGTACATGACCACCTTGGGCGGGCGAACCGATTCCCCGTCGCTAGATGTTACCTGCAGTGTCAATATTATAATGGCTGGGCTGAAGTCATTGTAGCACCCATACAATTCTGTTCCGTACTTATAGGACAGAGCCCCCAAGTAAGTTTCGACCCTGTGTTTCAGGCCGCCCTTCCTCAAGGCCGAGATAAGAAAGAAGCCCAGGAGCCCGTCCCCATCAGAACCCCGATACCGTCCGATTTCTCGGAGACCCCTAACCAGGACTTTAGGACGGCAAAAGAGGAGTGTGAATCACTAACACCCTTAGGTGATAAGGCCCAAGACAAGGACACGGAGACTGTCCATGGACCTCAAGAAAAAAAGAACCCCCAACGCGCCCATGGAGATACCTTCGTAGAACTGGACGAAACATCGGCGCTTGAAGAGGATTGCCCCGCGGAGTCCCTTAATGTAATCCAGACAGTGTGCATCCAACCTGATGCCGATTACCCTCCTCCTTCCCTACCAGGCAAGTCTTTAGAACCCTCTGACCTGGATAGTGACGCGCAGCTGACACCACGTCAAAAGAGTCAGCTACAAAAACTAATTAAATGGAATCACCATTTACCCGCCCTATTAGCTCTTTTTGAGCGACTGCGTAAAAATGGCCTCAGCATTGGCCCCAGCAAATGCCATTTTGCTCACGAAACCATCAAATATTTGGGTTTCAAAATAGGACAAAGCAAGTTAGGTCCCCACGAGAACAAGATTAAGGCAATCGCCCACATGCCCCTCCCGATTACAAAGAAGCCATTAAGATCGTTCCTAGGATCAGCTTCTCCCTATCAGCGATTTGTTCCGAATTTCACTGCAATTTTGGCCCCCCTATGCCCCCTTCAGGAAAAGAATTTCCCCGATCGTTTACGTTGGAATGATGTCGCTGTTTCCCATTTTAATCAGCTCAAAAGTAAGTTCATTTCTGCCCCCATTTTAAAGTTGCCCAACCCGGAAAAATCCTTTGGGGTTAAGACCGACGTGATCAACGAGGGCATTGGAGGTGTACTCCTTCAATACGTGGATGACAGAACGAGTCATCCAGTTGCATATGCTAGTCGTCAATTATTACCACGTGAAAAGAGATATGCCACTAGAGAAAAGAAAGCTCTATCAATTATCTGGGTCATAGACAAATTCAAGCTGTACTTGATATGTAAAGAATTTCAAATAGGAACCGACCACCGTCCGTTAGCCTATATTAGGAATGTGCGATACTCCAACGGCCGCATCATGCGCTGGAGTTTACTCTTGCAAGAGTATCAGTTTAAAATAAATTAGATAAAAGGTTCCGATAACCAGGTCGCTGACGCACTCAGTAGGAATGCGTTACCGAATAGCGTAGAATAATTGTATTTATAGGATTAGTATCTCCATGTAGGTATATACCGTCTTGTACGACTTAATTTAAGATTCTTTTGTAATATAATTAATTAATGTATATGTCTGAATTTTGTAACGCTCAATGTCTAATTTTTTGTATGTATATATATTTGTTCTTATTAATTTACGTATAAATTATTTTGTCCCGTATGTACTAAGTTTATATCATTTCATTGTTCCATGCCCTTTTTTTTTCTTTGATTAAGTTGTATTAAAGGTTATTTTCCCCTGTAATCTAAAGATCAAAATGATCATATGTATTGAGGTAATACTAGTTAGGTGCAGGAAGGTACGGTTGGTACAAGAAAACGAGTTCCCCACAACGGAGCTCTATCGTTGTCCCTTCTCTCTTTTTTTTTCAAAGTGACAACTTCCCCTGGAATGGAGGGTTGTGATAGAACGTGTTGAAGCTGCGTTTAATTTCAACTCCTATCCCGTATTATTTAAAACCACGATGCTGCCCACGTGCATCTTCGATTTGAGGCTTGGAGTCTTATCACAGCTACCGGATGTCAATGTTTAAACAAGGAGGTTATCGTCCCCCCGTTCGCCCCCATACGCCGACCTCGCCAGATTGAGTTAGGTTTATGGGCAGATAAAGCATTGTTCTCCGGCCCGGCTGTGCATTCCCTCCAAGCTTTCACTCCATTTTCCCCCACGCCAAGGAGATGTCCTGGCTATTTATATGGAAACTTTACCACTAAGATCAGATTGGAGATCCAGATTTTCGTCGCGAAACATCACCACGACCCTCTCTCCCTTTGTGCGCCAAGGGACCTCGACCTCGAGATTCACCATCACTTGTCCAGAAGGAGGACAATATTCCTTGAGTGCCAAAGGTTCGAGCCTTTCCGACGCCAAGTCCCCAAGGCTTCCCCCCCTGTTGTTCAAAGGAGAACAGCATTAGAACAGCCATTGTTCGTTTTGAGCCCTTCGCCAAGAAACGGTTCTCATCCCCCCCTGTTGTTCAAGGAGAACAGCATTAGAACAGCCATTGTTCGTTTTGAGCCCTTCGCCAAGAAACGGTTCTCACCCCCCCCCATCTGTTGTTCAGAGGAGAATAACATTAGAACAGCCATTGTTCTTGAGCCCGTAGACAAGAGACGGTTCTCATCCCCCCCTTTGTTCAGAAGAGAACAACCTAGAACAGCCATTGTTCGTTTTGAGCCCTTCGCCAAGAAACGGTTCTCACCCCCCCCCTGTTGTTCAAGGAGAACAGCATTAGAACAGCCATTGTTCTTGAGCCCGTAGACAAGAGACGGTTCTCATCCCCCCCTTTGTTCAGAAGAGAACAACCTAGAACAGCCATTGTTCTTCAAGCCGTTCGTCGAGAAACGGTTCTCCTTCCCAAGACGCCTCGTCAGGATCCTTTTATTCCCCCCCTTCGTCTGGAGCTCACCAGCGGACCGAAACTCCTTTGCACCACCTTCCACTGCACCACTAGTGCCAAAGTTACGTAAGCCAAACTTCACCTTTGAGTATTGATCCCTTTTGTCAATTCTATCCTGTGCTTTAAATTGTTTATCGAACCATCCCATCTCTTTAACTCTATATTTGTTTTACCTTTTTTTTAATCCCTTAAATCCTTGGATTAGCCCGAGTCTCCACGACCCTTTCCATTCTGTTTATGTCAATATTTTCCGTTTTTGTGTATTGTTTATAGTTATTATTAATAAAACTCTATTTTATTAATGATAGCAATATTATTTATCCTTGAGCTCAGTTCCACTTCTTAAGCATATCGAAGATACATAATATCGGCCGCCAGACAGTAACGCACTCTAAAGATAATTAAGGAAGTTCCCTCAACGAATAGTGATATATGGTATATCGTCGGGAGTCATTCTACGACATATATATATACTATTTAAATTTGGTATCAGGTGTGTAAGGTTTAACGCTATATCTTTGCAAACACTGGTCTCAGTCGAGTAAAGCATAGTGTTATTCGTTATAATAATAGAATATAGTAGTTCCCTTTTGTTTTAACGATTGCTATCCCCCTTTTTTTTGAAACTTAAGAAGCTGGAGTAGCTCAAGGAACGGTTATAATAATTTGTTTTGTGTTTTTTTGTGATTTTAGTCAGTGGTTATTTAGATTGAGAAACCAAGTACGAATAGGTCAGTGCCCATATTTAGGTAGGCTAATTCTATAGAGGCATAATTCTTGTTGCGAGGAATTTTAGTTGGTTGACTAGTGCGCCCCCAAGTGCAAAGATGACTCAGTTTGAAATCTTTAAAGCGCAAGGAGAATCCTTGGGACTTTCCGGAAAAGAACTAATTAAGTACATAAGAGAGGAATGGATAAGACAAGTGTACCTTCACCATCAGATTGAACTAGCTCGGATTGAAGAAAAATATCAAAGAAAAAAGGGTCAACGAGAAAGAGAAATACAACAAGAAGAACGAGAAAGAGAAATACAACGAGAAGAACAAGAAAGAAATTATACGAGAAGAACGAGAAAGAGAAATACAACGAGAAGAACGAGAAAGAAAAATACAACAAGAGGAACGAGAAAAAGAAATCCAACGAGAAGAAAGAAGGAAGGATTCGCGCCCCTTCCCAGGAAAGCTGACAAAGTTTCCGAGCCCCGTAAAACCCCCAAACTTCTTTCCCCAAAACCAACAACGGGACTCCAAACCTCCCGTTAAGACTTCTCCTCCATCTCTCTTCCCGAAGCGACCAATCATATGCTTGACCTGTGGTGTAGAAAACCACATGACCTGGAATTGCCCCCAAAATTCTAGGCTTAAAAGCGGACCAGCCCACCAAGTTCACCAGATTAATGCAACCCCGGCTCCCCCGGTGGTGCAGACCCAAGCAGAAACTTCTCCCCCTCCGTCAGGCCACCAGATAAATTTTGTTTTTGGTAAAAGTTCATCGGGAACTTGGAAATATGAGGAGGGCAGCGTGGACAGCTGTCGAGTATCGACTCTCGTCAGGGACACAGGATGTACGTGTTTCATCGTGTCCGACGAACTTCTCCCAGTGGCCTCTAACCACGAAAAATTTGCGGTGGTACATGACCACCTTGGGCGGGCGAACCGATTCCCCGTCGCTAGATGTTACCTGCAGTGTCAATATTATAATGGCTGGGCTGAAGTCATTGTAGCACCCATACAATTCTGTTCCGTACTTATAGGACAGAGCCCCCAAGTAAGTTTCGACCCTGTGTTTCAGGCCGCCCTTCCTCAAGGCCGAGATAAGAAAGAAGCCCAGGAGCCCGTCCCCATCAGAACCCCGATACCGTCCGATTTCTCGGAGACCCCTAACCAGGACTTTAGGACGGCAAAAGAGGAGTGTGAATCACTAACACCCTTAGGTGATAAGGCCCAAGACAAGGACACGGAGACTGTCCGTGGACCTCAAGAAAAAAAGAACCCCCAACGCGCCCATGGAGATACCTTCGTAGAACTGGACGAAACATCGGCGCTTGAAGAGGATTGCCCCGCCGAGTCCCTTAATGTAATCCAGACAGTGTGCATCCAACCTGATGCCGATTACCCTCCTCCTTCCCTACCAGGCAAGTCTTTAGAACCCTCTGACCTGGATAGTGACGCGCAGCTGACACCACGTCAAAAGAGTCAGCTACAAAAACTAATTAAATGGAATCACCATTTACCCGCCCTATTAGCTCTTTTTGAGCGACTGCGTAAAAATGGCCTCAGCATTGGCCCCAGCAAATGCCATTTTGCTCACGAAACCATCAAATATTTGGGTTTCAAAATAGGACAAAGCAAGTTAGGTCCCCACGAGAACAAGATTAAGGCAATCGCCCACATGCCCCTCCCGATTACAAAGAAGCCATTAAGATCGTTCCTAGGATCAGCTTCTCCCTATCAGCGATTTGTTCCGAATTTCACTGCAATTTTGCCCCCCTATGCCCCCTTCAGGAAAAGAATTTCCCCGATCGTTTACGTTGGAATGATGTCGCTGTTTCCCATTTTAATCAGCTCAAAAGTAAGTTCATTTCTGCCCCCATTTTAAAGTTGCCCAACCCGGAAAAATCCTTTGGGGTTAAGACCGACGTGATCAACGAGGGCATTGGAGGTGTACTCCTTCAATACGTGGATGACAGAACGAGTCATCCAGTTGCATATGCTAGTCGTCAATTATTACCACGTGAAAAGAGATATGCCACTAGAGAAAAGAAAGCTCTATCAATTATCTGGGTCATAGACAAATTCAAGCTGTACTTGATATGTAAAGAATTTCAAATAGGAACCGACCACCGTCCGTTAGCCTATATTAGGAATGTGCGATACTCCAACGGCCGCATCATGCGCTGGAGTTTACTCTTGCAAGAGTATCAGTTTAAAATAAATTAGATAAAAGGTTCCGATAACCAGGTCGCTGACGCACTCAGTAGGAATGCGTTACCGAATAGCGTAGAATAATTGTATTTATAGGATTAGTATCTCCATGTAGGTATATACCGTCTTGTACGACTTAATTTAAGATTCTTTTGTAATATAATTAATTAATGTATATGTCTGAATTTTGTAACGCTCAATGTCTAATTTTTTGTATGTATATATATTTGTTCTTATTAATTTACGTATAAATTATTTTGTCCCGTATGTACTAAGTTTATATCATTTCATTGTTCCATGCCCTTTTTTTTCTTTGATTAAGTTGTATTAAAGGTTATTTTCCCCTGTAATCTAAAGATCAAAATGATCATATGTATTGAGGTAATACTAGTTAGGTGCAGGAAGGTACGGTTGGTACAAGAAAACGAGTTCCCCACAACGGAGCTCTATCGTTGTCCCTTCTCTCTTTTTTTTCAAAGTGACAACTTCCCCTGGAATGGAGGGTTGTGATAGAACGTGTTGAAGCTGCGTTTAATTTCAACTCCTATCCCGTATTATTTAAAACCACGATGCTGCCCACGTGCATCTTCGATTTGAGGCTTGGAGTCTTATCACAGCTACCGGATGTCAATGTTTAAACAAGGAGGTTATCGTCCCCCCGTTCGCCCCCATACGCCGACCTCGCCAGATTGAGTTAGGTTTATGGGCAGATAAAGCATTGTTCTCCGGCCCGGCTGTGCATTCCCTCCAAGCTTTCACTCCATTTTCCCCCACGCCAAGGAGATGTCCTGGCTATTTATATGGAAACTTTACCACTAAGATCAGATTGGAGATCCAGATTTTCGTCGCGAAACATCACCACGACCCTCTCTCCCTTTGTGCGCCAAGGGACCTCGACCTCGAGATTCACCATCACTTGTCCAGAAGGAGGACAATATTCCTTGAGTGCCAAAGGTTCGAGCCTTTCCGACGCCAAGTCCCCAAGGCTTCCCCCCCTGTTGTTCAAAGGAGAACAGCATTAGAACAGCCATTGTTCGTTTTGAGCCCTTCGCCAAGAAACGGTTCTCATCCCCCCCTGTTGTTCAAGGAGAACAGCATTAGAACAGCCATTGTTCGTTTTGAGCCCTTCGCCAAGAAACGGTTCTCACCCCCCCCCCCATCTGTTGTTCAGAGGAGAATAACATTAGAACAGCCATTGTTCTTGAGCCCGTAGACAAGAGACGGTTCTCATCCCCCCCTTTGTTCAGAAGAGAACAACCTAGAACAGCCATTGTTCGTTTTGAGCCCTTCGCCAAGAAACGGTTCTCACCCCCCCCTGTTGTTCAAGGAGAACAGCATTAGAACAGCCATTGTTCTTGAGCCCGTAGACAAGAGACGGTTCTCATCCCCCCCTTTGTTCAGAAGAGAACAACCTAGAACAGCCATTGTTCTTCAAGCCGTTCGTCGAGAAACGGTTCTCCTTCCCAAGACGCCTCGTCAGGATCCTTTTATTCCCCCCCTTCGTCTGGAGCTCACCAGCGGACCGAAACTCCTTTGCACCACCTTCCACTGCACCACTAGTGCCAAAGTTACGTAAGCCAAACTTCACCTTTGAGTATTGATCCCTTTTGTCAATTCTATCCTGTGCTTTAAATTGTTTATCGAACCATCCCATCTCTTTAACTCTATATTTGTTTTACCTTTTTTTTAATCCCTTAAATCCTTGGATTAGCCCGAGTCTCCACGACCCTTTCCATTCTGTTTATGTCAATATTTTCCGTTTTTGTGTATTGTTTATAGTTATTATTAATAAAACTCTATTTTATTAATGATAGCAATATTATTTATCCTTGAGCTCAGTTCCACTTCTTAAGCATATCGAAGATACATAATATCGGCCGCCAGACAGTAACGCACTCTAAAGATAATTAAGGAAGTTCCCTCAACGAATAGTGATATATGGTATATCGTCGGGAGTCATTCTACGACATATATATATACTATTTAAATTTGGTATCAGGTGTGTAAGGTTTAACGCTATATCTTTGCAAACACTGGTCTCAGTCGAGTAAAGCATAGTGTTATTCGTTATAATAATAGAATATAGTAGTTCCCTTTTGTTTTAACGATTGCTATCCCCCTTTTTTTTGAAACTTAAGAAGCTGGAGTAGCTCAAGGAACGGTTATAATAATTTGTTTTGTGTTTTTTTGTGATTTTAGTCAGTGGTTATTTAGATTGAGAAACCAAGTACGAATAGGTCAGTGCCCATATTTAGGTAGGCTAATTCTATAGAGGCATAATTCTTGTTGCGAGGAATTTTAGTTGGTTGACTAGTGCGCCCCCAAGTGCAAAGATGACTCAGTTTGAAATCTTTAAAGCGCAAGGAGAATCCTTGGGACTTTCCGGAAAAGAACTAATTAAGTACATAAGAGAGGAATGGATAAGACAAGTGTACCTTCACCATCAGATTGAACTAGCTCGGATTGAAGAAAAATATCAAAGAAAAAAGGGTCAACGAGAAAGAGAAATACAACAAGAAGAACGAGAAAGAGAAATACAACGAGAAGAACAAGAAAGAAATTATACGAGAAGAACGAGAAAGAGAAATACAACGAGAAGAACGAGAAAGAAAAATACAACCAGAGGAACGAGAAAAAGAAATCCAACGAGAAGAAAGAAGGAAGGATTCGCGCCCCTTCCCAGGAAAGCTGACAAAGTTTCCGAGCCCCGTAAAACCCCCAAACTTCTTTCCCCAAAACCAACAACGGGACTCCAAACCTCCCGTTAAGACTTCTCCTCCATCTCTCTTCCCGAAGCGACCAATCATATGCTTGACCTGTGGTGTAGAAAACCACATGACCTGGAATTGCCCCCAAAATTCTAGGCTTAAAAGCGGACCAGCCCACCAAGTTCACCAGATTAATGCAACCCCGGCTCCCCCGGTGGTGCAGACCCAAGCAGAAACTTCTCCCCCTCCGTCAGGCCACCAGGTAAATTTTGTTTTTGGTAAAAGTTCATCGGGAACTTGGAAATATGAGGAGGGCAGCGTGGACAGCTGTCGAGTATCGACTCTCGTCAGGGACACAGGATGTACGTGTTTCATCGTGTCCGACGAACTCCTCCCAGTGGCCTCTAACCACGAAAAATTTGCGGTGGTACATGACCACCTTGGGCGGGCGAACCGATTCCCCGTCGCTAGATGTTACCTGCAGTGTCAATATTATAATGGCTGGGCTGAAGTCATTGTAGCACCCATACAATTCTGTTCCGTACTTATAGGACAGAGCCCCCAAGTAAGTTTCGACCCTGTGTTTCAGGCCGCCCTTCCTCAAGGCCGAGATAAGAAAGAAGCCCAGGAGCCCGTCCCCATCAGAACCCCGATACCGTCCGATTTCTCGGAGACCCCTAACCAGGACTTTAGGACGGCAAAAGAGGAGTGTGAATCACTAACACCCTTAGGTGATAAGGCCCAAGACAAGGACACGGAGACTGTCCATGGACCTCAAGAAAAAAAGAACCCCCAACGCGCCCATGGAGATACCTTCGTAGAACTGGACGAAACATCGGCGCTTGAAGAGGATTGCCCCGCGGAGTCCCTTAATGTAATCCAGACAGTGTGCATCCAACCTGATGCCGATTACCCTCCTCCTTCCCTACCAGGCAAGTCTTTAGAACCCTCTGACCTGGATAGTGACGCGCAGCTGACACCACGTCAAAAGAGTCAGCTACAAAAACTAATTAAATGGAATCACCATTTACCCGCCCTATTAGCTCTTTTTGAGCGACTGCGTAAAAATGGCCTCAGCATTGGCCCCAGCAAATGCCATTTTGCTCACGAAACCATCAAATATTTGGGTTTCAAAATAGGACAAAGCAAGTTAGGTCCCCACGAGAACAAGATTAAGGCAATCGCCCACATGCCCCTCCCGATTACAAAGAAGCCATTAAGATCGTTCCTAGGATCAGCTTCTCCCTATCAGCGATTTGTTCCGAATTTCACTGCAATTTTGGCCCCCCTATGCCCCCTTCAGGAAAAGAATTTCCCCGATCGTTTACGTTGGAATGATGTCGCTGTTTCCCATTTTAATCAGCTCAAAAGTAAGTTCATTTCTGCCCCCATTTTAAAGTTGCCCAACCCGGAAAAATCCTTTGGGGTTAAGACCGACGTGATCAACGAGGGCATTGGAGGTGTACTCCTTCAATACGTGGATGACAGAACGAGTCATCCAGTTGCATATGCTAGTCGTCAATTATTACCACGTGAAAAGAGATATGCCACTAGAGAAAAGAAAGCTCTATCAATTATCTGGGTCATAGACAAATTCAAGCTGTACTTGATATGTAAAGAATTTCAAATAGGAACCGACCACCGTCCGTTAGCCTATATTAGGAATGTGCGATACTCCAACGGCCGCATCATGCGCTGGAGTTTACTCTTGCAAGAGTATCAGTTTAAAATAAATTAGATAAAAGGTTCCGATAACCAGGTCGCTGACGCACTCAGTAGGAATGCGTTACCGAATAGCGTAGAATAATTGTATTTATAGGATTAGTATCTCCATGTAGGTATATACCGTCTTGTACGACTTAATTTAAGATTCTTTTGTAATATAATTAATTAATGTATATGTCTGAATTTTGTAACGCTCAATGTCTAATTTTTTGTATGTATATATATTTGTTCTTATTAATTTACGTATAAATTATTTTGTCCCGTATGTACTAAGTTTATATCATTTCATTGTTCCATGCCCTTTTTTTTTCTTTGATTAAGTTGTATTAAAGGTTATTTTCCCCTGTAATCTAAAGATCAAAATGATCATATGTATTGAGGTAATACTAGTTAGGTGCAGGAAGGTACGGTTGGTACAAGAAAACGAGTTCCCCACAACGGAGCTCTATCGTTGTCCCTTCTCTCTTTTTTTTTCAAAGTGACAACTTCCCCTGGAATGGAGGGTTGTGATAGAACGTGTTGAAGCTGCGTTTAATTTCAACTCCTATCCCGTATTATTTAAAACCACGATGCTGCCCACGTGCATCTTCGATTTGAGGCTTGGAGTCTTATCACAGCTACCGGATGTCAATGTTTAAACAAGGAGGTTATCGTCCCCCCGTTCGCCCCCATACGCCGACCTCGCCAGATTGAGTTAGGTTTATGGGCAGATAAAGCATTGTTCTCCGGCCCGGCTGTGCATTCCCTCCAAGCTTTCACTCCATTTTCCCCCACGCCAAGGAGATGTCCTGGCTATTTATATGGAAACTTTACCACTAAGATCAGATTGGAGATCCAGATTTTCGTCGCGAAACATCACCACGACCCTCTCTCCCTTTGTGCGCCAAGGGACCTCGACCTCGAGATTCACCATCACTTGTCCAGAAGGAGGACAATATTCCTTGAGTGCCAAAGGTTCGAGCCTTTCCGACGCCAAGTCCCCAAGGCTTCCCCCCCTGTTGTTCAAAGGAGAACAGCATTAGAACAGCCATTGTTCGTTTTGAGCCCTTCGCCAAGAAACGGTTCTCATCCCCCCCTGTTGTTCAAGGAGAACAGCATTAGAACAGCCATTGTTCGTTTTGAGCCCTTCGCCAAGAAACGGTTCTCACCCCCCCCCCCCCCCATCTGTTGTTCAGAGGAGAATAACATCAGAAGAGCCATTGTTCTTGAGCCCGTAGACAAGAGACGGTTCTCATCCCCCCCTTTGTTCAGAAGAGAACAACCTAGAACAGCCATTGTTCGTTTTGAGCCCTTCGCCAAGAAACGGTTCTCACCCCCCCCTGTTGTTCAAGGAGAACAGCATTAGAACAGCCATTGTTCTTGAGCCCGTAGACAAGAGACGGTTCTCATCCCCCCCTTTGTTCAGAAGAGAACAACCTAGAACAGCCATTGTTCTTCAAGCCGTTCGTCGAGAAACGGTTCTCCTTCCCAAGACGCCTCGTCAGGATCCTTTTATTCCCCCCCTTCGTCTGGAGCTCACCAGCGGACCGAAACTCCTTTGCACCACCTTCCACTGCACCACTAGTGCCAAAGTTACGTAAGCCAAACTTCACCTTTGAGTATTGATCCCTTTTGTCAATTCTATCCTGTGCTTTAAATTGTTTATCGAACCATCCCATCTCTTTAACTCTATATTTGTTTTACCTTTTTTTTAATCCCTTAAATCCTTGGATTAGCCCGAGTCTCCACGACCCTTTCCATTCTGTTTATGTCAATATTTTCCGTTTTTGTGTATTGTTTATAGTTATTATTAATAAAACTCTATTTTATTAATGATAGCAATATTATTTATCCTTGAGCTCAGTTCCACTTCTTAAGCATATCGAAGATACATAATATCGGCCGCCAGACAGTAACGCACTCTAAAGATAATTAAGGAAGTTCCCTCAACGAATAGTGATATATTGTATATCGTCGGGAGTCATTCTACGACATATATATATACTATTTAAATTTGGTATCAGGTGTGTAAGGTTTAACGCTATATCTTTGCAAACACTGGTCTCAGTCGAGTAAAGCATAGTGTTATTCGTTATAATAATAGAATATAGTAGTTCCCTTTTGTTTTAACGATTGCTATCCCCCTTTTTTTTGAAACTTAAGAAGCTGGAGTAGCTCAAGGAACGGTTATAATAATTTGTTTTGTGTTTTTTTGTGATTTTAGTCAGTGGTTATTTAGATTGAGAAACCAAGTACGAATAGGTCAGTGCCCATATTTAGGTAGGCTAATTCTATAGAGGCATAATTCTTGTTGCGAGGAATTTTAGTTGGTTGACTAGTGCGCCCCCAAGTGCAAAGATGACTCAGTTTGAAATCTTTAAAGCGCAAGGAGAATCCTTGGGACTTTCCGGAAAAGAACTAATTAAGTACATAAGAGAGGAATGGATAAGACAAGTGTACCTTCACCATCAGATTGAACTAGCTCGGATTGAAGAAAAATATCAAAGAAAAAAGGGTCAACGAGAAAGAGAAATACAACAAGAAGAACGAGAAAGAGAAATACAACGAGAAGAACAAGAAAGAAATTATACGAGAAGAACGAGAAAGAGAAATACAACGAGAAGAACGAGAAAGAAAAATACAACAAGAGGAACGAGAAAAAGAAATCCAACGAGAAGAAAGAAGGAAGGATTCGCGCCCCTTCCCAGGAAAGCTGACAAAGTTTCCGAGCCCCGTAAAACCCCCAAACTTCTTTCCCCAAAACCAACAACGGGACTCCAAACCTCCCGTTAAGACTTCTCCTCCATCTCTCTTCCCGAAGCGACCAATCATATGCTTGACCTGTGGTGTAGAAAACCACATGACCTGGAATTGCCCCCAAAATTCTAGGCTTAAAAGCGGACCAGCCCACCAAGTTCACCAGATTAATGCAACCCCGGCTCCCCCGGTGGTGCAGACCCAAGCAGAAACTTCTCCCCCTCCGTCAGGCCACCAGGTAAATTTTGTTTTTGGTAAAAGTTCATCGGGAACTTGGAAATATGAGGAGGGCAGCGTGGACAGCTGTCGAGTATCGACTCTCGTCAGGGACACAGGATGTACGTGTTTCATCGTGTCCGACGAACTCCTCCCAGTGGCCTCTAACCACGAAAAATTTGCGGTGGTACATGACCACCTTGGGCGGGCGAACCGATTCCCCGTCGCTAGATGTTACCTGCAGTGTCAATATTATAATGGCTGGGCTGAAGTCATTGTAGCACCCATACAATTCTGTTCCGTACTTATAGGACAGAGCCCCCAAGTAAGTTTCGACCCTGTGTTTCAGGCCGCCCTTCCTCAAGGCCGAGATAAGAAAGAAGCCCAGGAGCCCGTCCCCATCAGAACCCCGATACCGTCCGATTTCTCGGAGACCCCTAACCAGGACTTTAGGACGGCAAAAGAGGAGTGTGAATCACTAACACCCTTAGGTGATAAGGCCCAAGACAAGGACACGGAGACTGTCCGTGGACCTCAAGAAAAAAAGAACCCCCAACGCGCCCATGGAGATACCTTCGTAGAACTGGACGAAACATCGGCGCTTGAAGAGGATTGCCCCGCCGAGTCCCTTAATGTAATCCAGACAGTGTGCATCCAACCTGATGCCGATTACCCTCCTCCTTCCCTACCAGGCAAGTCTTTAGAACCCTCTGACCTGGATAGTGACGCGCAGCTGACACCACGTCAAAAGAGTCAGCTACAAAAACTAATTAAATGGAATCACCATTTACCCGACCTATTAGCTCTTTTGGAGCGACTGCGTAAAAATGGCCTCAGCATTGGCCCCAGCAAATGCCATTTTGCTCACGAAACCATCAAATATTTGGGTTTCAAAATAAGACAAAGCAAGTTAGGTCCCCACGAGAACAAGATTAAGGCAATCGCCCACATGCCCCTCCCGATTACAAAGAAGCCATTAAGATCGTTCCTAGATCAGCTTCTCCCTATCAGCGATTTGTTCCGAATTTCGCTGCAATTTTGGCCCCCCTATGCCCCCTTCAGGAAAAGAATTTCCCCGATCGTTTACGTTGGAATGATGTCGCTGTTTCCCATTTTAATCAGCTCAAAAGTAAGTTCATTTCTGCCACCATTTTAAAGTTGCCCAACCCGGAAAAATCCTTTGGGGTTAAGACCGACGTGATCAACGAGGGCATTGGAGGTGTACTCCTTCAATACGTGGATGACAGAACGAGTCATCCAGTTGCATATGCTAGTCGTCAATTATTACCACGCGAAAAGAGATATGCCACTAGAGAAAAGAAAGCTCTATCAATTATCTGGGTCATAGACAAATTCAAGCTGTACTTGATATGTAAAGAATTTCAAATAGGAACCGACCACCGTCCGTTAGCCTATATTAGGAATGTGCGATACTCCAACGGCCGCATCATGCACTGGAGTTTACTCTTGCAAGAGTATCAGTTTAAAATAAATTAGATAAAAGGTTCCGATAACCAGGTCGCTGACGCACTCAGTAGGAATGCGTTACCGAATAGCGTAGAATAATTGTATTCATAGGATTAGTATCTCCATGTAGGTATATACCGTCTTGTACGACTTAATTTAAGATTCTTTTGTAATATAATTAATTAATGTATATGTCTGAATTTTGTAACGCTCAATGTCTAATTTTTTGTATGTATATATATTTGTTCTTATTAATTTACGTATAAATTATTTTATCCCGTATGTACTAAGTTTATATCATTTCATTGTTCCATGCCCTTTTTTTTTCTTTGATTAAGTTGTATTAAAGGTTATTTTCCCCTGTAATCTAAAGATCAAAATGATCATATGTATTGAGGTAATACTAGTTAGGTGCAGGAAGGTACGGTTGGTACAAGAAAACGAGTTCCCCACAACAGAGCTCTATCGTTGTCCCTTCTCTCTTTTTTTTTCGAAGTGACAACTTCCCCTGGAATGGAGGGGTGTGATAGAACGTGTTGAAGCTGCGTTTAATTTCAACTCCTATCCCGTATTATTTAAAACCACGATGCTGCCCACGTGCATCTTCGATTCGAGGCTTGGAGTCTTATCACAGCTACCGGATGTCAATGTTTAAACAAGGAGGTTATCGTCCCCCCGTTCGCCCCCATACACCGACCTCGCCAGATTGAGTTAGGTTTATGGGCAGATAAGGCATTGTTCTCCAGCCCGGCTGTGCGTTCCCTCCAAGCTTTCACTCCATTTTCCCCCACGCCAAGGAGATGTCCTTGCTATTTATATGGAAACTTTACCACTAAGATCAGATTGGAGATCCAGATTTTCGTCGCGAAACATTACCACGACCCTCTCTCCCTTTGTGCGCCAAGGGACCTTGACCTCGAAATTCACCATCACTTGTCCAGAAGGAGGACAATATTCCTTGAGTGCCAAAGGTTCGAGCCTTTAGTGACGCCAAGTCCCCAAGGCATCCCCCCCCCTGTTGTTCAAGGAGAACAGCATTAGAACAGCCATTGTTCGTTTTAAGCCCTTCGCCAAGAAACGGTTCTCATCCCCCCCTGTTGTTCAAGGAGAACAGCATTAGAACAGCCATTGTTCGTTTTGAGCCCTTCGCCAAGAAACGGTTCTCATCCCCCCCCTGTTGTTCAGAGGAGAACAGCATTAGAACAGCCATTGTTCGTTTTGAGCCCTTCGCCAAGAAACGGTTCTCATCCCCCCCCCCCTGTTGTTCAAGGAGAACAGCATTAGAACAGCCATTGTTCGTGTTGAGCCCTTCGCCAAGAAACGGTTCTCATCCCCCCCCTGTTGTTCAAGGAGAACAGCATTAGAACAGCCATTGTTGGTTTTGAGCCCTTCGCCAAGAAACGGTTCTCATCCCCCCCCCTGTTGTTCAAGGAGAACAGCATTAGAACAGCCATTGTTCGTTTTGAGCCCTTCGCCAAGAAACGGTTCTCATCCCCCCCCCCTGTTGTTCAAGGAGAACAGCATTAGAACAGCCATTGTTCGTTTTGAGCCCTTCGCCAAGAAACGGTTCTCATCCCCCCCCCCTTTGTTCAGAAGAGAACAACCTAGAACAGCCATTGTTCGTTTTGAGCCCTTCGCCAAGAAACGGTTCTCACCCCCCCCTGTTGTTCAAGGAGAACAGCATTAGAACAGCCATTGTTCTTGAGCCCGTAGACAAGAGACGGTTCTCATCCCCCCCTTTGTTCAGAAGAGAACAACCTAGAACAGCCATTGTTCTTCAAGCCGTTCGTCGAGAAACGGTTCTCCTTCCCAAGACGCCTCGTCAGGATCCTTTTATTCCCCCCCTTCGTCTGGAGCTCACCAGCGGACCGAAACTCCTTTGCACCACCTTCCACTGCACCACTAGTGCCAAAGTTACGTAAGCCAAACTTCACCTTTGAGTATTGATCCCTTTTGTCAATTCTATCCTGTGCTTTAAATTGTTTATCGAACCATCCCATCTCTTTAACTCTATATTTGTTTTACCTTTTTTTTAATCCCTTAAATCCTTGGATTAGCCCGAGTCTCCACGACCCTTTCCATTCTGTTTATGTCAATATTTTCCGTTTTTGTGTATTGTTTATAGTTATTATTAATAAAACTCTATTTTATTAATGATAGCAATATTATTTATCCTTGAGCTCAGTTCCACTTCTTAAGCATATCGAAGATACATAATATCGGCCGCCAGACATTAACGCACTCTAGAGATAATTAAGGAAGTTCCCTCAACGAATAGTGATATATGGTATATCGTCGGGAGTCATTCTACGACAGGCTGTAATCATTCTTCAATGCATTATGTTATATAGGCGGACAGTTCATCAAAACAAGACCAAAAAGATTTGGTGGGACAGTATTTATGAGAATTTGTGAAGCTTACAAGACATACTTTGGCATGCCAGTTGGGGACCCAGACAACCTTGGCTACTTCATTTTTCTTGTAAATACTGCAAGGAAACCTTGGAAAGCAGGAAACCTGTTTGTTGTAATGAATAAAAAATTAAATGTCACAAGGATTTAAGCTATTATGTTTGGTTTTAAGCTAAAAAGGTAATAAAGTATATTTCTTTTACTTTTACAGGGTGGTATAGAGGGAAGAAAAAAGCCGTAAATTTTGTCATTTCCATGATTTGGCGTAAACCCACTGACATTCAAGCAACTGCTACTTCTGTAGGATGGACCTTTTCAAACGTCGAAGTGACAAAACTGCATCTTATATTTCCTATCTCGAGCTTCCTTTCTATATTGTACCAGTACCAAACAATGCTGCTCTTCTTGTACCTACGCTTTCTGAAACGAATATACCATCCTCCAGAAGCTGAATAAGTCAGTGAAAATGGATACTACAATTTAGAAATATGGCCGTTGAGAGGAATCCATACCCTCCAAAAGGAAGAGACGTCTATGAACTTGTCAGAGATCTTGGCTTGTCCAAGTCAAATGCTGAGCTTTGACTTCCAAGATCAGACAAAGATGGTTATTTGCTGGATAAATTGGTACAAATAACAAGTCAAAAGAAACGTCATGAACATTTCTCAAGATTCTTTCAGACATACAATTGAAGCAATCACTGAATAGGTGTGTCATAAGAATCATCAAGATTATTTCTAGCGATTTTCAATTAAAGTTTTTCCGATGTGCTATTCGTCTTTTTCTATATTCCCACAAATCAGCGCTAACTACTAACGCCCTTCCTATATATATATATATATATATATATATATATATATATATATATATATATATATATATATATATATATATATATATATATATATATAGGGTGTTCTGGATGAATTTGACGGCATAAAAGAAAAAACTCGCAATATCTCACCCCAGAATAAATGTATTTCAAAGATTACAAAAAGATCAACTAGATTATGGGGGAGATATAACAGTTTACCCAAGGTGGACCCTGAGCCTGGTGCATGTGTTGCTCACTATCACTATGTTCCTGGAAAGATCTTTAAACACCTTCTTGATCTTAGTCACCAGCTCATTCTTGATGTTACAGGTACAGCGGTTGGTGTCTTCCTCAACCAAGACTTACACATAGTAATAAATGGGATTAAAATCGAGAGATCTAGGAAGCGAGAAAGTGTGACTGGCGAACTCGTATAAATTCTTCGACAACTACTGCTGAGTCTTTAAGGAATTATGACCTTCGAGAAGCAACCCTCTCCCGCCAGAGTTTGACCACATTCTTCAGAGCCGTCTGATTTGAGCGTAAGACCCTGCTCAAAGATGTAGTGAGACAGTGCTTTATCCTCAATGGAGACATCCCCAGAAAATCACACTTTGGGGGAACTTGACCTTCGCGATACGTAGAATCTCGCATAGATTATAGGCCTGTCATTTGTTCTGGATGTTGTGCAACTGGTTCTGGCAGAAGTTCTTTTCATCTGACAAAAACCAAAATCTACCGCGACACCCACCTTCCCCGTCTGGAAATGGTTGAAGTAATAGTAATTATTTCGCTACCCTCACAATGTATGCATCCTTCTATCGCGTCCATCCACAGAGGCAAACTTAAACCTAAATGTTCTACTTTTGGTCTTGAGTTTACAGTCTTATCCTGCTTCAGGGTCAAAAATTTTGATTTCTCATTTTAATTTCAAATTTAATTTTCAATTTTCTATTTTAACATTACATTTTAGATTGAATGTTGCTCCTTAAAAAATGTATAATGTCTACACATATATTGCATTTATATAGCTTGATTTCATTATTTTGTCAGTAAAGCCCCACAAGATGACCAGTATGGTCGAAAGGTACCTCGGACTGTCAATAAATAATTACAGTGATCTTTTACGATCCCTTTCCCTAATGATATAGTCTCCTGCCAGAAATTCGAAAAAGTTCTCAAGAAGCTGAACAATGCCCCTTTGGCTCTGGAATTTAACTATTCATATATATATATATATATATATATATATATATATATATATATATATATATATATATACAAATAATATACAGTGGTTGTTTGTAATATAGATGATCCCCTTGCTTTTCATTATAATATCCTGTTTGCATTTTGCATCTAAGAAGTCGATTCCTACGTACAGTTCCCAAAATAAGGATGCCTTGTTTACCCAAAGAAGCTTGGAGAGATGTACTGGTAAAGCAATTGTCAAAGTATGCTTTGTGCCAAACATTTTTAAGTATAGGATAGAGTATGTCCAAGATGATGTTACCTAACGCTTTATCATCTGCTTAACCAAGAACCACATCCAGTTTTTCAGTGTAAAATGCCATCAACACCACTTGATACAAATATTGAACATCCCTATTTTGATGTTAGGGGGATTATAAATGCAAATGGCAAACGAACCTTTGAAGGGTACGATTAGTTCATCAATAATAGTTTTTCAGCAGGTAGTATCATCTGCACTTTGTTAAATAAAAGAGTTAACAACTAGACGAATTTTATAAAGTTTACCATTGCAATTATCTTAAAGAACAAGGTTGTCATCATTGCAATAAACAATTAGGTTTAATGAGTTCAGCTCGTTGAATCCTCTTATTTCTAGTGCCGATTATGAGGCTCGGTCCTCGAAACGTCCAAATTCAGATGATTAAAGATGACTTTAACAAGAGAATCCTTGATTTTCACCCTCTATATTGACACTCCAGTTTGGAAGAAGTTCTACAGTTCATGATATACTCCTAAGTATAAAACAGAATATTTCTTTCCACTGATGGTAACTGAACGAATTCCATCGTTCCACCTTCTGCATGGAAGTCTTTTGGATCTCTCTATGTATAAAAGCATATCGAAAAACACCGGTAGGGAGGTTCTACACAAAATCTAACGCTTCCAAATGTGTGCAGTTTAGGATATATTTCATCCATCTTCTTTTGTTTTTTTTTAGCAATAGTTTTATTCTATTTCCACTCAAGAGCCTCTATTCAAATTACTACCTTGTTTTGCAAAGGTTCTGTTACACTCGGTTTTTTATTCTTCCAAAAGTTTGTTTGTGTGATGGAAAAAATTCCTTCAATCACAGTTAAAGTTCTACTTTTCAAGGACGTATCATTAATACATCTTTTCCATTGTGTGTAGGAGTGTTGAGATGGGAGGGAAAAAAATCAAAATATCTGCTTTCCGGCGCGCAGGTCACAACAAGTCCGACATCGCCGTGTGACTCAATGTTAGGCAGATGACTATCCAGAGAGTCATGGAGAGGCACAAGAACGAGGGAAATCTCAAAGAGTACTTACTATCTTTCAGCAAACCTCAATTTGTCAGCCGTTTGGTTATGAAAAAAATCTTCGAAAGTGTTCTGAGCTCAAAGTGACAGCGCTCGCTAAGAAGAGTATCTCGTGGCCACGGTGTTCAGGGCTGTCGAAAAGGAGGGTGACAAGAGCGTGTGGTGCATGAAAAAGTATCTGCTCACCACCGTGCGCGAGAATAACGTCTGAACCAGTGTTGTCGCCTTCTTGCCGACATGAAGTGTTATGACAATCGATTTCTCATTTTTCTGATGAAAAACTTGACGTCGATCTAGTCATTAACAAACAGAACGACCGCATGCGAGCTTTAGCCAGGACGTGTCCAAGACCAAGCACTCGGCCTCCGTAATGATGCTCGGCGACGTGGCTTCGAATAGTGAGATGTCACCGGTGTGGTTCGAGGCTTGTTACAGGATCACCTTGGCCAATTCCAGCGACATTTTGGCCACGAAATTCCTGTACAGAGTGAAAAAGATCACGCAAAAGGCCGACTACGACTTTCAGCAGGACTGTGCCCGGCTCACATGGCCAAGAGCGTGCAGGAGGGGTTGGGGTTGAACATAAACGTTTTATCGATTGACCTTTGGCAACCGCAGTCGCCAGAGGTCAACGAGCTGAAGTTCTCCGTTCACCGCGTGTGGATCAGCATGAGGAAGAACTTAGTCCGCAACGTGTGCGCGGCCTTCAGCTCTTGCCTAGAGGGTGTGTTCGCCGTTGAGGGTGGGCACATTAATTAATGATACATTTTTAAAACGTATCTAAATGTTTAACAATAAAACGTATCTAAATGCAACAAAACTCTAATTATTTTCTTTTTTGAGAGTGATGTAACGAGTGTAACAATACTTTTGCAATACCCGGTCTATATATCACCTGTGTTTGTGTTCATATCTTTTTATTTCTTTTACAGTCCCTACTGGTCATTCTTGATCTGTATTTCCTGCCCTTTTAAATTTATACCAAACTATTTCTACTGCGTTGATAGTAAATCAGTATAATTGGAAAATAAAGTATTTTTTCATGATATACATCATCATATATTTGAAGATATGACTATTCAATAAAAACTATTCAGGTAAAAAAGTACTCTTATTATGGCTTTGTAATCTAAATTTATACGTACAAGTACCGGATGATAAGGACTGGTAAAATATCTGTTTCAAGTCTCTAGCACTTTGTCAAACCAACATTCAAGCTTTGTAATTTCATTCACGGAGGTAGCTATTTCTCCTCCCAAATACACCAGTATTAAAACAAGGTTTGCTGACCAAAGTTCTTGTGCTTACACTTATTCTGATTTATGACCTTGCAACCTTCAAGACTTTCAATAATACGGGGACTAACCTTGGGAGTACCTTAAAAGTTATATCATTCAAAAGGGAATGTTAAACAACATAAGGGTTTCAAATTTCGTTAGAATCGGCCAGATAGTCACAACGTTATTACCAAAACCAAAAAAAGCAAATCGGGGACCAACCGACCGAATAACAGCGAAATGTAGAGTCGCCCGCGACTATAAAGAATGGCCTCATTTTTTAGAAACTTCTTTTAATGAACCAGGAGCATTTTATTTCTCATCCGTGCATTTGCAAATTCGGTTGAGCAAAGTGCCATGGGACAAAAGTCGTTTTGAAAGCAATGCTTTTAAATATTCGGTCATGGCTCAGAAACTCGCTCACACAAAATCAATGTTGAACCAATGGAAAATCCTAAAAAACGAAAACACTGGGCGGGAAGAAGCTTGCAAATAGCAAGTGCATTTGAAAGAGATTAGCAACAATAAAAAGCCGCCATTCCGAAGTTGTTGCAAAAGGGGGTTGTAGAACTTACGACAAAGTAGCAATCACACTGGAAATAGTGAGTTGAATAAATTCATTTTTTTTTTTCAATAGGTTTTTAAAACATTCAAAATAGGACATATTTTAATTCTTACAGCTACACATTTAACTGATATAGTTTAATAATCTGAAACAGTAAAACTCAGCTGATGTCAGCTTTGTTTATGATCGGAATCCACATATACCTCGTCCCCTTCTCCTAGGATGGTAATCAGACGATATTCATCGATAGTAAAAACATTGCTAAACAAAACGATCTACCTGATAATCCTTGTGAATTTGCTTGAAGTGGGGAAGGTCTTCCTATCTTAGCCATCTGGAAAGGATTGATTTACTTATCTTTCCGATTTAGAGTTGATATTCGTTCTCAAGCTTAAACCTAATCCGGATTACTTTAACACCCCTCCCTTCCTTTATATAGAGATTTTAAAATTTTCTCGCCCTCTCCCAAATTTCGTCAATTGGACAACCTCTACGAGTCTAGGTTAAGGGTTCCAAGTGGATCCTGCCCCCTGGCCTCTTTCTAATTGCTCTTTCTTCAAGAAAAATGATGGAATTTTAGGCTATTTGGGTAAAGTTAGTACTACATTAGGTTAAACTAATTTTAGATCAATTGAAGAATTCTCCTCTCCCTCAAATTTTCTTAGGGCGGAGATTGTACAATGAGTGTCGCTGGGGTAGACATTCTTGATCATTGGTCGTGATAGTAGAGAGTAATCACCTAGTTAAAACCACGAGATATTGTCGATGGTGAGTATTTAAAACAGGTCATTCCTTGGGGCATATAAAATGATACAAAGTGAAGAGGATATCGACATTCCTGAATACTTACTCTTCTTGTGATTACTGTGGTCACCTGTTGTAAATCCTAATTATAAGAATTATATTCTCACTCATCGATCGTAATACTTTATCAAGTTGTGATTTTCCTTTTGCTATGTGAGGTTTCTTTACTTGTGGCAAACTGGACGGGCGCCTCTTTTGGCATTGTGGGTTATAGGTTTATTTGACACCAGTGTATCTCCTGAAGTTGGCTTTATGATGATCGTGGATCGAAGAGATGGGCTACGCTTTTACCCATTGCGCAATCAGTTGTGTGACTTAGGTCTATCACTCAAGCCGTGGTGGATCCTAATCTAACCTTGGACTTTTTACGTATTTTAGATACACAAATTGTAAATGCACATTTACAATTTGCTCTTTGTTTAAAAAAATGTCAATTTTGTTGTAACCAGCAAAAGCCTAAGGAAGAGGGGCCTCCATACGCAAAGGAGCAATGACAATCTGAAACGTGTTGTCAGCCATGGGTTATCATAACATACAGTTTGTTTTCTCTGTTTACTGTGCATGAACCCATAGTGTCATCAGAAAATACTAATGTATAAGTAAACAAAAATGTCAAACTTTGCTTCGTATCAGTATTTCCTCTGCCCATTTTTACTCAACTAATCATTTTAACAGCTTCCACCCCTGAGTTTCGAGATTTAACATCCTTCTTTCTATATTATGTCAATTAAACATCTTCCCCTTCAAGGGGATGTTAAATTGTTCTCCTAATCTTAAGGCACATTTTTTTGTACAGTCCCTTAACATACCTTAGCACTTTATTGTCCTTTCATCCATTTATATTAGCCTGTCATTTATTTTTCCCATTCTTAATTTCGTTCCATGAACCAAACCTCACATGGGTTTAGGCCTTCGTATAGACTTGGGTCATTTTTGGCGAGGGGGATGTGGTTCCAGCCCTTTGCAAAAGCAAAGCAAAATGACACGAAAATGCTCGTAATTGCATCATTAATTTAGTAAATAGGAATACGCGCGGTCGATTTGCTTTCGAACCGCATCAGGCGACATGTGCGCCTTGCTGAATTACGATATGCAAATAATTATATAGATAAATTGTAATTTCATATTAATTAATTTGGGAAGCTCTCGTTTCTGGCGGTTCTGGGTCCCCTCTTTGCCATTAACCGCGGCGACATTATTCATACTAAACCATAATTAGAATTATCTAAATGTACCTTACTGTCGGTAGTAGATTCAGGATACGCACACGCATATATGTACACACAAAGATGTACAGACACATTCTTACAAACGAGCACACTTGTCCAAAAAAACAAGGAATGCTGGTCATGACCTACTTAGTATGGCGATCTGTAAACTAATATCGAAAATAGGGAAGGAAATGGAAAAATGAATTAGTAGAGAGATAATAGAATTGAAAAACTTTGGGATTACATAAGATGCGGCAAGTATTGCAGCACAGAAATGTAGGAAGCGGTTTTCTCGAACCTCTCGCGATGGTAGAGTGTGAAATGTTAAGTTAGGAATCTAAGAGGTTTAAACCAGAGCCGAAAACGGTATTGAATAGCGAAAAACAATTGATTTGAATTCTCGGGCAATGCTCTTACGGCTTTTCTAGTTAATTGTAGCAAGGGCATACTTATGTGTGTAACGTTATATGTACATACCCGTAGCAAAATGCAGCTAGAATTTAACGAATGAATGGGATTGAAGATAGGATGTTAAATGCGGGTGTAGTTGAGGAAAAAGTGTTAGTTTGTAAAAATGGGCTTAAGGACATCATGCCTGTTTACAATGAATCTAGGTACTATAGTATGTGGATTATCCCAAATGAAGTTCTTTTTTACTAAAATCCATGAAATGACTCTCCAGTAATTCACATTCCCGGAATTTACAAAGGTCCGGATGGAAGGCAATCCTCAACTCTATCCTTACGATGTTGTGACTCTTTAAGATTACGTTGGAATTAAATTGGTAACCGATTACGCCATAAGTTGAAACACCACTTTTGGTGGAGCCTCATTGCAATGCATTCGGAATAGTCTGATGGGTTGTGTAGGAACTTTATCCTTAAGATGAGAAGTTATTTCATCACATTCAAATGCACCATTGTTCGATATTCCTGAGTATATCAAATGCAGTGAAAGATATTGGTGGTGTCTCGAAGCGTTTCAACGTGAGTTTTATACAAATGCGGAATGTGAAGAGCATGGGACATTGGAAGGGGATAGTAATGCAGAAGTTAGTCTGGACAATTATATAGTTACGTTTGTGCAAAGTAACACTTGGAAAATGTAATCGATAGCTACTCGTAACTCTGGGAGCTCGTAAGTGGAATAGTCTATTTCGAGGCTGAGTGAAGTGGAAGCTCAGTGTCGTAGAATGACTCCCGACGATACCATATATTACACTATTCGTTGAGGGAACTTCCTTAATTATCTTTAGAGTGCGTTTTACTGTCTGGCGGCCGGTATTATGTATCTTCAAAATGCTTAAGAAGTGGAACTGAGCTCAAGGATAATAATATTGCTATCATTAAAAAAATAGAGTTTTATTAATAATAACTATCAGGAAACACAAAAACGGAAAATATTGACAAACAGAATGGAAAGGGTCGTGGAGACTCGGGCTAATCCAAGGATTTAAGGGATCAAAAAAAGGTAAAACAAATATGGAGTTAAAGAGATGGGATGGTTCGATAAACCATTTAAAGCACAGGATAGAATTGACAAATAAGGGATCAATACTCAAAAGGTGACGCTTGGCTTACGTAACTTCATTAGGGTGCAGTGGAAGGTACTTGAAGGAATATTCGGTCCGCTGGCGAGTTCCAGCCGAAGGGGGGGGGATAAAAGGATCCTGACGAGGCGTCTGGGAAAGGAGAACCGTTACTCGACGAACGGCTCGACGAACAATGGCTGTTCTACTTTGTTCTCTTCTGAACAAAGGGGGGATGAGAACCGTCTCTTGTCTACGGGCTCAAGAACAATGGCTGTTCTAATGTTGTTCTCCTTTGAACAACAGGGGGGGTGAGAACCGTTTCTTGGCGAAGGGCTCAAAACAAACAATGGCTGTTCTAATGTTGTTCTCCTTGAACAACAGGGAGGGATGAGAACCGTTTCTTGGCGAAGGGCTCAAAACGAACAATGGCTGTTCTAGGTTGTTCTCTTCTGAACAAAGGGGGGGGATGAGAACCGTCTCTTGTCTACGGGCTCAAGAACAATGGCTGTTCTAATGTTGTTCTCCTTTGAACAACAGGGGGGGTGAGAACCGTTTCTTGGCGAAGGGCTCAAAACGAACAATGGCTGTTCTAATGTTGTTCTCCTTGAACAACAGGGGGGGGGATGCCTTGGGGACTTGGCGTCACTAAAGGCTCGGACCTTTGGCACTCAAGGAATATTGTCCTCCTTCTGGACAAGTGATGGTGAATCTCGAGGTCGAGGTCCCTTGGCGCACAAAGGGAGAGAGGGTCGTGGTGATGTTTCGCGACGAAAATCTGGATCTCCAATCTGATCTTAGTGGTAAAGAGTCCATATAAATAGCCAGGACATCTCCTTGGCGTGGGGGAGAATGGAGTGAAAGCTTGGAGGGAACGCACAGCTGGGCCGGAGAAAAATGCCTTATCTGTTCATAAGCCTAACTCGATCTGGCGAGGTCGGCGTATGGGGGCGAACGGGGGGACGATAACCTCCTTGTTTAAACATTGGCGTCCGGTAGCTGTTGATAAGACTCCAAGCCTCGAATCGAAGATGCACGTGGGCCTCCTCGAGGTTTTAACTAATATGGGATAGGAGTTGAATTTAACACAGATTCAACTCGTTCTATCACACCCCTCCATTCCAGGGGAAGTTGTCACTTCGAAAAAAAAAGAGAGAAGGGACAACGATAGAGCTCCGTTGTAGGGAACTCGTTTTCTTGTACCAACCGTATCTTCCTGCACCTAACTAGTATTACCTCAGTACATGATTATTTTGATCTTTAGATTACAGGGGAAAATAACCTTTAATACAACTTAATAAAAAAAAGGGCATGGAACAATGAAATGTTATAAACTTAGTACATACGGGACAAAATAATTTATACGTAAATTAATAAGAACAAATATATATACATAAAAAAAAATTAGACATTGAGCGTTACAAAATTCAGACATATACATTAATTAACTATATTACAAAAGAATCTTAAATTAAGTCGTACAAGACGGTATATACCTACATGGAGATACTAATCCTATGAATACAATTATTCTACGCTATTCGGTAACGCATTCCTACTGAGTTCGTCAGCGACCTGGTTATCGGAACTTTTGATATAATTTATTTTAAATTGATACTCTTGCAAGAGTAAACTCCAGCGCATGATGCGGCCGTTGGAGTGTCTCAAATTCCTAATATAGGCTAACGGACAGTGGTCGGTTCCTATTTGAAAATCTTTACATATCAAGTACATCTTGAATTTGTCTATGACCCAGATAATTGATAGAGCTATCTTTTCTCTAGTGGCATATCTCTTTCCGCGTGGTAATAATTGACGACTAGCATATGCAACTGGATGACTCGTTCTGTAATCCACGTATTGAAGGAGTACACCTCCAATGCCCTCGTTGATAACCTCGGTCTTAACCCCAAAGGATTTTTCCGGGTTGGGCAACTTAAAAATGGGGGCAGAAATGAACTTACTTTTGAGCTGATTAAAATGGGAAACAGCGACATCATTCCAACGTAAACGATCGGGGAAATTCTTTTCCTGAAGGGGGCATAGGGGGGCCAAAATTGCAGCGAAATTCGGAACAAATCGCTGATAGGGAGAAGCTGATCCTAGGATCGATCTTAATGGCTTCTTTGTAATCGGGAGGGGCATGTCGGCGATTGCATTAATCTTGTCCTCGTGGGGACCTGACTTGCTTTGTCCTATTTTGAAACCCAAATATTTGATGGTTTCGTGGGCAAACTGGCATTTGCTGGGGCCAATGGTGAGGCCATTTTCACGCAGTTGCTCGAAAAGAGCTAATAGGGCAGGTAAATGGTGATTCCATTTAATTAGTTCTTGGAGCTGACTCTTCTGGCTTGGTGTCAGCTGCGCGTCACTTTTCAGGTCAGAGGGTTCCAAAGACTCGCCTGGTAGGGAATGAGGAGGGTAATCGGCATCAGGTTGGATGCACACTGTCTGGATTACCTTAAGGGACTCCGCGGGGCAATCCTCTTCAAGCGCCGATGCTTCGTCCAGTTCTACGAAGGTATCTCCATGGGCGCGTTGGGGTTTCTTTTTTTCTTGGGGTCCAGGGACAGTCTCCGTGTCCTTGTCTGGGGCCTTATCACCTAAGGGTTTTAGTGAATCACATTCCTCTTTTTCCGTCCTAAAGTCCTGGTTAGGGGTCTCCGAGAAATCGGACGGTATCGGGGTTCTGATGGGGACGGGCTCCTGGGCTTCTTTCTTATCTCGGCCTTGAGGAAGGGCGGCCTGAAACACAGGGTCGAAACTTACTTAGGGGCTCTTTCCTATAAGTACGGAACAGAATTTTATTGGTGCTACAATGACTTCAGCCCAGCCATTATAATATTGACACTGCAGGTAACATCTAGCGACGGGGAATCTGTTCGCCCGCCCAAGGTAGTCACGTACCACCGCAAATTTTTCGTGGTTAGAGGCCACTGGGAGGAGTTCGTCGGACACGATGAAGCATGTACATCCTGTGTCCCTGACGAGAGTCGATACTCGACAGCTGTCCACGCTGCCCTCCTCATATTTCAAAGTTCCCGCTGAACTTTTATCAAAAAAAAAATTTACCTGGTGGCCTGACGGATGGGGAGAAGTTTCTGCTTGGGTCTGCACCACCGGGGGAGCCGGGGTTGCATTAATCTGGTGAACTTGGTGGGCTGGTCCGCTTTTAAGCCTAGAATTTTGGGGGCAATTCCAGCTCATGTGGTTTTCTACACCACAGGTGAAGCATATGGTTGGTCGCTTCGGGAAGAGAGATGGAGGAGAAGTCTTAACGGGAGGTTTGGAGTCCCGTTGTTGGTTTTGGGGAAAGAAGTTTTGGGGTTTTACGGGGCTCGGAAACTTTGTCAGCTTCCCTGGGAAGGAGCGCGAGTCCGTCCTTCTTTCTTCTCGTTGGATTTTTTTTTCTCGTTCTTCTCGTCGGATTACTCTTTCCCTTTCTATTACTTCCATTTTTCTTTGAAATTCTGCTTCAATCCGAGCTAATTCAATCTGATGGTCAGCTTGTCTTATCCGTTCCTCTCTTTCTCTTTCTTCCTTTTTTCTTTGCTCCTCTAGAATGTACTTAATTAGTTCTTTTCCGGAAAGTCCACAGGACTCTCCTTGCACTTTAAAGATTTCGAACGGAGTCATCTTTGCACTTGGGGGCGCACTAGTTAACCAACTAAAATTCCTCGCAACAAGAATTATGCCTCTATAGAATTAGCCTACCTAAATATGGGCACTGACCTATTCGTACTTGGTTTCTCAATCTAAATAACCACTGAATAAAATCAGGAAAAAACACAAACAAATTATTATAACCGTTCCTTGAGCTACTCCAGCTTCTTAAGTTTCAAAAAAAAAAGGGGATAGCAATCGTTAAAACAAAAGGGAACTACTATATTCTATTATTATAACGAATAACACTATGCTTTACTCGACTGAGACCAGTGTTTGCAAAGATATAGCGTTAAACCTTACACACCTGATACCAAATTAAATAGTATATATATATATATATATATATGTCGTAGAATGACTCCCGACGATACCATATATTACACTATTCGTTGAGGGAACTTCCTTAATTATCTTTAGAGTGCGTTTCACTGTCTGGCGGCCGGTATTATGTATCTTCAAAATGCTTAAGAAGTGGAACTGAGCTCAAGGATAATAATATTGCTATCATTAAAAAAATAGAGTTTTATTAATAATAACTATCAGGAAACACAAAAACGGAAAATATTGACAAACAGAATGGAAAGGGTCGTGGAGACTCGGGCTAATCCAAGGATTTAAGGGATCAAAAAAAGGTAAAACAAATATGGAGTTAAAGAGATGGGATGGTTCGATAAACCATTTAAAGCACAGGATAGAATTGACAAATAAGGGATCAATACTCAAAAGGTGACGCTTGGCTTACGTAACTTCATTAGGGTGCAGTGGAAGGTACTTGAAGGAATATTCGGTCCGCTGGCGAGTTCCAGCCCAAGGGGGGGGATAAAAGGATCCTGACGAGGCGTCTGGGAAAGGAGAACCGTTACTCGACGAACGGCTCGACGAACAATGGCTGTTCTACTTTGTTCTCTTCTGAACAAAGGGGGGATGAGAACCGTCTCTTGTCTACGGGCTCAAGAACAATGGCTGTTCTAATGTTGTTCTCCTTTAAACAACAGGGGGGGTGAGAACCGTTTCTTGGCGAAGGGCTCAAAACGAACAATGGCTGTTCTAATGTTGTTCTCCTTGAACATCAGGGGGGGGATGAGAACCGTTTCTTGGCGAAGGGCTCAAAACGAACAATGGCTGTTCTAGGTTGTTCTCTTCTGAACAAAGGGGGGGGATGAGAACCGTCTCTTGTCTACGGGCTCAAGAACAATGGCTGTTCTAATGTTGTTCTCCTTTGAACAACAGGGGGGGTGAGAACCGTTTCTTGGCGAAGGGCTCAAAACGAACAATGGCTGTTCTAATGTTGTTCTCCTTGAACAACAGGGGGGGGATGCCTTGGGGACTTGGCGTCACTAAAGGCTCGGACCTTTGGCACTCAAGGAATATTGTCTGCCTTCTGGACAAGTGATGGTGAATCTCGAGGTCGAGGTCCCTTGGCGCACAAAGGGAGAGAGGGTCGTGGTGATGTTTCGCGACGAAAATCTGGATCTCCAATCTGATCTTAGTGGTAAAGAGTCCATATAAATAGCCAGGACATCTCCTTGGCGTGGGGGAGAATGGAGTGAAAGCTTGGAGGGAACGCACAGCTGGGCCGGAGAAAAATGCCTTATCTGTTCATAAGCCTAACTCGATCTGGCGAGGTCGGTGTATGGGGGCGAACGGGGGGACGATAACCTCCTTGTTTAAACATTGGCGTCCGGTAGCTGTTGATAAGACTCCAAGCCTCGAATCGAAGATGCACGTGGGCCTCCTCGAGGTTTTAACTAATATGGGATAGGAGTTGAATTTAACACAGATTCAACTCGTTCTATCACACTCAGGATTACAGAAATACGAACTAGCAAAAACCATAAAATCCACTCGAGACTAGACCAAGAAAGAGGAGAAAGGCTGGAACTCAGAGGTTGAAGAATAGCTAAAGGAAAAGAAGATATAATCAAGAATTAGTTTAAAACTCTTATTTTCCATTTTAAACCCGTTATTTCTAGCAGCTGCTTGATTATTAATCTGAAATATTGGATCATAATTTTAAAAAGTAAAATAATTTGGTATTTTAAAGTCTTCAATATGTTGGCAGCGCAGGTGTTGATCTTCTAGTAAAAGTAAAATGAGATTCCTCACTCTTCTTTCTTTCGACTTATTTCTAAGTTCAGGGATTAATTTCCTCCCTACGAGTGTTCTAATATTACAATGTTCTTTTACATGTTAGGAGACTAGAATTGTGCCACACACTCAAAATGATAGCTTACTATAGCTTTCTATAAAGGAAGAAAATATATCTATTTTAAACGCAAAATGTGTATACTAGAAACATCTTTTCCCATTGTTACGCGAAAATACATAACTTTTGCCAGAGAAAATCAGAGGTTTCCAAAATCGGTGTAAGCTAACTTACAAATTTCGTGGGCCCTTTGTTATAAATATCTCTATTTTTTAAAAAAAAATACGCAAATACTATAAATAGCAGTTTCAGTACTTAATGTGGGCAAATCTCTAATTATCATGTTATGACGAAAAATAGATTGGCTGCCATCTTCGAATTGAAAGAATCTAGTTATTTTAATTTATTTTAATTTTTAGAAAATCTTCACCTCAAAAGAATCGGTTACGTAGGGGTTTATATAGTTTAGTTTTTTATTTTTGTAAAACACTTTAAATATTTCTGTTTCAATTCAGATGCTATAATTGTGTACATATGGGTGCGAAAGGGTTACGTAACACGTTATAAACAAATAGAGACCTTACGAGATTTGGCATCGCGCCTTTGAATTCGAAACCAAGGATAGGCTTTTTTGAATTAGGAATATTTACGAGTTTTTTTTTTAATTTGAGGGAGTGTATGGGTGCAACCCCCACAATCAAGTGGTGGGTATGGAGGCAAAGCCCCCCATTTATAAATTTAGTTAAAAATTATATATAATAAAATATGATGCGATTGCAATAGCCTAACCACCCACAAGCACTTTTTTTTTTAATTTGCCCAAGAAAAAACATTGTCTTCATTAAAATCAATTGTTTTTAAACATATGTATATATAAATTATTAAAAAATTCAATGGCGGGCATAAACCGACAAATAACCAATTTGGGTAAAGGTTATGCAAATTTTATGGATAAAATGAAAGATATAAGAAGAAGATAAGCGATTTACTAGAAAAATGATGAGTATACTTATGTTTCTTTTAGAAAAAGCCGGAATTCTTTGTATAACAACTAACTTCAATTAAATGTTGTTTACATTAGGATATTCACTTGTCAGTTATTGCCAAGGTAACATGACTAAAAATTTGTTACGTTTCTCTCTGTCCGCGAGTTCATCGTAAAGCTGCTCCATTAAGATGTTCTTTTAAATAGTACCATTGCAGCAACTGCCAGGCTCTCCAAAAGTCTATTCCCTAATATTATGTCAATTTAATGAAAACAAGTTCATATAAGGCTGGTGAATCAACCTGTATGCCAAGTAAGACCTAAAATTGGAACAAGTAAACAGTGGAATACTGGGGCAAATTGCGAAGAAGGGTCGTTTCAAGACCTATACGGAAGTTTCTTGAGAGTTAATGAGATTTTTGCCATCACTGTCTCCTGGCAGACTGTCATCTTAGCCTGGGAAAGACAATTTTCACGCTTGTATACAAGCGGTAAGTCATTGATCAGTCCAAAGAACGAGGAGGTTCGACTTGCATTCGCCATTGAGCACTTTAAATAAAGGATAATCAATGGAGCCAAGTCCTCTTCAGTGATGAAACTAATTTTAATTTGTTGAGATCCGATAATAAGGTTCGTTGGTCGGAGAAAAGGCAAGGATTGTCACAGTGAATATACAAGTGTACAAGGAATTGCTCAACAACATGCTTTGCCCCATTTGTGAGCTCCTGAAGACCACCTTGCAATTTGCGTGCAAGATAACGCCCTCTCCTACACGGCCACTTTTGTGAAAATCTTCTAGGATGAGAAGCATATCACTGTTATGAACTGAGCTGCAGAGAATCAAGCCCTGAATTCCATTAAAAATATTTGGAAGACACTCACAGTGAGGTCTTAAGCGAGGAATCATAAAACACTTCCCAACTATTGGAAATCCAGGGGTTGTCAAAGCTTCATCGAGAATTAAAAGCTCCACAGGGAATACTAATTACTTATAACATTCAAATGATTTTAACTAATAGAAATTTGCTTCCCTGTCGTTCCGATCATTTTGTATACCACTTTTTCTACTGAATTGCCTCTCTGATGATAACTCGTTTTATTTATACAAAGTTTGCTTAACATTTACTTATGCATAGTGTTGGGATAGGAATACAGGAGTCCAGATCTTTTGCAACGATACTGTACTCCTAGTGCATTTTCTTCATCAACCTTGCAAAAATTTCTCTTAAAAAATCTAGCATATTAGTCAATGATCAGCTTCCCCTCAAATTCGATGTTGCCATTTATTAAGATATTTACCGCTAGATGCTTCGCGATCCTCTCCCTAACAAAGAATTTATCAACAACCAAAGTGAGGGAAATGAGTCAAAAATGTCCAGGATTCGTTTTTATTTTTCCTTTTAATTGGTGTTGCATTTGACCCTTTGAAATCAATAGAAACCATTCTTTCGCCAATACACTTTGAAATTTAGTAGTAAGGTATTTTAATAGTTGCCTTTCCTATTATTTAAGGTAGATCCAGGTGATTTTATTTTGGCTCTTCGCTTTTGGAATTTTTATCTTTGTAATATAAAAAACAAATAAATTTTCCGTTATGTCACTATTTGAAAAAGAAGTGTCTTCGTAAACATTTACTACATTTTATATTGTAGATAATTTCTTTGTATCTTTAGAGGTAAAAAGCACCCACAAAATGTTGATTTAATGTTTTTACAACGTGGTCCGGTTCATCAGTAAGGAAAGCGTTGGACTCCTGAAGGCGTTCGATGCACTCACTAATTAGCTTACGAATATTTAACTATCTATAAAATCGCTTCGGTCGTGTTTTGACAGCAACGCAAGTTTCTTATATCTATTTTGGTTTGACCTTGACAGAGCGACGGCAATAAAGATATCGGTTTCAATTCTTAAAACTAAGAGTAGCTTTCTAAATTTTATATGATCTCTTACGTTTCTATATCCATTTTTTAATCTCGCCATTTATCAACGGCTGTAGAGCAGGAGGCTTGATATAGTAGAACCTATATGTTGATTTTAAACTATTTAGTGATTTATAGGGAAAATGAACAAGAAAATACTAACACATTACCTAGGATTTAGAAACGGTTAAAGTGTAACGAAAATGAGATATTTTAAACGAAGAAGGGGAAGGGGGTCAAAATAAAATTACAAAAATTAAATGTGTGAGATGAGATGACAGCGTTAGTATACTTTTGTAGGGATATTAGATTGAATCGAATTATGTATAACTAAGGTAGAATGCGCTTTAAAAAGAAAATATTTTACGCTTCGTTTGCTTTGATACCCTTGAGATCAAGAAAAATTTAATTTCTGCCAACATTGACTTCAAGTAAGTAATTTCAGCCAATAACTCGGGCTCCTTTTATTGAGCCTGGTCACAGTTCAGATATTTTAGTTCGTCGTCCGGTGGTCGTTAAAAAATATTATTCTAGCAGGCGTTCTCTCGACATCGTTCATACGCGCTTGGCTCGGGCTTAGAAGTTACAGCCCGAGTTGTTATCTATAAACGTATACAAAATAAAAGTAATTAAAATTCATTGTTTCCTTGGATTATATAAAATTTTAATCTATGAAAGGTTTCCGTTTTACAATATTCTTAAACGAACGAAAAATTACCCAGCAAATCGTGATCATACGAACGAGGCTGGTAGGTGTAAAAGACTAACTGGCATCTCTTGTCAAGAGTACAGCATCAGGCGACAGTCAGATCGGTCTCTGTCTAATGTTTGTTGTACACGCAGCTGGCGTTATTTGATTGCTGATATTATGTGCGTCTTTGTATAAAGATCAGTTGTGTTGTGCAGGGTTGTTTTATTTTTACCCTTAACTTAGAAATGGAAAATACATAGTGCTAGATATAAAAAAATAAGCCATTTGTGAAAAGCATTTTGAACGACTTGGACAAGAATAAGGAGCTGCACGATAGGATATTATACGAGTTCGCCATCAAACTAAGAAGCCTGGAGTTCATGTATTAATGAAGTGAGTAATTTTTATATTAAAAAATATTTCTGTCTTATTGTTAAATTATCAGCAGTTTACATATTAGTCTGCGGTGTGCATTACTTCTCTTACCTTCTTTTATACATGTCTTATGAGAAATCTGTGATGAGCCCGAGTGACGCTGATGACTTGGAGTTCCCTGGATATATATATATATATATATATATATATATATATATATATATGATAAACTCGCAAAGTAGCACGTAAGTGGCGCAATAATTGTAAAAATTCCCACAGGAAAAATAAAAAGCGCATTCCAAGTACTTTAAAATTTAGTCAGTTCATTCTCACGAAATACATTAAGAATTATTTTACAAATTTGTATATATGGGAGAAAAATAAACAACGCTCCGGCTACGTACAACGAAAGGATACAAAACAGAGTGGGCGTAAAAAGAGGACAGCCATCAGCGGTGACTCGCTCTCTAGGTGAATCCCGAAGGCCACGTACACGTTGCGGACGCAGTCTTTCCTCATGCTGGCCCACCCGGTCGTTCTGCTTGCTGATGACCAGATCGACCATGGAGGTTTTCTCATCAGAAAAAAATGGGAATTTGATTGCCATAAGAAGGAAAGGGCAGCGCTCCCTACGTTGTTCTCGCATACGGTCGGAAAGCAGAGGATTTTCCACGCACCACAAGCTCTGACCGCCCGAGATGTTCTTCTTCGCGAGCGTAGTCATTTTGAGCTTTGGAGTTATTTCGAAAAGTCTTTTTTCACAGGCAAACGGTTGAACACTTGAGGTCTGCCTGAACGAGGTTGACCTTTGAGGTCTTCACGCTGAACGCTGAGCCGCTTGGTGATGTCGGACTTCTTGTGGTCAACGCGCATGATAAGATAAGATAAGATAGCATAAAGTTAGAATGTGTAGAGAAGAATAGGATAGATAGAAAACATTGTGTAAAACGTGTGTGTGTTGATAAGATGATAGTGAATGTAGGATGATACATGAAGGTGATGGTGTGATGATGATAATGATTTGTGCCAGGTTGCTTGGCTAGCGCTTTCCTTTTGTTTTGTTTTTTGCTTTTGGATGCTATGTGTGTTATGATTTATCATTTATTATCATTCGGCGCGCAGGAGAGCAGAGATCTCGATTCTTTTCACTTCAACCTCGACACACTTCCACAAATTGAAAAGACGTTTTAATGACACATGCAGGAAAAGGACTTTATGTTTGTTTAACGGAACATTTTTTTTATAACGCACGTAAACCTCCCGAAAAAAAACCTGTAACAACTTTTGAAAATCCCGGTATATATATATATATATATATATATATATATATATATATATATATATATATATATATATATATATATATATATATATATATATATATCTATATATATATCTATATATATCTATATATATATATATATATATATATATATATATATATATATATATATATATATATATATATATATATATATATATATCATGAACTGTTGAGCTTCTTCCAATAGTAAAGTGAAAACCAAGCACTCTATTGATAAAAGCATCTTTATTTGTCTGTGTTTGAACGTTTCAAGGTCCTAGCCTCATCATCGGCATTAAGAAACTAAGATAGTAAAGGGTTAAAGTTTCTAGTTTTTATAAAATACTAAAATTGAATAGTGTAATTTATGATATAGCTGTTTAATACAAGACTAAAAGTTTTAATAATTCATGATACAATATAAAGATTGGATGCAGTTTGATTTATATTTTAATTAGGTTTATGTTTTATGATGTAAACAGATTCTAATATCGGTAGTTCATTGGGATGGGGGATATGACTAGGTATTTTAAAATTATCCATATTAATATCAGACTTGCAAACCCTTGATGTGATCTCGTATGGGCGAGGGGTCTGGTTTGTTTAGAATCAGCATCATGCGGGTCGACCTTCCCTGATGTGACAATGGATTGACCCAATGGTCAAACCAAGATAAGATGAATCGCAAGATTCACAACTATATTTATAGTTGTGAGGAGCGGCCTCTTTTAAGATAATTAAACACTCTCCTGTTGCTTTTTTCTAGGCTAATTAAAGACAGTCAAATATTTTTGGTTATTTTTAGTGTAATTAAAATCTGCCGAGTATTATTGTTCTTTTCAAAGTAAGTAAAACTATCCGATATATTTTTTCTGGGCTAATTAGAACTGGAATATTTATTAACCTTGAAAGTTTTTAAAATTTCTCTGGGGGTTTTCTCTTTAGTGTCTTTAAAACATCGAATATGTTTGTTCTTTTTTCGGGTTATTTAACTGATAATTATTAGAGTAGTCAAACTCATTGCATATTTTTATTTTCGTAAAAATTATAAACCATCAAAGATTTTTTTTTACTTTTAGAGTAATAAAATGCCCCAAATTTGTGTTCTTTTTTAGGGTAATTAAAAGGATAATTTTTCTTTTTCAGATAAATGAAATTTTAGTTCTTTTTCCAGGCAATTAGAAATGTTGTATATTTTGTGTTTTTAGGTTATTAAGATCTGTCTAATACTTTTCCTCTTTTTGAAGTTTATTAAAATTTATAGAATATTTTTGCCTTTATGGGCTATGTAAGAGTTCATAATTTTAGTTTCGTAATTTAATTCTTAAGATTAATGTTTTATAGCAATTAAACCAGTCGAATATTTTTGGTTTTGTTTGAGTAATTAAAATCTGTGAAATATTCTCGTGATTTAAGAGTGTAATTAAAAACTGGTAATTCTTTATGTTAATTAAAAACTGTCAATTTTTTGTGTTAATTAAAAACCGTCGCAAATTTTAATCCTTTTTAAAAGTAACTAAAACTTGTGTATATTTTGCACGTAATTTATAGTATTTAAAATTTGCGGAATATTTTTTTTATGTTTATTAAAACTCCCGAAGTTTTCTATTATTTAGTTAGAGTCATTAATATGTATCAAATATTTCTTTACTTTAGTAGGCTAGTTGAAAACTGTAGAATTTTGTAATTAAAACTGGAATTTTGTTCTTTTGGTGGTAAGTAAATTTTGTCGAATATTTTGTTTTTTCTTTTTGCTAATTAAAATCTGTCGAATATTTTTTTATTTTAATAGTTAATTGAAACTCTATTTTTTTCTATTTAGGGTTATTATAAACCGTGAAGATATATATACTTTTTCAAGTAATTAAATTTTCTAATATTTTAGTTCCTTTTATAGTATTTAAAATCTTTTGAATATATGTATATCATTTTTAGGATAATAAAAAATCTGTCTATTTTTATGATACTTAAAAGCCCTAAAATATTTTGCTTCTTCTTTAGGGTAATTAAAATATATAGAATGGTTTTTTATCTTTGGGTGTTACTTAAACTGTCCAATATTTTTATCTTTGAGTGTAATTTAACTAAGATTTCATCTTTTAAGGGAATTATAAAGCATCGAAATTTTTTAGGATATTTCAATCCGCCGACTAATTTGATTCTTTTTAGGGTAATGAAACTCAAATATTTTGGTACGTTTTTAAGTTAATTAAAATCTGTCGATTTTTTTATTTTGGAGTGTAATTAATAAGTCTAAAATTATTTCTTCAAAATCTGTTGAATAGTTACTTTTAATTTTTAGGGTAATTAAAATCTGTCTATTTTTTATTTAAGGGTAATTATTTTCTGTCCAAAAATTTCTCCTTATTTTAATTATAAATAGTCGAAGATTTTTAAGATTTTTTAAAAGTAATTAATTCAATATTTTGGTACTTTTTATAGTAATTAAAATATCTTTAATATATATTTTTCTTTTGGGATATATTCAATAAACTAGATTTTTTCTTTGTGAGTTTAATTAATAAAAATATTGAATATTTTTGTTCAATTTTAGGCAAAAGAAAGCATTCTAATATGTTTTTTTTTTGTACGTTAATAAAAAATGTGTGGAATATTTAAAATTTTCAAGCTAATAATAAACTGTCGAAGATTTTTTATTTTTTAGCAAATTAAACTTAAATATTTTGTTTCTTTTTAGGTTAATTAAAATCTGTCTATTTTGTTCTTTTACGATAAATAAAACTAATTGAAGATATTCTTTATTTTGGGCGTAACTAGAGCTCAAATCTGTTTAATCGTTTTAGGTTAATTAGGTCTGAAGAATATTTTTTTCGTTTTTGTGTTAATTAACATCTCTGGAATTTTTTTTCTTTTCATGATCAATAAAAACGAATTTTTCCCTTTATGGTACTTAAAATCCGTCAGATTCTTTAGGATTTTTAGGATAATTAAAATGAAAAATATTTTGGTTCTTTCTTATAGTAAGTAAAATTTGTTAATGCAGTTCTTTTTTAGTTAAAGATTCTTTTATTTGTTTTTAGTGTAATTAAAACCTTTCATTATTTTTATTTTTGGTTTCCTTCCGTCGCTTCTGTGTCTTCCTTTCTCTTTTATTTTTGGTTTGCTTTCAGGATGCTAGAACCTCTTTCAAATGCGTGGTAAAGGTTCCATCAAGCGCCTCAGCAGCAATGCTTAACCGTACACACAGTAATCGTGCATAGGTGGTGCAAGCTGCAAGAAAGAATATCGTTGATCTAGTATGGAGCAATAGGAACCGAGTATCAATGGGCATGTCTGGAGTATATCATATCCTTTGCATGGTATGTAAAACAACCAACTACTTTGAGACCGACAGCTGCATGGAGACAAGAATTATGGAGGACAAACTCGATATCTGGGCGGAGTGAGTTTCCAACGACCTCACACAGTATCTAAAGGATACAGACCACCATGAACTTTAGGGGATTCAAGGGTGTTGGCTACCATCCTGGATGGCAGGAGAAAGAGAGCGACAGAGGCCGAATTCATTATGCCTAGAGAATACCTTCGGGTTTCGCCTAGGCAAGAGCTCGCCTTTACCAACACCTCATCGCCGTGACACAATCTTTTTTCGTGAATAGACTGATTAATTTACGGCTAATTGTTTAAGTGACTGTAGGAGTTAAGGTTGGTAGAGTAGTTATGAAAAGATATTGTAGAATATTTTGTGAAAGAAAGTTTTATATTTACATAAAGTTCCCTAGATGCTGGGAGATCAAGCTTTTCTCTTCCATACATAGGTTTATTAACCTCTTTCCAATTCTTTTATTTTTTTTGCAAGTAAACTAAAGAATAAAATTACCCAAATAATAATAAATTAAAAGGCAATAAATAAATGAGAATAAGTTAAAGTAAAAATCCTCATCATTTCGCTATTTCTTTTCTGCCGCACCAGAATTTTATTAAAGAGGGCTTTTTTAACTAAGCTTCCTCGGTTCTTTGTGAACTAGATCCTTCTCTCATAGATCAGTCTTTGTATATTTCCTGCATAGTGGTTTGATGTATATGTCTATTTGAATTTTCCTTCCCCGATGCCACCAATTACAGTATGTCATCTTGGTTGATACACTCTTCTGGGAATGGGTTCATTTTAGTGGTATATAATTCCAGATTTATTGTTACCTAATTAGTTTATTCCTTGCTTGGAGATTCCTCGTCTTCTTTTTCCATTTCTTCTTCTGAGCTTTGTATTGTTATCTCGGGTTTTCGGTTGCAGCTGGCCGCCAGAATATCGTTCAGTTCCCAGTCACCTTATGAGTATCTGCCTTTTTGGCGAATTGGTTGCTGCTTTCCGTTTTTTTCCTTTTACGGTAGTCTCCTCTTTTTTTTATTTTCGGGTAGTGTTACTTTTATTTTTCTGTTTTATGGTTATTCTTTTCTTTTCTTTCCTTTCTGGTTGTTCTTCTTTGTGATTTACTCCTATTTCTTGCGTGTTTAATACTTGTAGTAGTTCTTCGGATTACCTCATTGTAGCAGATTGCGAATGCTCCTGGTTAGGCTGTGTTAGCTGCGTGAGCGTAGTATAGCATAGCTATAACTCCGAGATGCTAGCTGCTATTTGATGTTTGTTGGGATTCGGTATTTATTTCGCTATTAGGGGGTTGCCTGCGCACTCGCTTAAGTGATATTGTGCCTCACTGCTGCTGCACTCTCGTAGATGCTATTACTTCTTATTTCTTGCGTGATTCTCACTTCGATGATTTTATTACCTCCTTTTTAGTGGGTGATTTCTTTGCGCGTGTTGAGCGAGGCCTCCCGCAATTGAGGCCCTTCTTCGGCTCCCTTGGGAATGTGCTCCCAAAAGAAAGCAATCCCCGCACTGTAAGCAGAGTTTCTGGTTTCTCGAGTATTCCTTTTTATCCTGGCATTTCAGCAGGGAGGATTACATGCATGGTTTTACGTGCACAAAGTTATCCTGTTTTATCTTGCCTGGACGCATCTTTAGGTTGAAATCTAGGAGGCTCTTCATTAGTTCTTTATTAGCCATTTGTACCTCAGTGAAGATGATTTCGATGGTCCTCGCGTGCTACCAGATCTTTAGGGCCATCTCGATCTTCGCCCAGGACTGTTGATGCTTTCATTCTCCCATAATCTCTTACGGTATTTTTCTGCCGATCATTGGATCAGGCTGCCTGCAAACAATTGAAATTTGTGTGGTGATTTCTTGGGGCACCGTTGGCTCCAGATTCACTGTTTTGATTACGTCGGTGGACGTCTTTTCGAGCAATGTTTCGCGGTCATTTTTGGAGTGGTACATGGCTACGAATCCTTAGGGGATTTCGAATAGCCATACTAGTACCACTACGATTCTCGTGAATATTATCTCCGTTGAGTGTTCTCTTGTTGGTTTGGAGGCATTTCTCATTATCCTAAAGGGCAGCCGAAACCATATTTCCCAACCATAATCACTTCTGATACTCTTTGTTATTTTCCTCTCCCATGGACTTTTGGGCCAGCAAATACTTTACTTACTGGCGTCTCCTCCCAGCCGAATCAATCTAACACAACATCACTATCACTGAACACCAAAACAGGTACCATGAGTGTCTAACCACCGCATATCAACTTTTCCAAGTTATTTCCGTTCATTTCCTCTCCAACCGCTTTATCTTTGTGGTCGCACAATCAAACCTCCACTTTTCTCTCTATTCACAATTCGATTCGATTCCAAGAACATCCGATCGTTGTAGAAGTTGTACTAGAGCTAACGGCGGAAGAAAACTTTCCGTGGAATTTGAGCCTTCTCATTCTACATTCTTCATCGAATATACATAAAAAAAATAAACGTTCATTTCTTTGTTCTTAGGGAAAAGTTCATCGAATTAACGTACATGAATATTAAGTTGTAAAAGAATTATAACACTAATATTAATAAATAATATACATATGTATATTGTTTATATATAACTCTACATCCTAGTTAAGATATGCCCATTTCCTAGCTCACTGCGCTCACACAATACAAATAGGAAATGATACAAACAGTACTAAACACTAGTATATATAATATTTAAAAATTTACTAATTAGTAATCTCGGGTAATTACTGACTTATAGACAATTATGACACTTCTCGCAAGTTACAGGGCCTTCTATAATGTTTTAGAAACTGGTACTGCATATGAGTATTAACACAAATATATCGTGATTAAAATTTATTATTTCGTAGGTCAATTTCTTTATAAAACTGCGAAGAATTTAGTTTTGTCATTGTTTTTAAGCGAAAGTTCAGAGTTGGATGATACAGAAAATCTTTTACTTGAAATAAAGGTCTAAAAGTTATAACACTAATGGACATGTTGTTGTTTCCTCTTTGTAGAAAGCAACAAAATTTCATATAAATTCATGAGACTCGATACACATTTTGAAATAGAGTTTGGGAATAAATCCATATATATATATATATATATATATATATATATTGGGTTGAGGAATAAGTGCTTGCGGTTTTATCAAACTTATTCATTATCAATAACAATTTTAGAAAAACTTCATTTTTAATTGATAACAATATGCAATTTAATCCAAAAATATATTCTCCGTTCTTATTTACGACTTATTTCCAACGTTCAACTAGTTTTTCGATTCCTCTACAATAAAAATCTCTGGATTTTGACTCGAAGATTTCGTCTAACCAGGTTCTTAATTCCACATCAGTATTGAATGAAACGCCGCGCAAATTGTTTGAGAGCGATCGCAACAGATGGAAATCCGCTGGAGACAAGTCTGGCGAATATGGAGGATGCTGCAGGAATTCCAAATTAAGTGTTTAGATGGCGTCTTTTGTCATATTGGCAATGTGAGGACGAGCATTGTCTTGTTGCAGAAGGACTCCATAACGTCGATGAGGTCGCTTTTCACGAATAGCTTCGGCGAGTCGATACATTTTTTGAACGTAGAGTTCTGCATTAACAATCTCGTTGTTCGCAAGGAGCTCATAAAGAATGATGCCTTCACAATCCCACCAGACACACAGCATCTTCTTTCGTGGAAAAAGTCCTTGCTTTAATCGCGGAAGTGTTTTTCTATTGGGACTAAGCTATTGTTTTCGATGGTTCATGTTGACATCAACACACCACTTTTCGTCGCTAGTGATGATGCGGTGAAGAAATCTTTCCTTATATCCACGAGTAGCTTTGTGACCAGCAAAAAAACCTCCGGTAATCGTGGTGTGTTTAAGTTTGTAGCCTTCGCTCAAAGTGTGCGGAACCCATGCACCAAGTTTTTTTTTAACTTTTCCCATCGAATGAAGGTGATTCACTACAGTTTCCTGATCACACGCCACTTGACAAGGATTTTCATGAAGAAGGTCATTCAATCGATCTTCATCCAACCTGCCCTTTCTAATAAAGCATTTTCTTCGTACACAGCACAAATATCACGACGAGCTTTGGCTGCGTTTGCATTGTTCCCGTCTCGATTGAAAATGAATAACAACAAGTGTCGAAAATGCGCCTTTCTTTCAACTTGACATTCCATTTTGAGGGTGCAGAACAAAAATTAAATTAACACAACTTTTAAATAAACCGCAATGACTTATTACTCAACTTCAAGACGTATCCTAAGCAAAAGCCTAATAGTCTACGCTGTTAAGGGAGGTAGCCTAACCTTTGGAAATTCTGCTCTCATTATTTATTATTGTTTCTTAATATGTGCACAAATCACGTCAACAAAACTTAAATCAACACAACATTAAAAAAAACGCAAGAACTTATTCCTCAACCTAATATATTAATTATTTATTTATGAATCTAGAAATGTAATTATCATGCGGTGTTTTTATGTATTGATTTACTTTTGATTAGTGTATTATATGCACAGGAAAAGCTCTATTTATCTTAAAATTCTACATGGTTATATGATTAAAACTTGTCTACGATGCGAGTTTCATTACAAGTCATATATCGCATCATTTTTGCCATTTGCTGTTTCAAGAAGAGATTTTATAGTATTCATTAAATGAAATATTATATGCACTATGAAAGAGAAGAATTATATTAATTTTATAAGTGGCTATAACGACTATAAGGATTATATATCTTTAAGCTGAATTGATACAATTTGTTATTGTTCAAATATATCATTTTTCCACTTTATCAGAGTGTAATAAAGATAAAGAAGATAAATGATGGATAAAAATCGACAAATTGATTTTAAGGCACTTCACAATAAAGAATTGATCAAATTTACTCTCATTTTATTTAAATTAAAAGGTTTAAATTTTATATTTTTAAACCGAAATGCATAGAAAATATCAACATTTTTTAACAAGCTCTTAAAGAATGTGGTAACCTTGGGAAGTAAAAAATAATTGAATAGTAATAGTTCAGGTTCCTTTCGCCATTTTAGTTTTGAAGGAAAACTATAAATGGTCAAAGGGCACGGTGCCCCCAGGAAAAGAACGAGAGAAGGAAACTGAATAATGGACAATTTGTGAAAACTGTCAATTTTAAGGGAGGATGCAGGAAGATCGAGTAATGGAGACTTACAGGAAATAATAATATTTTCATCGCATTAATGCAATTTATTATTGTTATTAATTTAAATTTGAAAACTTGAACTAACGCATGCATTTGCATTACAGCATTTGTGGAATATTATCTGAAGTCTATAACTCCCTTATCAGCCACTCTCATTCCAGTACCGGACAAAGGCTCCATGAAGCTTCCACTGATCTCTCTCTAGGAGCAGAATTCGAAACATTACCGCTGCCATTCAACGAATATAATCTTCACATTATCTGTGAGAGCTTGTTCCAGTTGTGATCTTATCCAAGTCTTAGTTTAAAGACCCTAGTGTGTTATGCCAAACATGTACCATTCTATAAATCGGGGTGCCCTGGGGTCAATGACAATGTTCTTATCAGGGGGCCATGTCACTTCTGAAGATGTAGCGTCCATTACAATACCAAAACCCACAAAAGAACTTCGTTTACTCATTTCCTTAACAATTTTCTGATCAGGAGTCACAAACCAGCTTAAGGTCAACCTGTCCTTGCTTCTGCTCTTGCATTCGATCGTTAATTTTAAATGGCGTAAAAAGCGAAGAGCGACAGATGACGGGTTCAAACGCCAGCTATTTTTCACTTTTCTTAAAACGTAAAAGAGTTTATATTATTTTATTCCATTTGCTCTCTCTTCTTTCCTAATTCTTTAAGGGACATAATAAAACCAGCATTATTTTTTTTAGAGATGTTATACATAATTTGAAAATATTGCCATTAAGCTTCACGGGTTATTATTCATGCTTTAGAGGATTTTCCAATTTGCTGCTTATAATAACATTTTATATTAATATTATCACGATGGAAAACAATATTATTATGTAATTGCATTTATTTAACATTTATAACCACATTTAAAATATATATGTATGTATACCTTTTTCAAAAATGCGCTACTTATTTCCATTTTCAATTATTTATTTAAATAAATACGGATAATCTAAGAATAATAATTATTGAATACCTATATTTCAAAGAAAAATAATATATATATATATATATATATATATATATATATGAGAATTGAAAATCACATGACATGTGATTTTATAGATGTATTTAAAGGCCCAATGAAATGAAAATTGGTAATCCAACCCAGAAAAACACTTAAGAGAATATCACGTGAACCAATAAAAGCTGCGTCTTGGTCATATAAGCGATGAGCGCTTAATGACACAGGTTCACATCCAACTACTTTATTTATTTTCATATAACAGCTAAAATAGTTTGCCCTATCTTTCCGTTCTCTACATCCCCCACTTTCCTTCTTAAGCTTTTATTGATTCACGTGATATTCTCCTAAGTGTTTTTCCGGGTTGTGTTACAAATTTTCATTTCCTTGGGCCTTTAAATACATCTATAAAATCAAGTGTCATGTGATTTTCAATTTATTACAAAAATAAGCCCGTGTACCCTCCTACTAAAACCCTTGTCTTGTCTCTCATTGGATAAAAACCTACACTTCGTTGTTCAAAAGGCTTCTTGAATCAACCTTTTGGGGGGCTGAGGATGGTAGCTTTGGCGATCAGCGTCTTGGTAATATAAGCGATGAGTGCTTAATGACACAGGTTCAAATCCAACTTCTTTATTTATTTTCATATAACGGTTAAAATAGTTTGCCCTATCTTTCCGTTCTCTAAACCTCCCATTTTCCTTCTTAAGCTTTTATTGTTTCACGTGATATTCTCCTAAGTGTTTTTCCGGGTTGTGGTACCAATTTTCATTTACTTGGGTCTTTAAATAAATATATACATATATATATATATATATATATATATATATATATATATATATATATATATATATATATATATATATATATATATCATGAACCACGTAGTTATCAATTTTCAATGATTCGTGACATTTTTCAAAGAAATTACTGCTATTTACGTAACAAAAGTGGATACCACATTAAATACGCATATTATTGTTTCTACTATAAATTTGATTCCTACTTCACAATTTTCAACTTTGTCTCTAATCATATTTTCTCATTAAATATTTGGCTGATGTTAGATTGTATCTTGTGTTTTTGGTTAACACCAACAAAAGTTGATGGCGGGGCACTTTTTCTGAAAGAATGTTTTTGCATCTACCTTTTCATTATTGCACATTTGTTCTAATTTTTAGAACGTGGTGATGGCATTATTTATTGCAATATCAACAAGATCAAAAACTACTTTAATGTAATATTTACTTTTGACCGCTGGTCAAACCTATGTTGCTTTATTTTTGTCCATTGTATCGACCCCCCCCATATGGGAATTGTACTGCTTACCAATAGCAAGGCATTGAATGTACTTTTTATCACCAGGTGTCGTCCTTTTTTTCTACGGTACACTTGTGAAACACAAAATGAAGACAGAAAATTTAACATTATGTCCACCACTTTATCATCCATTTACTTTACCTAAAAAAAATGTCTTTTATATTTTAAACAAGTGATATCCCCTCTTTTCATGTCCTTATTAGAAGATAATTTTGATCTTGGAATACTATTTCTCTTCAAATCGTACAGTTCCTACCCTTATTTATTTTTTCTTGGATAACGTGGATTAATGCGAAGATGAAATGAAAATGTTATCTATAAAAATACTACACCCAATATTTTTAATTTTTTCTGTAAGTTTTAGAAAGAAATCCTTTGTTCAATCCGTATTTTAGGTTGTTTTTGTTTTTTTATTAGTTTCCAGTATAGAGGTAAATTCAAAGAAATATGCCGGTTTAGAATCACATCTACACCGCATTTTAAATTCCCCATTTGATTAGTTTACCTTCAATATACTGTCTAAGGATATTATGCCTCTTAATTTTAATATGTGTACGTCAATTGATTAGCATTTACTAGAATTACTGGCAGATATACATGTTTGGTTGAAATGATCTAATACAGTTCTGACTTTATAATCTCTAGCGTTTAATGGCTAAACTCGTGCTTTCATTTGATCATTGTTGTTAGAATTGAATATAGAACTAATTTCTTTAAACCTCTTCAAATGCATCATGTTAGATATTAATAAAAACTAAGGTCTGCTTCACTTGACGAATAATCCCTCATTGATGGCAGAACATGATATCTCATTACAAGGTTGATTCCCCAAAATGCTCTCATTTCTTCCATGTTAGTTACAAGGAGTTACAAGGAAAGAAAGTACCCTAGGAGACCTTACGGTCCATTCAAAGAGGGTACCTTTGGACTAGCAATCGAGTATGCACATGGCTGCTCAATTGTTTTGCGTCCCTAAACGGCCACTTTTCAAGACTTTGTCTAGTCTTGACTTGAACTGGTCAACAGATTCACTGTTGACAACTTTCACTGGAAGTGAGTTCCACTTACCGCAAATACTGTAGGTGAAAAATTTCCACACAGATTGCGGTTGTAACGCTTCAGTTCAAGTTTGAAGCCGTGAGTGCGCGTTCTATTCTCAATCAGTGTGAAATTATCCCAGTAGTCAACATTGTCGAACCCTTGTAGTATTTTGAAAACTTCGATGAGCTGACCACGCAGTCTACGGGTTTCCAGCGAGAACAGATCTAATTCCCTTAGTCTATCCTCATAACTTTTATGTCGGATAGAGGGAATCAGTTTGGTTGCCCTAGCTTGTACGCGTTCCAACCTTGCAATGTCCTTTCGAAACGAAGGACTCCAAAATTGTAGAGCATACTCCAGGTGAAGCCGAACAAGGAAGTTGTACAGACAAAGTACTATCTCCCTTTTACGGTATCCAAACTGACGCTTTATGTAGCCTAACATCCTTTGGGCTTTCTTCTCTGCCTCGATGCACTGTTTCGAGAATTGAGGTCGCTAGTGATAGTTACACCCAAGTCTTTCTCAGTGTCACTCGATTCAAAAGCAGTTCCCTTAAGGATATACTGAGATTTGAGGTTTCGGTGGCCGATATGCATTACTTTGCATTTCTCCACGTTAAAAGGCATTTGCCACGTGTTCGACCACTCCCCAATCCTTTGAAGGTCCTCTTGGAGGAGGGCAGTTTTCCCCTCCTTTGCCACATTGATACCAAGCTTGGTGTCGTCAGCAAATTTGGAGATTTTGGCAACCATGTCTCCGTCCATGTCGTTGGCATAGATAATAAACAGTAGTGGTCCCAGGACGGAACCTTGAGGGACACCGCTAGATACGGGCGCCCATTCAGAAGCCCGTCCATTCACCACTTCTCATTGCCGTCTTTCACTTAGCTAGCTCTCTATCCAACCTGCTACGTTGCCGTCTATGCCCTGTGCACGCACTTTCTGGAGAAGGCGGCGGTGTAAGACCTTATCAAAGGACTTTTGGAAGTCAAGGTACACAACATCCACCGCTTTATCTCGACCATGCTCACTGAACATGAAGTGGAAGAATTCCACAAGGTTCGTCAGGCATGACCGTTGCCTTCGGAAGCCGTGATGGGAACTCTTCAGTAGCAGGTTTGACTCTAAATAAGACGTTATATTGTCCACTATCATGCGTTCCATGAGTTTACCGACTATCGAAGTCAAACTTATGGGTCGGTAGATTGACGGATGGATGAGGTCTCCTTTCTTGAAGATCGGAGTCACCTCCTCCTCACGCCAGTCTCTAGGAAAGCATCCGGTTCGGATTGACTTGTTAAAGATAGCGCACAGATGTCGTGATACTTCATCGCACACTTACTTCAACACCTTGAATATAAACCCGTCCGGTCCAGGGGACTTATTCGTCTTTAGGTCAGCGATCTTTTTCTTTATTTCTCCTTCGGTGAAGTCCATTACCTCCAGCTTTTCCCCCGAGTAGGAATCCGTCGGCTGGGGGATGGGACCACACTCTTTAATAAACACTGAAGAGAAGTAGTCATTGAGCAGGTTAGCATTTTCTGCATCTGAGTGAGTTAATGAACCCTCCTCGTTTACTAAGGGCCCAATTCTACGATGGATTGGTTTCGGCTATTTACATAGCCGAAGAACTCCTTGAAATTCTCCTTGCACAGTCTCGCCACTCGGAGTTCCTCAGACCGCTTAACCGCCCTTATGCTGGACTTCACTCTTCTGGCTAGCCTCCGGTACTCGTCATTGGCACCCGAGATCTTAGATCGCCGGTACGCATTTCTCTTCTCCCTAAGAAGTTGGCTGATTTCTCGATTAAACCACTTTGGTTGAACAGAAGACCGACGGAGGCATTTTAGAGCGATGCAACTTGATTGAAGACCAATGAACTTATTTTTGAAAATTTTCCACGAATCCTCAACATCTTCGCATACCGCTAGACTTACATCAGTCAGCCCAGCACGAAGGCTTGCAAAGTCTGCTCTTCTCAAGTCAAGTTTCCTTGATTGACTGGCAACAGACATTACCTTCAGGATCTTGACGGTAAATCTAATTAGCTGGTGATCCCTGCCATCGAGCTCTTCGCCTACAGAGAGATCCTCAACGATATCATCATCAGAGGTGAAGACCAAGTCGAGGATATTGTCTCCTCTCGTTGGTTCTCTAACCCATTGAGTTAGGAACTCGTTGTTGGCGAACTCCAGGAGGCTGCTCTGGTTTCCCAGTCAACTTGTCTGTTGAAGTCGGCCCATAACGATGCACACTTTGCCTTGAACAAGCTCACCCAGCAGCTGGTACAGTTCCCTGTCCTTCTCAACGGGTTGGGAAGGGGGTCTGTAAAGCACCAGGGTCCTGTATCTAACAGGACCTATCTCTAGGTCAACGCCTAGGAGCTCGTGATCGGATATAATGTTGGAGTTCGTAGATTTGATTGTATCTTTGGCATACAACATTACACCGCCACCCTCTCTGTCTGGCCTATCTTTGTCGAAGAGGTGGGAGCCAGGAACCGTGAATTCACCTTCAAAGTCTCGGTTTGAAGTTTTTATCCACGATTCTGTTATGGCTACCATTTCGGGTTCTTCCGTCGCTACGAGGCCACGGAGCTCACGAAACTTGTTCCTGATTGACCTCGCATTGAACAGAAGAACTTTCAGGGAGTCCCCTAATGTACGAACCCTATACTCTTCCGTTTCCCGGCTTATTAGTTGTCGCGGTGGCATCATTTTTGACACCCTGCGAGAAGGTTGTTTGGGGAGTGACTCGGGCGTACTGGCGTACGTCCGCCTTCCCAATGGGCCGGATACTCCTTTGGGTGCGCTCCACAACATCCTGGATGAGGTTGGCTAGGAAAGCCTTGCCCTTAAAGGAAAGGTGCCCCCCATACCTTTGGTAGAGGTCTTTTTTACCATAAAATACGGCGTAGGGGTCGACAAAAAAGACACCCTCCGCCGTACAGAGGTCTGCAAGGCGCCGGTTTAGCGACATGTTTCTCACGTGAGCAGTCCGGTTTAGACCCCACCTCGGCAGCATCCCCACCACGACGCGTTTGTGGGTTTTCAATCCACAGTCGTCGACAGCGCCCATAACCGTCTTTATAATCTCGCCTGTAGCGCCTACCCTACTTCTTCTGAGGTAGAGGTCGTTGCCACTTACCATAAGGGCAACGACTGGAGTCTCAGAAATCTGAGACTTCTCGGCCTCAGCTCTTACCTGCTTATTCCCACAGCCTGGGATGCAGCTCACCTTAACGCTTGTGCGAAGGCGAGCCGCTATCAGGGGTTGCAGGCCCCGTGCCTGGGAATCACCCACAAGGCTGACCCTGGCACATTTGCCTGCTGAACTCGGAGTCTTTATTTTCTGAGGCAAGCTCTCCGATTCCTCTCTCTTCTCCGTCATGGTCTTTTCAGTCTTTTTTTTTCTTCTTTCTATCATTTTTTCCCCCTTGTCATCCTTTTCAATAACTTCTTCTACCTTTTCTTCTTCTATTTCTCTCTCTTCTCTTTCTTCTTTTCCTTTTTCGTTCTTTTTCTCTTTTTCTTTTTTCCTTTTGGCGTTTCTGCCACATTCGGGCCCGGCCTCTTTGCAGAGGTGGTGTTTGCCACAGGACTCAAGAGCTCGTTTAACTTCTCTTCGAGCCTGCGGATCTGGTGGAAGTGCTCCTCCTTGAGCCTCTCGATTTTCTTTTCGAGGTCCGTAGTTTTTTCCCTGTAGTAGGCCACTACTTCTTCCACTTCCTTCTTTAAGATGCAAGTGGTGCATACACTGCCTGGGTGGCATTTCGCATAGCAGCCCTCCGGAAAGTCAACGCACCACTTGTCCTTATTACATGTCGCACACGTGAATTTTAGCGCTGCTTGACTTTTCTTCCCTGCAATTTTGAACACTCTATATTTCTTATGCTTGTGACCAATCAATATATAAAAAAGGGGGTTTGGTGAGTTATTCCCGCGTGCGTTGCTCCCGCCTATTGATCGGAGTCGTTTCGGAGTCTTCCAGAAAGTAGGCTCCATGTGCTGCTGTTCGTCCGACCGAGTCGTCAAGCCTCGGCATGCCGTGGCTCCCAACCAAGCAGCACAGACGGTCCCCGAAGGGGCCATCGATTTGTCACTAGGTGAACAACAACGAAGCACGCCCCTTACTAAACTCCTACTAGTTCCCTTCACAACGGCCAGGATATCGGAGTAGCGTTCAATGGATATCCCACCACACCAAGGAACTCGACCCAAGGCTTTTTATTGGCCTGGCAACCAACATGGGAACAAAGGGCCGTCACCTCGGACCAATGGTACCAAAAACACCCGTCAACGGGCACTGGAAACGGTCAATAATTAGGCGCCAGTGAAGGGGTTAACGGGGGACTACCCTCATTCCATTCATCGTACCCCAACGCCTAGGACACCTCTAGTCCTAGTCTCTTGCAACCAGTGAGCGTCGATTGGTGTTGTTTATAGAGGTTCCAAAGCCTCTCTTCTGACGCGTGAGGTAGCTGCCAGGTCCTTATATGTAGATAGAGGAAGAAAGGGAAAGAGTGACATGATAGGAGTAGGCTTTTTTTTCTTTTTTTTGTATGAGTGGGAGATAGGATAAAAGTAAAAAAGGAGAAGGATAGAGTAGAAAAAGTAAGGAATGACGCACTTAGTCTGGAACCTCGTTTCCGACTAAATCGACAAGGGAAGCCCTACCATGGGGTACCCAGAAGAGGTACCCCCGCCGACATAGCTCGAAAAGTCCAAGGTCCACACAAGCTCTCCTCCCGCGACAAGGGAGCGTTACCTCTCCCTCTACTTTCTTTATGAAGTTGTAAACACATGACCTTTTTGATGATTATAGAATTTAGTTTAATGAATTACAATTTGCGTGAAAAAAGGCTAAACCAGCAACTCTGTTAAATATTTCATAAGGATTTTGATCATGACCTAGATAGATAAGACCTTTTAATTATAGGCTTGCGAATTTTCATGGTTCTCAAGAAATGTTATTGTTTCTTTATTTAAAACTTTCTTCCATCTAAAAGTTGCAATCTTACTTGAAGTATGATCTCTAGTAGCATCATGTAAGCTACTACTGGACTAAAAGCTTTGTTGTTTAATCATAGGTGGATTGATTGGCTGTATTATTTCATTTATCACTCTAGCTAGCTGGTCATTTTAAACATCTTCTAATTCTTCGTCCAAGAAATTCAGATCTTCCTTATCCAATAGGGCTACATTCTCACTATCACTGTCATCACATGAAGATAATTGCTCTCATTTATTTTCTTAAAAGACAAAGTTTTTACTTAGCTTTGACATTCTGTATCTGTAATATTATAAGGATCGGGACAAAAATAATGTAAATTTGTATGTATGCTTGTATATTATTTGATAATAATAAAGGATGTATTTATTGTAGTATGACTAGGTGGAAAACCCTGAATAAATAATTGAAGTTTTAAATATGTCATTTTAAGTTATATATATATATATATATATATATATATATATATATATATATATATATATTGTAATATAATCACTCTTTGACCTTTTTTTAATATTAGTGGGTTCTAACGTGACCTCTGTAATATTAATTATTCTCAAAGGTGCATTCAGATACGAGCTCCATTTGCAATTACAATCACTTGCTTTAATTGCCTGTTGAAACCCATACACTCACTAATACCACAATTGCTCAACTCCAAGTACTCAGTGAAAGATTTGTTAGACGGTCTTCAGGTGCCAGACATAACCCTAAAGGTGGTTAAAAGTTTGCCAAGCATGGAGGACGCAGCGTCATGGCATGGGGAATGCTTTCTTCTAAGGGAATTGGTCCGATAGTGTGAATAATTGGAACGGTAAATGCTAATGTTTATCTAAACCTTGTACAAGAAAAATGTTATATCTTCACTCCAAGTATCTCTGAAACAACCAGTATGTATTCATGAAGGACAACGCTCTATGCCATAAGGAAAAGATAGTAAAATACTATTTCAAAATTTTGCAATATCATTGGAAACAAAGTTCGAGACTAGAAGCCTTTGACTATAACGGATTTATGGACGAAAATTGAGCACGAATGGAATAAAATAGCCCAGGGATTTTGCAAGAAACGGTGAACTCGTGTGGTGGTCGTTGCGTCGAAGTAATAGAAAACCAAGGCTTCAACACCTCATATTAAGTGTTGTAAGTTTCATCGTTGATAAATCTTAATTTGTTGCTACTGTATTTGCTTGCTAAGCAATTTTGTAAATGATATTTCTCTTATTTTGAATGTGTTAGTATTTTATTCTGTTAATTTACTTAGTATTTTCTGGAATATGGGATTGTATCATATTAAATTTTCATAAAATATATTAAATGCATGCATTTATATAGCATGGAAGTTTGATTTACCTTCTCATCATATTTTTGCTTAGTACTATATATATACACTCTTTTATATATATATATATATATATATATATATATATATATATATATATATATATATATATATATATATATATATATATATATATATATATATATATAAATATAATGTATACCATTCATGAGCGCAAAAGAATGCTGAAATAAATCCAGCATACCGCAAGAAACAGAAAAACCGAATCATTTTTTCTTTGGAAAAAGTTATTTCCTAATTCAAAAAATTCCGTACTGGGGTGGAGAGTCAAACTAAACACACTGAGGCAGCGAGCAACTACTATGATCTCAATTAAACCGAGCCTTAAACTCCTCGGCTACGTGATCAAATATTATAATGGGTTCAGAGAGAAACCAACATAAGAAGAAATACCAAGTCGCAGCCATCGAAGGGTACAGAACCTACGGAAGAAGAAGACTTTCACCGCATATAAGAAGACCTGATCCCCAGTTTTGTGTGCTCCTCTGTCAAGGAGGTTCACACATCGATAACTGATACCTACTCTTACATCGAACCGATGGTGTTCAAGAAGAAAATGGATTTGCCAAGAGAGCATCAAGCACTCACTTTACAAACCAAGAAGAAGACCTAGCAAATCCCATCACCATCGTGGTTCTCGTCTTCAATTAAGTTGCCGTTACGGGAGGGTTCAAAATATTTTGGCTTCCTTGCCGCACGTGACGGTTGATCGATTTCCACCGAGGATCATCTCGCAGAGCTACTTTCCTAAGAGCTGAAATCATTTGCCTCCGTGAGACTACGAAACAAAAATTATTGAAGAAGCTCATTTGCTCTCAGTGGTCTACCATTAAGCTACCTGGAAGAGCTATGATGAACCACTAATCAAGTGAGCGGAGGTAATGACCTAATCTTTCACAAGTTCGTTCAGTCTCTACCTACGAACAAAGGATCCACCATCGCCGTTCAAAAGGACTTAACACTAAATCAAGATAGGCAGCAGACAAATTCACGCCATTCGTTCAGGCACAGTGTTTCAATATTAATAAAAATAATAATAGTAAAAAATGTTCCGAATGTCAGTAATTGTGGTTAAAATGTGCAGTGTAAATTCAGTTCCTATTCATCATTTTACAATATAAATAGTACAAAATCCAGTGCTTGATAATAAGAATAATTGTTGTAGACCAAATTTAGGCCTAAAAAATCCGTTGTATCATCATTTTTAGGTTTAATTCCGTACTCTGAAGCTCCGTTTATTTAGCGTCAAGTCGTGTATGTAGTGCATACACACAGAGTAAAGTACACAAAAAGAGGTTCGTTCACGATGAATATTGTCTACTCCTGCGTGGGAACGCAGGAGCACGAGCAAAATATAAATGACTCAGTCACATGCTTGCTGAGCACTCAGAAATTTACGTTTTGATTTCATTAATTACAAAAAAATGAAATAAAAAAAAAATATAAAATTGTGGTGAACAAAGATCTGTATACATAAATAAAAAATATACAAGAAACCTCAGAATCTCTGAGCACTTTGAAATTTAGGCTACAAGCAATAATAAAATTGAAAAAAGAAGGCGAATATAAAAGTAAATATATTAAAGTTGTGGTGCGTACACACACAAAACATGATAGTTATTTAGGGTTGCAATGAAGAGTTGCAAACGCTCATATTGAAGTAAACAAATTATTAGAAGAACTTCAGATCCTCTGAGTAGTGTGAATTTATGTGTGCCTAAAAATACATATGTGTGAAAAATATTTATTTCTATATATTTACATTACCTTACTGGAAGCTTTGCTTACATAAGAACAGTATCTGGGGTGTTCCCATTCTAATATGGGATAAGAGACTATAAAAAATCTAATGGGTTTACGTCGAACCCAAATAACATTTGAATCTGTAGTGTTGACAATGTAATATGTAATATGACTCTCAAATAAAGCATAAAAATAAGCTCTTAGGTGTTTTCTAGGAAATATTATAATCGGTTCAAGTCAATCCCTAATAAAATAAGACTTAAGAAAGTCCAAATGATCAATAGTGGTCTAAGTCTTATTACCTCTCTTTTGGAAATTTTCAAATGGACAGTGGTCAAATGACCATTTTTTTGTTGTTGTTCCTTATTCTGGTGGGTTATGTGCATGCGTTACAACTAAAATTATGTAGTATGCATGAAAAATTACAAAAGCTTTAACAAGCGCCTATAGATACTGCCAGAGCACGCACTGTGTCTTTGGAGCCATGAGTTTTGAGCTAAAACCACCGCTCTCCTGAAGTTCAACTTTCGGCCCGAAAAGTAAATACTAATTACATAGAAATAAATACGGCCAATATTATAATTGATATGTCCCCTAACGTAAAAGAATAAACAATCTTCACTTAAGAAATACGATAACTCTACCACCTGTAGTCAGTGCCTCACACTAAAATCACTCCTAAAATAACTGAACCAGAACCTTCTCTGTGTCCCAGAAGTGGTACCAAATACTTGTTGACAAATCACTCTTGATAACCAAACAACGTATAACAAACCATAACCCTTATATTTTTTCCTTCTACTCTTCATTCTTCAGCCATATTTCTGGTCCATTGCCCCGAAAACCTTCAATTTTTATTCGTCGATCCAAAGAATCTCATTTCAGTTGTTCAGTAGCTAATCTAGAGGACACGTAGGGTAAGCAATTTTTCTTGTGATTAGCTGCCATCAGTGGAGGGCGCCTCGGAGTTCTTGCTTAGAGGGTAGTGTGGCATACGCCGTATGGTAGCAAACTAAACCTTACTGGCAGCTGAAATGTCATACTGTAACTCTTTGATGGTCACAAAAGGGGTTTTCTCCACCTTTCTCCTCATAAAACGTATTGAATAGAACTGAATCAAATTGGTATATGGACTTTAGTTCAAATATAATTAACTGTAATTTTCTTAACACACTATTAAATGTTCTGCTTTGTATTTAGGTTATGTAAGAAATTGAGAGTATATATATATATATATATATATATATATATATATATATATATATATATATATATATATATATATATATATATATATATCCTACCAATCCAGTAAGATTGAGGGGGTGTACACAATTTTGGTTACAGCTATACGAAAGTGGATAATTTTGTGCCATCACAATGCGGTCATGGACTCTTTGTGTTGTTCTAAGTTTTAATGTAATTGTTTTGTTCAGGTTCCAAGTTTCTGCTACATAGATCATAGTTCGGATTATGCATTGGTTGTATACATTTCTTTTCAGAGACATGGGAATTTTGAATTTGAAGATGATGCTTGCTGTTCCAAATGCCTTCCAGTCTAAAGAGAATTTGCGTTGGATTTCTCGATCATTTCATAGTGACACTGTAAACTGTTGAAGCAGATATATTTATCTATCATTTCAATTTAATCGTTGTCATTTGTAAGGTCTATCGTGTCGACCTCTGATTGGTTTGTCATGTCTTTAGTTTTTCCATGAAATATTTTTTGTCGGATTCCTTTGCTTTCAAGTTTGAAGGTAGTACCCACATTACAATCTACAAACTTTGTCTTTATTGAAAATCATATTCACATTGTTAAGCTGTGGAATGAGATAGTGTTGGGAAATAAACAGAAAACCACTTTTCCTTTTTGCGTTTCTAGGTTTTGCGTGAGTTAGAAAGAAGGAGATTTTATGAGGCTTTACAATCGATAGGCGAGTTATCTCCCGATATGAAAGAGTACAAGCCTGGAATTTAGGGACACTGTAATGAGGAAAAGGTAGTAATGAATGACCATGAAAAATTAGTTTCAAAAAGTCTGTTTGTTCCTTAAACCAGGAGGTGAAGTTAGAATTACTCGAATGAATTGATGGGCGAGGCTTAGAGAGACGCCACGATATAAGAAGATATTTGTATGAACACTTACGACAAATGTCGTTCTGTATGTTGTAAAGACTTTGATTAACCATTTCCTGTCGTTGTCTTTCCACACCAAAAAGTAGTTTGGAGAAAAGGGTAGCACCCCTAAGGAGTGGCTACCACAGATCCGAGACTTAAATCTAATAAAACACTTGTCAGGAATGTTTGGAGAAGCAATAATAAGTAACATAACTACAAATAAAAGAGAACAGTTTAAAAAAAAGTACAAGCTCAGGGAGGAAAGAGGGTCAGTAATTTGTGAAAATCTTGTAAAATCCATGCCACAAGCATGCTTGGGACTTCTCTGCTGAGATCTTGAGCCCCAGCTCTTCGCGCTTGGCCGTGATGAGGTGCAGCGCTTCTTGAACCCGCGACAGCTTGTCGCCGCGCCCAGTGACGACGAGGGCCAGGTCGTCGGCGTAGCTGAGGAGGATTGCTCCTTCCCGATAGGTGAACGCCACCGGCTGTTCCATCAGCACGTTGAAGAGGAACGGGCTGAGGATGCCACCCTGGGGCGTCCCGTTCTTGATTATAAGGTAGGGAGACTTGTGACCCTGGAACTTCACACGAACCCGGCGCTGGTGAAGGTAGTCCTGAAGCCAGCCCTGCAGTCTCCCTCCGATGCCCTTCCTCACAAGGGCGGCTAGTGTGGCGCGGAGGCTAGCCAGCTCGAAAGCCTTCTCGAGGTCAAGGAAGACTACGACGGTGGGCTGGTTGTTGGCGTAAACCAGGAGGGTGATGAGGCAGTCCGCCGTGCCCATCCCCCACTGGTGCAGCCAAACACGTGGTGGTGAAGGCTTCCCACGCTCCCCTGAAAGGCGACTCACCACCATCCTCTCTGCTGTTTTTCTATTGCAGCTCAGGAGGCAGCCACTTGTTTTTGTTTGTATAGGTTTATTGTGCAATAGCGTACATTTATACATAATCTAATACAAATACAATAATAATATGATATAATAATATATAAATACACATAATATAAGCGTACACATTACACAAAGCGGGCAGCTCACCAGTGTTGGCGTGCAGTAAGACGCGGTGGAGCATCCCACGCGTGTCTTGTCTGCTGCAAGTGGGTGGCGGCGGTCCTCACCACTTGTCGCCCGGCTGGGCGCGGGCAGCGGTCAGCGCGGAGAGGGGGGTGCTGTTCTCAGCACCTCCAGCAGCTCGTTTGTTGGGGTGTGGCAGGCCACCTGGGCAGCTCTTGCCTCTCGCGCCCTCATTAGGGCGCCTCTTACAGGATGAGGGGCTGGCGCTGGCTCTGGCCTGAGGCGGGTGGTGGCTGTGCAGGAGAGGAGGTAGTGCACCAGTGGGCGCCAGGAGCGGCCGCCGCAGTGTTCGCACCTCCCTGCAACAAAGTCGGCGTGCAGCTCTTCCCGCGTGGAGTAGCCCAGCCTCACATGCTGTAGCAGCACGCCGTTCGCCCTGGGCTGCTGAAAGGATGCGTTCAGTTGGCGATAGGCTGTGGCTGCAGCATACCACGCCGCTTACCTCTTAGTTGCTTCCCATTCTTAGTGCTGCTGGTGGGCGTTGTGGGCGGTTCTGTGTTTGGCATGCACCTTGAGCTGCTGCAGGCTGGGGCGCACGGTCCAGGTGATGGTGGGGCCGTGGGCGGCTCGCTTGGCAGCATAGTCGGCAGCCTCGTTGCCGCGCATGCCAACGTGGCTGGGAATCCAATGGAGCCGGACACGCCTGCCCTGAGCTGCCAGGTTCTGCAGGGTGCACAGGATGGTGGTGGTGAGGTGGATTTTGTCCCTAGTGTGGGCGTGGGCATAGGCGTGCTGCAGCGCCTGCAGCCCCGACCGAGAGTCCGTGTGTATCACCACAGTGGCCTCCCGGTGGAGCAGAGCGTGCTGGAGGGCGTGCAGGATTGCTACCAGCTCCATCTGGAGGGTGGAGCAGTGGTCTAATGTCCTCCACGCCTGCGTCAGGCCGCTCGTGACGAAGGTGGCGCCGGGCGTCCCGCTGTTGGGGTCGATGGAGCCGTTGGTGAAGTAGACGGCGCTGCCTGGATCCGTAAACTCAGACATGACTATGAGAGCGTGCTGGCGCAGCTCCTCGTTGCGCTGGAGCACTCTTGCCACCCGACAGGCCACAATGCAATCCATCTGGTGGTGAGGGGCACCAGGCTGGCCTCGCTCTGCATGACACAGACACTGCACCACCTCGGTGCCCAAAACATGGTCCTCATTGCGGTGTTTAGCACCACCTCCAGGCGCTGTTACTGCTGCCGTGATAGCGCTACACGACCGGTGCACTGTAGTCCACTAGGGAGCGCACTTCCAGCAGGTAGTAGAGGCAAAGGACGGAGAAGGTTGCACCAGCGCTCGGCCGCGTCATGGCCCTCATCACATTCAGCCGCGCCTGCGTCCGCTCCCTCAGGTGCGTGACGTGCTGCGGGAAGGATAGCCACCTGTCCACCCACACTCGGAAGTACTGGTAGCAGTATGTCCAGGCTAGCCCGACTCCTTAGATGCGCAGCTGCTGGCCAACAGGTGTAGAAGTCTTGATGGCCATGGCCTGAGACTTCTCTTACGAGATCTTGAGCCCCAGCTCTTCGCACTTGGCAGTGATGAGGTGCAGCGCTTCTTGAGCCCGCGACAGCTTGTCGCCACGTCCGGTGACGACGCGGGTCAGGTCGTCGACGTAGCTGAGGAGGATGGTTCCTTCCCGATAGAGAAGCGCCACCAGCTGCTCCATCAGCACGTTGAAGAGCAACGGGCTGAGGATGCTGCCCTGGGGCGTCCCGTTCTCGAAGGTAAGGTAGGGAAACTTGTGTCCCTGGAACTTCACACACCCGCTCGTTGGCAAGCTTTGTGATTTTGTACATTATTTTTTTGTTAATATTTGCTTCAATTATTCGTTTAAAATTTATTTTAAAACAGTTTTATATAATCATTAGATTCATAAATCAAAGCGTCCCTACCTTAATAGATTTTAGCAATTATACACTTGCTAACTAATTTAAATATTTAGAATCCTTCCCTAGTCTCTTTATTGTAAATTTGAGCCCCATTTCCAAATATTCCCTTTAACTCTAAATTTGCAATTCAAAGCTAATACTAGCTATTAAAGTTCTAGATTTACATTTAGCAGTGTGCTCTCTTAACAGTGTAAAATATTTTGTTCGTTTATTTGTATTTTAGGCCTAAGAAGATAACCGTATTGTAGTCGAAACTTCGCTGGTAAATAAAAAGGATGATGCCAGCTATTTTCCTCCCTTGGGATTTCTGTTAAACATTAAATTTAGGCTCTCTGGAAGCAATCCTCATCGATATATATATATATATATATATATATATATATATATATATATATATATATATATATATATATATATATATATATATATATATATATATATATATATATATGTGTGTATATTTCTCTCAAAGTAGCACGAGAGAATGATGAAAATGAATCCATTAAACCACATTGAAAGAGAAATTGAAATAATTTTTCCTCGCAGTAATATTTTTATTACCTTTTTTCGAAAAATCCGTGCAGGGAAGAGATTCGAACCAGGCACACTGAGGCAGCGAGCACCGCTTTGATCTCAGTTAAAAGTATGCCGTTAGTACACTACGCGGTGCTACGTAGTGTACTAACGGCATACTTTTAACTGAGATCAAAGTGGTGCTCGCTGCCTCAGTGTGCCTGGTTCGAATCTCTTCCCTGCACGGATTTTTCGAAAAAAGGTAATAAAAATATTACTGCGAGGAAAAATTATTCCGATTTCTCTTTCAATGTGGTTTAATGGATTCATATATATATATATATATATATATATATATATATATATATATATATACAAAAAATAAAAGGCGGATTCTAAGTACTTTCGAATTTGTTCAGTTCATTATCAAGGAATAACAAAAGATTTTACAAAGGTGGTATATATATGTGAAATAGAAGAGCAATGGCCCGCCCATGTACAACGAAAGGACCCAAAATAGAAAAATAATATCAAAGACGGATGTGAAGTATAAAACCAAATAGATAAGGTCTATTTCAGTAAAATTCCAACCTGTTCGCAAAGATGGTAGACATTTATGTTAGAATTTTCCAGAGGTAGACCTTATCTATTTGGTTTTATAATTCACATCCGTCTTTGATGTTATTTTTCTATTTTGGGTCCTTTCGTTGTACATGGGCGGGCCATTGCTCTTCTGTTTCACAAATATATACCACCTTTGTAAAACTTTCGTTAATTCTTGATAATGAACTGAACAACTTCGAAAGTACTTGGAATCCGTCTTTCATTTTCCTGTAGGATTTTTTGCATTTATTGCTCTACTCATGCGCTACTTTGTGAGTTTCTCATATCCATATATATATATATATATATATATATAATTTGACAATACTCCTCATAATGAGTTATTCGTTTCCTTTATATATGGTAATTCATATTATTCACATCAGCAAAAATTTGTATTCGAATTTTAGCAGGATCCGTCTATACCATTCACTAATATATATTTTCTCTTCAGAAAATTTACATATATATTATCATAGATTCGAAACACAGAATCATAATTTGTTATTGAACTGAAATTTTGAGGAGAAAATATGCTTAATCATCAGCTCTGATAGGACATTGTAAAGGCAGCGACGTTTCAAAGAGGAATCGAAAAACTGAATACAATCTAATAATTAAAAGTAGTTTTAAATTGGCGTCAAATTCACTCTGTATTCATGATTTAAGCGCGGAATTTATTTCTTCTTTGGATTACGCGCATTGTACTTCTTCAGCAAAGAGGACTTACTTTGCCTTTTGACGTTTTAGAGACGGACCACAATCTTACCTAAAGTTATTGATGAAATTAATATTGATACAACCTATAATTATAATTAATAATATTTTTGGAAATCTACAAAACAATCTACGAATCAATCTTCGAAAATAAAGAGGTTCGTATTAAAGGTAAGTCAATTGGGTGAGTGTAAATTTTTTGGGGGGAGAGCGCATCTGGCGACTGCTTACTTGGGCATTAGTCGCCGTATTAAAAACTGCCTAGTACTAGGCTACTTCAAAATCGAATTCAATAACACACACAAAAAACAACCCAAACACAACACCAAAAACTAAGAAAATGGAAAAGGAAACGAGTAGTAAGCAAGCTACTGCGTCGGGGGATGGTCCCCCAGGCGCAGGAGCGTGTGACCTATAAGGGGGGGAAAAACCTGTTTAAATAATAGGGAGAAGGCCAGGATCGGCCCAAAATACAACAAGTCCACCAGTTAATATGCACGCACTCGTCCCGAGTACAAGGGGCAGGCAGTAGCGACCCCGCCCATCCCGGTACCAGGACAAAAAACATGTGCGAAAATCGCCCAGACTGGGACATTCGACAAGAATGTGCCGAACAGTCTGGGGGATGACGCAGTCTTCACAGTAGGGCGCAGGCGATCGCTCCATCAAATAAAGATGAATCACACGAGTGTGTCCGATTCGGAGACGACAGAAAGTGACTTGCTGCAGTCGCCGCAATGGGAGATAGGTCCATGGGAACAGTCGCGGCGCAATGGCACGCAACATTAAGTTGACTTCAACCGTCTTCCATCTTCTTTTCCAAGCAGTCCGAAGAGCTGCCCGTATTCCTGCCATGTATTCCGTGTGAGGAAGAGCGAAACGCTGGTCCGGTAGCAGAGTTCTCGCGGACTCTTTGATGCCATCATCCGCGCGCTCATTCCCCGCAATTCCTACATGTCCAGGAACCCAGCAGAAGATAATCTCGAAATCCGTCCGGCTAGCCAAAGCCGTGGAATCACGAATATCGCGAATCAGGGTATACGGAGATCACAATCCGGTCTCCAAACCGGGAACGTCGTGTAATCTCCCGTACCGAGTGGTGTATTGCCACCAGCTCGGCCGTGAAGATAGACGCAGCGCCTGGCAGAGCCTCGCTGACTTTAAACAGAGCGGATACGGCGTGGAAGCTGACCCCCTCTGCAGACTTGGAGCCTTTCGTATACACTGGAACGGTTCCAGCGTGACATAAGGTATGCTCCAAAAAAGTCAAACGCAATATTCCCGGCGCTGTACAAGCTTTGGGAGCAGAGGCGTGGCGACAAATAGCCAAATTTGGTACCCTCCAGGGTGGCGTCCTGGTCAGAACCAGGGGTGCCACCGGCCCGAGAGCTGTATCTAGCTTTCGAAGGAGTTTCCTGGTCCTAAACTCAAAGGGCTTAGGGTATGACTGGCGTCTCTCGGCGGCATAGGCACCGTCGAGATCAGCTGTGGATACAGTGAGAGCTGTTGGCGACTGAGGTAGGCGCTGGGCTCGCGCGTACAGGCGAGTGATGCACTGCACGCGGCGCAGAGCGAGTGGCATCTCCCCAGCATCGACCAACAGGCTTTCAATGGGGGAAGTGCGGAAGGCACCGGTCGTAAGGCAAGGGCGGTGTGGTCGATCTAGTCCACCTTCCGCAATAAACACTCGGCTGCGGATGCATAAATCTCGCATCCGTAGTTGAGCGTCGAACGAATAAAGCATAGATAAAAAAAGTGGGGCAGTAGCCCTATGAGCACACCAAGCGCTGAACGTCACGGAACTGAGAATATCCATGGCAGGGGTACAAGAGACCCTAAGGCTGCGAATATGAGCCTCCCAGGTGAGGCGTCGGTCAAATACAAGACCAAGGAAAAGGTACAATTCCACCACGTCCAGGCGTACCCCATTAAAAAAACAAATCTGGGTCTGGGTGGAGCCGTGGATGGCACTACCTTACTCTTGGCCAAAGAAAACCGAAACCTGTGCGGTTCAGCATAGCAAGAGACGCGGTTAAATGATGTTGGAGTCGACGCGATAGAGTTGACATCTGGGCCGCGCCAAAAGAGATCGAAAGGTCGTCCACGTAGAGAATAGTAAGAACATCTTCCGGCAGCAGCGAGGTGATGCCGTTGATGCTCAGGGAAAAAGGTATGACACTGAGGACACTTCCCTGCAGGACACCTTCTTCCTGCTCCTTTGGGCAGGAGAGGGCTCCCCCACCCGTACGCGAAATCGATGATCTCGCAAAAATTCAGATATAAACTTTGAGAGGCGTCCCCTCGCCAACATCGTGTGGAGAGTCTCCATGATATCGTATCGCTATGCGGTGTTATAGGCCTTCTCCAGATCGAAAAACACCGTGGCGTAGTGCTGTCTACGAAGGAAGGCCTCGCAGACGGCATTTTCCAGTCGGAGCAGAGCATTCGACGTGGAGTGGAACTTGCGGAAGCCGCACTGTGCAGAAGACAGTTGGCCTCCGCTGTCCAAGAAAAAGGCTAATCTAACATTTACGAATTTCTCTATCAACTTGCACACGCAAGAGGTTAGAGAGATTGGGCGGAAACCGTCCGGAGTAGAGTGATCTCTCCCCGGTTTGCGAAAGGCGAGCACAGTAGCGATTCGGCAGGAATCTGGGAGTAGACCCTCCGCCCAGATACTGTTGAACAAATCTAACAGAAAGGCCATGCCTCGCTCACCAGGTGTCTTCGCATGGCGTACGGGATATCTTCCGGGCCAAGGACGGTGTGCGTGCACGAAGCAAGAGCGGAGCGCAACTGACAAAAGTAAACCTGTCGTTGAAGGTTTCTCCGCCTCTGGAGGTAAAGTACAGCAGGCGGCCTTCCGACACATCAAGACGTGCATTGCATGCTGGTGGAGAAGCTTCCTGGCTAGAGAATTCGGAGAAAGCGGTCGCAAAAGGATCCACCACGGACGCGGAGTCCGAGATTGCGGTCCCATTCTCCTGCGAGAACTTGCCCCAAATACTTTTGACTCGCCTCCACACCTCTGCCAGAGAGGTCTTTGCGTTAAGTGAAGACACGTATGCCCGCCAAGAAGAGCGGCGGGCGTGCTTCAAAATATACCGGGACCCTGCCCTAGCCCGACGAAATTCAGCGACAGTGAAATCGTTCGGGCGGCGCTTATAGCGCATGTAGGCATAACGCTTCTGTTTGAGGGCCATCTCACACTCGGCCGACCACCATGGGAGTAATCGGCGTGCAAAACGGTCAGACGTTCTAGGAAGAGTAGTCAAGCCCGCGGCGATCAGGTTGCCGGAGAAGAACTCATCAGCCTCATCTACCGACCTAAACTCCTCGACTGAGATAGAGAATTCAGTCATTTCCTAAAATGCAGGCAATGATGCTAGTGCCAAGCACGAGGCGGTAGTTGCCCTGAAAATGATATTTGAATGGGGAAGTGATCACTACCATGGAGATCATCGACCACCCCCCAATCAAAATCAGGCTGTGCATCAGAAGAGCACAAAGTTAGGTCAAGGCAAGAAAATGAAGTGGTTCTCGGACAATGATGCGTAAACTCATCCACATTTGGGACACCCATATTAAGCTCTTCGATCAGATCAGCTAGGGCTTGTCCCCTGCGATATATTGAGTAATCTTTCCAGAGAGTGTGCGTGCCATTTAGATCTTCATGCAAGAGAAAGGCTTAGGCAACTGTGCCTCCTCCAAGTTTGCCCGGAGTCTGCGGCAATTCCATTGAAGGAGTATGCCCTCCAGACCTAGCTTGGAGGAGACGCGGGGGCCCTTTTCGAATAGAAGACCCTCAGGGGAATGGCCGTACGCTGTTGGCTAGACAAAGCGCTGAAGGTGCTGTCGCCTTCGCGGACTTATTGGGGGAGGTTAGGCTCGCCATGCGAGTCTTTTCCTCCCTCCACCTCGAAACCTTAGGCGGGCATTGCGGCTTCGGATGCGGGGGAGCATCTTTTCGAGGAACCACCGTCTCCGAGCCACTCAGCCCACCACTAGGCGTGGGTGAAGGAGCCGAAGCCGCTTTGTTTCTGTCCTTCTTTCGGGTAACAGATTTAGGAACCCCGGAAAATAGCCTGGCGACTAACTTCAGGGGTGTTGCCTCCTGTGAGTCTAACGACTCGGTGGAGGTGCGTGGCCGTTTTGCCTTACGGGAAACAGTCACACTGGGGGAAGGGGGGAGCCCTGGTTTTTTCCCGGGCTATGTGTGAGCCTTTTTTTCCGCCAGCTTTACCAGGGGAGCGCCTGCCTTAGGTAAAATCCGCAGAAGAGCTCTGAATGGTCGCGGAAACAACCGTGCTCGTTGGCCTGGATGGGCCAGGAACAGAGGGTGCCTTTTTAACTATTGAGGCATAAGACGTTCCATGCAGAGCCGGGCGCGCCAACACCAAGTCCTTAGCCTCGCAAATTGAGAGTCGATCCTGGGCCTGAACGGCCATGATTACTCCCTCAAGGAGATATGCACCACATTGCTTCAAAGAAGCGGCGTGTGGCTCTCCGCAATTGACACACTTGGCTACAAACGATTTACACTTATCGTGTGCGGCCTTGGAACAATTTACACAGACTTCGGGTGAGCTTGACTTGGCTCCTCTACAAGAACGATTCGTATGGCTAAAGCGGTGATAGTAATAGTAACGCCGCGGCATTGGCACGAATGCAGGCTCGAAAACGCCTGGTAACCTCTGAATGAGGGGCTCCGATGTTATCGAGGCTCCGCCCTGTGCACTTTTGGTCTTTGTCATAGTCAAGGGCTCCACACCCAGGGGGGAGGGGGGCAGGGGGGCCGGATGTGCTGATCTTGGCTTGGTCGCTTGTTAAAGTGGCAGCAGCCCCGAGTCTTCTTAGTGTTTATCTTGTTCTTTTTCTTTTTTGGAGAGGAGGGCGGGGAATGAAACCGCTTTTCACCTCCGCCGGCAGGAGCCCCCAGGCCAGATGGACCGGCCTCAGCTAGGTCCTTTTCCTAAATGGAGAAGGTCCTGGCAGTCCTAGGGTCACCGGTCGAAGGAGATCCCTCCCCTCCTTGTACTGCCTCGGAAACCCTAGCCATTTTAGGAGGACCTTGCATAGGGGCGGATTTGGGTTGTTTCGTGCTTGACGCGGAGCCCAGATTCTCCCCCATGAAGGCCTTACCGTCTGAGGCTGGGTTGCCTCAAGGACCCTGTCTATCTCAGAAGGGGCCTCCAGTTGGCCATCGTCTCCCAGAACATCGCAGGTCCCGTTGGCAGCGTCACGAGTCATGTGTGGGGAGGCACAGGCCTTGACCCCGGCAAGGTTCAATATTCTGGCCAGCAGGTCTTTTGAGGGAAGCGACCAGAGAGGTCTGGCTTCCCTCTTCTCCCTAAGGGTGTTTGCCCTACCGAGCCGCTTTACTGGGGAGCGGTCGACTCTGGGCTGCCTGCTGGCTTTCTTGGCAGTCCCCTTGGAAAGAAAAGGGGGGACTGCCGCTAGAAAAAGGCAGGTGCCCGAAAGCACCCCTACACCCGTAGGCGTGTGAGAGGAGTAAGCCTTCTCTCCGGTTAAAGAAATAGGGAGGGTTTCCTGCGCAAGCACAGGGGTGGAGACCTTCATTGTTTCTGTGGAGCTGCCCGAGGGCGGCTTCGTTGATGACACAGGGAAAATTAAGGGGAGATTTTGAGTTTTCTCATCATTGAGCATGGTGACCTTATTTGTTTCATCGGATGCAATCGCTCATCACCTCTCGCAGTTGCCCACACTGCAAGAGGTGCTTACAGGCCTGGCAGAGCCAGGTGCCACCATTCAGGACCCCCCTTTCCGCCTAGGGGCCTGGCAGTCCATTGGCATGGCGGCTTTACCTTAGACGCGGCATAAAAAGATAGATTGTGAAGATGAAAGGAAAAGTGATGTGAGGAAGTTCTGGGTGGGGATGAAGCAGGTTGTTAAAAACCAACCACCCCAAACCGGAGCTCAAGGGTTAGGGAACAATGTCCCCTTTCCCCTTAGCCCCAATCCGGGACGTTTGGCTGAGAAGAAGGTCAGCATCTACCCCTTGAAATTAAATGCTAACCAGAGAAATTTGTGGGAGAGGTTTTATGAAAAGCGATGAAGTAGGGGAGAAATACAGGCTATCTGAAGGAAGTAAAAGAGGCTAATCTGGGGCCGGATGGAGCACTGGATCCCGTCAGCACGGCGGCCAGGATGGCAAATCGCAGTGCCCCTTATGGGGTAGGGATTGATAAAGCAACGAGTTCAATGATATCTCTATGTACCCCTGCTGGCAAGGAGTTTGTTGCGCATGCAAGTAGAGTTTAAATATGTCCAAGAGTATGTAAAAGGAAATGAAAATAATGCGAGATATTGAATTTCCTAAGGATGAAAAGGGATGAGATGCAGATTGGTTCATGGCAATTCACCTACGTTTTCGAAGAAGTTATTTACTGGGTGATCAGTTGCGCGGCGTTATCCAACTGCAACTATGAGATACCGTACTGTATAGAAGGAGGTAAGAAGGATTTCAAAATTGTTGAGACAGGGGTGGGTGCATAATGAAAGAGGAGGATATATAGCTAAAATATTAAATTGACGCCACTACCACGCCAATCAACTCATTTGGAATACAGGAATGGTACTTGTCGAGAATAGAGGCTCCTTGCCGCCATGTACCCCGTCGAAACCACGAGGTCAGGCACGAGTTAAGTGCATGTGAGCGAAGACCGTGGGAACAGTCAGAATATCGAACTGATTTCTGCGATAAGCGAGGGGTTGGACTCTCAAACGCACGCTTATGTCGCTTCCCGGTGCGTTATCAAGAAACCCCCGAGGTAGTAATTCCCATCCCTCGAGAGCCTTGTTGGTTCCTGGAGAGATTCCCCCTGCGCCCACCTTTGGCGGAGCCAGTAACGGTTCCGGCTCGTCCCTATATATTGTTGGCCCCACTTAGGCATCGACAGTATATAGCTGCCTTTTACAACGAAACGTGTTATTCTCGATCGCGCTCCATTTCTCTACGAGCCGAAGGCTAGAATTATACCGAAGGATCTGAGCCCCAGTCAATTGGCCCATCCTTGGTTTCAGTACATTTCGTTTCCCAAGAATACTCCCTCCAGTTAGTGTTACTACTAGAGGTTAAACTCACCGTGGTTAAAGTCCCTCGAATAATCATCCGATCTCCGTTTCATCTCGTAAAGCCTCGAACCTAAGCTAAACTGAGACGAATCGTCTGTGGCTTCCTTGCCAGTCATCCTTGTGTGCGTATGTACAGAGGCTCGTATTACCTTTCTATAACCACGTAGAATTCGCCAGAGTACCTCTGTTAGTTCGATTATTGTGAACATTGAGTATCCATTTGCATTATTCTATTTAATCTCTTCATTGTGTATACTGTATAAATATTAAAGTTACTTTTTTACCTACTTTTTCATAAGCCTCATAGCCCGCAGCCTTCCTGAATTTTATATCAGCCATCTGCACTCAATCGTTTTGTATTTGCACCCCAATTCCCCCCCCCCATTTCTATCCTCCCCATCTCTGTTGTGACCAGAAATGACTCAAGGTCACTCGTTTGACCTTGAGCGTGCACGCATCTCAGGTAGAAGTGACGTATATGTTGATGGGTCATTCTACGACAGTACTCATGAGAAAAACTTTAACAGAAATAGTATTAGAGTGGGTTTGGAGCTACTTTCCAATGATAGCTAAGATGCAACCACTTCATTAAACCTGTTTAAGAACATAACCGATAAATATTACTTTAATAAATAACTTTACAAAAATAAGTGCGAAACTATTTCTTCATGCATATTATCTCTTCCTTGTAACCTATCTCTGGTACCCACCATGTATTTCTAGACATAGTCTAATCGTGTGAACGTAAAATTGCATCCTTTATCGCCTATGTATCCTAAATGAAAAAACGAAGTCTCAGTATAGAGTGCAGAGACTTAGTGAAGTGAGCAGATATCCCATAAGACAAAATTATTTTATTGTCCCCTATGGAGTGTTGTATACACTAACTTAATAAATATGTGTTGTATTACGGTAGGGTACTTTTAATCCCCTCTTTTGCTTGCATTATTTCCATGGTTGGATTAGTGTGTGTTCCTCGGAATATTGTCTGCAAAGATAGTTTGTGTGATTGAATACTGCTAATTTGCATTCAATCACAAGGGGATTCCAAGTGGAGAAACCAGATATGGTACGAGGTTCTTGTTCACTGAGTGGCTTTCGCTCATCTGGAGCTTCCTCAGGGAAGAAGAATCTCTTGTTTCTCTTATCCTCAAGGACTTCAAGTGTTGCATGGGCATCCTTGCTGCACCTGACATCGGTGGATTTCGTGCTCTCCTAGCTCATACACCTGCAATTTATCTTTGCTTTCTATACAAATCCTTCCTTAAGAGCTTTCTGCGGGATGCGTCTTCGTTGAAATTACGCTTTAAAATGTTGGAAAAAGAAGTGTTATTTATATTTTGGATTTGTTCACGACACTATTTTTGGTTCTTTTATATTCTTCTTTGTGGCTCTGTTTGGGGTCCCCTTTGCGGCCCTGTTTGTGATCCCGCTTATGTTTAGGGTCATGTTTGAAATTGTTTTGGGTTCTGTTTCTAGCCATGTTTGAGAGTCTATTTGTAGTATTATTCCAGGCTACTTTGAGATTAAACTCCATAACGTGATAAGTCCCTGTACAGGAGCGGCTCTTACTAAACCCTTGCCACAAGGTTCTCCAGTTTTTCTTTCCCAACTACACCTTTGTAAGCCCATTGATATATTTCAGTTTCTTCGGTTCTGCCATGCCCATCCAGCCCACAAAGTGGCAAGTTCTACATACGCAATGTATCTTAACATATAAATTGTCGCAATATTATTCCTTCGTTATATATTTTAACATGGTATAAACATGTTTAAAAAGGAGCTCCCATATCTGCATTGAAATTCCCTCATTTTCTCCTTCTAAGAAAATTATACTTTTAAATTTTATGCCCACGCACTGTTTTTATTTATAACATGAAGAATGTAGAGCAGAAGGCTATAATTCAGCTATATGAAATCATAAATTGTTAGATAAATTATTCACAAAGTTTCCTGCAAGTTCTAATTTTGCAATCTTTCCTAATAAAAATTTATGAGTAATGAAGCTGAACCAAACTTTATAATATACAGGAACATTATTATCTATTATAATTTGCCACGAAACGTGTATTGTGTGAGTTAAGGATTTTAAAGGTCTTGAAGACGGGAAATAATGGGAACAAACTTAGGAGCGGGAATCCCGTTAGAATGTTGGAGTTCTGGTGAGCTTTGCACCTTCTCGCACGGGGATGTTCTGAAACAGATGCGCCGACCACGCTTTTTCTTTACGGGGGGGGGGAGGGGGGCGAAGATATTCTAGAGAAGTCGACATTTTCAAGGCTTACATAAAATATATTTCATGATTATAAAAAGATCGTTGACAGACAAGAAAAGAAAGATTGGCTAAGGTTAAAGAGCCAAAGGACAAGCAATGGTAAGGGGCAATTTAATAGGAGGGGAACACTATGTGCGCTCTAAGAACAAATTTGCACCCACAAACCTGGAATCAGATAGAGAAACGCTGATATCTCTAGCATAAACGCGAACCATCTCATTAACGCCCCTTTCTTCGTCGATGGCCGCGAGGGGAGAAGGCTTCGCTCAGTTCTCTTCATCGAATTCTCGCCTTAGAGCGCCTGCGCACTCGTTTGTGTAAGCCGGGTAGACAGGACGTCATTTATATCGGCACAATTTATAGAAATATTAATATGATAGAAACCTCAGCCTTTGTAATTTTTTTTGGCTATAGAAACCTCAGCCTTTGTAAAGTGTGGCTATGGAAACCTTAGTCTTTTCAAAGCGCTGCTAGGGAAATTAACTCTTCAGACTACAAAAATGATATCTCCCTGTATAACAAGGTCCGATATATATCTATGTTACCTGTTATGTAGCGAGTACCGTAATCTGAAATAGGAGATGACAAGTATGTATTTCTAGGGAAATGGGTAAAATAAAGATAAACTAGCTAAAAATAAAAAAGATATCTTCTTAATTAGGTCAACTTAGCGATAGCTTATCTTTACTAGTCGTTAAGTAGCATGGTTGTTTGTGCTTCATGAGTGTGTTTCAGTGACCTTAAAATATAACGAATACTGACTTGGACTTGATAAGTATATTATGATAGTAAAGATAATTCTTCGTTCACATGAACCACCAAAGTAATGCATCTATAAAATAAATGAGTAAATGTTTACACTTAAATTATGAAAAACAAAACCTGACCTAACCCTTTTGTGTCTAATTTGTTTTGGTTTTCCTAATTAACAAGTTAATCTTTATTCGGTCAATTTATAGTTGGTTTAATTTTGTTGTGTATAGTGGAGATGTGAACAAATCTGAAGTTGAAGTGGCTTATCTCTAGTTGAACAAATCTTTTGTTGCTTATCTTCTGGTGTATAGTTCGGGGTGGCTTACCATCTTAAGGTTTAGATTTCCGGCTTGCTTATCTTCACGTACTAACCCCTATCCCAAACTTAAATAAACCCAATTTAAATCTAAAATCACTAAAAATCCAAAAACTCATACGACCCATGAAACTCAATTGGCCCGAAGTTACTCTTAGGTAGGGATATGGCAGAGGTTTCATTATATATAGTAGAGAGCCACGGAGCTCACCGGTGCGACCGGAAGCATGTTTTCAGTGATAGGTGGTATTAGGTAGTGTTTCGCGAAAGATGGACGCTAGTGTGAATACACGGCCCAACTATATGTCCAATCCAAGTTCACTTATTCGTGGTATTATTACATCTAGAGAATATGTTCCCAACCCCGTTCCTCAGCCGCTTCCCGCATGGGTATTGTTATTTTTTTGCTTCTACGATTCGCTGAGACGCCAGTGTCTTGGGATTATTATTCCTTATTTTAGAAGAACGCAAATTCTCTTAAAAGTTCCTTTTTTCTTCTTCTCCTTTACTCTTTAGGTTATGCTTCCATTTTTTCCACATTTTTTCACTTCATCCATATCCATCCCTTTCTTTCCATATCTCCGTTGCAAACAATCTGGTGACAATGCCTTCGTTGGTTTTCACTTTAAAATTATACAAGAAGTTGACATCGCAGTTTTTAGGTACTCTTTGCAAACGAAACTTTGGTTATTCAAGTTGGAGGAAAGTCCAGGAGAGTTGCCTTCCCATTTAGTTCCCCAGTGCACGATGAATTCTAGTCGAAACTATGTATCTTCCTCACCTTTTTAAATCTATGGGGTGTGATGAGTAATTTATCACTGTTGGTAACTTAGAAATCTGTCTATAGGTATTGTATCGCATCTGTTTCATCTTTTTCTTATCATATGAGACTCAGTTGTGCATCGTCTTTGATGGAAGCAATACCATGGCTGATTTCAATCGTTCAAAAATTTGGGAAAGTTAAGCTCCGTTGTTTGGCCTTCACGATGGGGACTCCAATGCCACGATCTCCAAGTGTCAATCTGAAGACGATGCAGAAGATCAGGAAATAATTGAATGAGTCAAGGTGTAATTAGGAGGGTATAGGGATGCACGCAAACCACAGGGGCCACGTTATGTCTCCGTTTATCTTTCCGGAGGGATTCAGACTCAATACGGAGGATTGATGAGGTGCCTGGAGGATTTGATGTTGCTCTGGATCCAGAAGGTGGCCGTTGGAAGGCCACAGGTGGTGGCAGCAGGATTCTTCCCTTATGATGCTCGTGAAAAATAATTCACAAGATTCATTTTTCCTTAACAACTTTAACCCTCTGAAAACAAGCAAGGACTTCCTTGCACCTTTTCTCAGAGTGAGAAGTGTGAACAAAATGGGCAGTTTTGATATTTTTACTTATTTTTATTTACGAATTGGAAAAAATTTACGCGGGCAATTTGGCTAAAATTTCCTTACTTAAGTGGCGTTATGAACTTGGAGGACACATAATTGTGCTAAACTAAAGCACGTCCCCTGAGGAAATCAAATGTCCTTGGGTATTTTCACCATTGAGTTCAGATTCAACAAAGATGATCTTTGAAATGAGCGGGAATATGGGAGGGGAGAAATGATGAACTCAGCTGATCAGCTGAGTTTTGGGGGGTCTCGGTGCCTATTGCAATTTTTAGGTGTTTGTATTTTAAATATTAATTAGATTTGGTTCAATACATATAACAACGAAAATTAATGACATCAAAAATCAGAATAGGCCAGGAGGCATTAAAATGAGCTGATTAAATCATCTGATTAATATGTCACCCGTCTTTGTGTTCTTTACCCAGCATTTCTTTACTGGTCCCCGTGGGTTATTCCTATGGCTAAATTTAAAGTTTTAAGCATAGAGGCATGTCACTTTTGAAAGGGTAGCTTACCTTTCTTTCCGCAGCACAGACTAATTTTGTTCTACTGATATCCTTTACCATGCTAACATCAGGAGCCACAAGCTGATCTAGGTATCGGTATTCTTGTTTCTCTTCTGGAGGCCTATCTTCATTCTTTATCGCTCTATGTTCTGAAAAACTATGTCATTTGTGTTAGTCTTTGGAAAGTGCATTTTCTGTCCAATTGTGAGACTGGCTGGTGATAATTCTTTTATCATTAAATGTAATTCTAAGGATTTTAGGCAAATAATACTGTCATTGCTCTTGCTGATGACTATTATTTTCTTTATGAAAATTGCTGTTAACGATAAGGGAACTATCGCAAGTGAGTGACATAATTTGAGAGTAAATGAAATTTTCAACCGCGAAAATAATGATCAATAGTTTTTAAGAGGAGAGTAAAATTAGAACTGTTATAAAACTTTCCACCATTGAATATCATAGTGTGAGGTAGTACGAACCGGAATAAATCTTTCTTGGCAAAATCTTAACTTTTCTAAATCATATAGTATAAGAGTAATATTGTGAATAGTATCATTAATAAATACTCTCTCTCTAAGGCGCCTTGGAAGTGTACTGACAATCCCCTGAAGATAGAACTTATCTAATCGGTCTGATTTTTATGCCTAAATACACCTCGAGTAAATAAAAATTAGAATTTAGAATGAGACACGTAGAGTAATATCTAAATGGTCACTAGCACAGGGGAACAATATAAATATTTTTTCCCAATAATAATTCTGCTCCATCGTTAATTTTCATTAATATCCTACCGACAAAAATTATAATAAAGAATTAAATGCCTCGATAAAATATTTAAAAATTACTAGCTCGGAGATTTAGATCGATTTGTTGTACATGGAATTAATTTAATCAAGCAATTTGCAAACATATTTAAACTCAAAATTTCCGATAATAACAAAATGACATGTTTTTTTACCTGCAAATCTCGGATCTGGATATAAAATAGAAGAACTTTAAGTCTGTTTAGCTTAATACTAACTCAGCGGAGCTTCATTACATGATGCAAAAATCCATCAATAATAATCTGACGTCATTTATTTTTTTTAAAATTTACTACAATATAAGATAATTTTTATTGAGTTGTTAGAATTTAATATCGTTTCAATAATCAACTGAAAGAGTGTCCTGTTCCGCCATGACAATATACGCCCACGCGTATAACTTTTGACCAAATAAAAACAAATGTATTAGGTCGGGAAGGTTTTCTTCACTTTCCATATTCACTGGATCTTCCACCATGTGATTGCCATTTATTTAAGTTCTTAGAACATCCATTAAATTACAAAGTTTACTCTGATTTGAGGAAGATGGAAAAAGATATCATCACAATATACGAGTATTTCATCCAAACAGAATCAAGTCTTCTAAAAAGGTATCAACTGCTTAATCAAACAATAGCAAACAATTGTAGAAAATGATGGAAACCTCTTTGGTGAATAAATGCATTTTCTTTTTATATATTAATTTTTTAACACAATTTATTGACACCTAATGTTTTGGTGAGATAAAACACGTTCCTTGAGGAAATGCGTTATCTGACATCGATAATGTCCTGTTGATTGTATGCATAAAAGATGATCGTGTGTAACATGAATTACTAGACAAAGAATATAAAGTTATACAACTCGATATGTTCCAGAATTCCTTTGGTGCCAATGGTGCAATCTTGTTTAATGTCTTAAATATAAGCATGCACCTTTCCTTTTCAGATTACTTCAAGTTTGCACTGTAAACAGTGACAATATTATTATACTCTAACAAATATAGCAACACCATCAAGTACATTCCATTAATTCGATCAGTGGCTCAAATTAGTACAGATTTTTGTCCCTTTTCCAGATATGGAACAAATAGCTTCATCTAAGTTGCATACCCGAGAATATTAATTTAAATATAGAGGCACTGTGGATATACAAGTATGTTTCTACCATATGGCCTTATATTCCTTACGTGTTTAAGCTACAAAAATATGCAATGGAATTTCAACAAATCCTTTTTACTTCCTACATTAAGGTTTAATAATATATTCTTTAAGATGTTGTGATGGAATGTTAAGAACATGCAATCAGCCAAAAAATTTACCGTCAAAAGAGAATATTTTGTCGACATGCAATTACTTCGCTCAGTCGTATCAGTAATACTAAATTCGCAATAAACACTTGACTAAAACGATTGAAATTAAAACGGGCTAAAATTTACTACCAAAATTGATTCTATTAAAGCAAATTAATAGTTTCCTTAACTTGACAATTCTTTTTCGAAAACTCCCATTGTACCTTATTATTTACATCGTTCTTTTCCATCCATTCATTTGTAATTTACAAATATTTCTGGATAAAAAAAAATACATCCTTAGTGGTACAAACCAAACTTAGGAGAGAGTTTGTGAAAAGATAAGTGAAACTCGGTGGTTGCTAGTCAGGAGATAAAAACCTCGATGAGTGTTCAAGAGTATCTTTACGGTCCGACTAAACAAACCGTGTTGAACATAAATTTATGAACGATCGATCAAATATCGGAGAACTTCATACCGTCTATCCATTAGGTAAGTATGAAGAAATAAATAATAATAATATGCACCTGATCCATTGGCGTAATAGACGTCCATTACAGTTTTATGTCGTGAATTATTAACAATAAATTGATTTAGAAAGTGAATGCTTGGTGGTCGGTCCATATTTCATCTGAAAGCCATCAACTGACATAGGGACGACGAGATTTGGCAATTTAGAATAAACTAACACAAACATTGCACTGTAATTTAGCAAAATGGTCCAATCATTACAGTTGTCAGGATGCGCGCATGAAACCCGCATTGGCGCTAAATCAATTGTGTGTGGGGAGGGAAGGGAGGATTAGGTGAGAGACTCTGCTAGGGAAGGGACTATTAACGGAAAGAGGGTGAGAGAATGCGGGTGATATGAATGAAGCTAACTGATAGGTGGAGCGGAGGCAGTTAAGATGATTTACTCTGGGAGAACACGATTAATTGGGGGAGAGGGATTGAGTGAGAGGGGGAAAGAGTAGGAGAGATATTGGGTGAGGGGAATATGGGGAATTAGTGAAGGAGGGTGAGAGAGATTGAGGGGACAAAATGTCAGCTTGAGCGAGAGGATGATTTCAAGAGGAGAGAATTGAGTGAGAAGAGATAGGAAGACGAGCTAGATTGAAAGGATGAACAAAATTGAGTGAGTGAGTGTGATTGAGTAAGTAAAAGAGATTGTAAGAAGGGGGGCGATTGAAAAGAAAAGATAAGAGGGAACAGGACGAAGATTAACAGGAAGGTGGGGGGGAGAGGTACGTTGATGGGGAGAAAGAGTGAGGAAACAGGAAGGGAGATTATTTTTGCTATTTATTCCGTAAAATATAAAACCATCGGTGTATCTCTCACAGAAACATTTGTAAACGGGGTAAAGCGATAATGTTAGGAGAATTCAAAATGTGTGTAAGATCTACAATATATCCCGGGTAATTAAAAAAACGAAATAAATAAAAGGGCTATGAACGTCTCATGTTTGCGAAGAAAGAAAGTCCATTTGCCATGGGGCATAAATAGGAATAGGAAAAGCCATACGGGCCAGGCGAGTATAATATTTGCTGTGAGGAATAGGGGCCGGATTATTTTTTGTCTCTTCCGTTTATATACACAGTGAAAAATGAAGTTTCATAACAAAAAGTCAAATAATTTGGCGTTATGGTATTATAATATCAATAAAATACGATTACTTTCTGATGTTAATATAATAGAAACCTGAAAAGATTTTACTTTACTTTCAGTGGAATGAATGTCTTTCCTCGAAGCAATTATTCTGTTCATTGAATAAATGTTATTTCATACAATAAATAACAATAATCTCATTTAACCAATATTTCCCTGGAAGAGAATTTCCTCAGTTGGTGTTAACGTGCGCGCGTTAGCTGAAACTTTCTCAAGTGGAAGATGCACGACGTCATTTCAAATCTGAGTCTTTAGCAGGTTTGTCTAGTACTGTTTACCACTCATTAATCCAGGAAGCCAAGGGATTAAATTCATCTGATACCAGATGCTATAAATGCCCCCGGATCACAGCATTTGCAATTTAGGCGGTTTAATGTAGTAATATTCTTATCCTTTTATATTTTTCATTACTTTTGCTATATATTTCTCCTTTTTTCTCTCATCTCCCTACACTCCTGCCGTATTAAATTTCAGAAAATAAGACTCGTTACTCCCACTCATAAAATAATCTAAATGCGGTTTATATTTTCTTTGCATTTATCCTTTGATAAATGTGCACATGAACATTTTTGCAAAATATAATATCATTTAGTCTGCTTTATTTATTTAAGGGCATCCAATAATTGTCCGGACTGGTTCTGGCTGAGGAGCAAATTAAAGCATTGAAGATCATTACAATAGTTTCCACCCGTAAGGGGCGCGGCGATTTGCCATCCTCCTGACCACCATGCTGATGAGACTCAGCACCCCGTCCGACCCCAGCTTAGCCTCTTCTCCTTCCTTCAAAACAATTGTTTCCTCGCTTTTCATACAACCTCTCCAACAACTTTCTCTGGTCAACCTCTAATTTCACAGGGTAGATGCTGACCTTCTTCTCAGCCAACCGTCCCGGATCGGGGCTAAAGGAAGAGGGGACAATGTTCCCTAACCCATGAGCTCCAGTATGAGGTGGTTGGTTTTTAACAACCTGCTTCATCGCCACCCATATCTTCCTCACATCCATTTTCCTCTCCTCTTCACATTCTATCAATGCTTACGCCGTAGTCAAGGTGGAGCCGCCATGCCGATGTACTGCGAGGCCACCAGGCGGGAGGGGTGGTCCCAAAGGGCAGCGCCTGGCTCTGCTGGGCTTGTAAGCACCTCTTACAGTGCGGGCTACTGCGAGAGGTGATGCGCTATTGCGTCCCGCAGAAAATAAAGGGTCACCATGCCTAATGATGAACAAATCAAAAATCAACCCTCAACTTTCCCTTGCTCATAAAGGAAGCCTCCCTCGGGCAGCTCCACCGAAAAAATAGAGTTCCCCCCCGCCTGAGCTTGCGCAGAGGACCCACCATATTCCTATAACCGGAGAGGAGGCTTACTCCTTTACTTCGCCTACGGGTGCAGGGGACTCCCCCTCACCCCCTTCTCTGGAGGTGCTTTCGAGCACCTCCCTTTTTCCAGTGGAAGTCCCCTCTTTTCTTTCCAAGGGGACTGCCAAGAAAGCCAGCAGGCAGCCCATACCCAACCGCTCCCCATCGAAGCGGCTCGGTAGGGCTAAACTCCTTAGGGGAGAAGAGGGAAACCAGGCCCCTTCAGTCACTTCCCTCAAAAGACCTGCTGGCAAGAATATTAAACCTTGCCGGGGTCAAGGCCTGTGCCTTCCCAAACAAGACTGGTGATGCTGCCAAGGGGACCTGCGATGTCCTTGGAGGAGATGGCCAACTGGAGACTCCTCCTATGATAGACATGGTCTTTGAGGAAACCCAGCCTCAGACGGTAGGACCTTCCATGGGGGAGAATCAGGGCTCGGCGCTAAGCACCGAAACCGAATCCGCCCTATGCAAGGTCCTCCCCAAATGACTGGAGCCTTTGAGACAGTACAAAGAGGGGAGGGATCTCCTCCAACCGGTGCCTCTGTGATCACCAGGACCTTCTTCATTTCGGAGAAGGACCTGGCTGAGGCCGGTCCATCTGGCCTCGGGGCTTCTCCTGGCGGAAGTGAGAAGCGGGTTCATTCCCCGCCCTCCTCTCCAAAAAAGAAAAAGACGAAAAAGACTAAGAAGACTCGGGGCTCCTCTCGATCCGCGGGGGCTGCGGGGACGCATGGGTCTGCTGCCACTTTGGCAAGCAACAAAGCCAAGATCGGAACATCTAGCCCCTCTGTATCCCCATGTGAGGAGCCCCCGAATATGACAAAGACCAAAAGTGCGCAGGGCGTTTTTGAGCCCGCTGGCTTCAAACGCTTTCTCGTCATTCGCTCCACTGATGGCACCAGGTTGGCCAAGGGCAACATGATCCATTAGATTAGAGTATTAGCTAGTGTAATTGGTAAAGAGCCGAAGGTGACCCGTTTCTCGGACGGGAGCCTTCTGGCGAATGCGGCGAATCCTGCCGAGGCGGCTAAGATAAGTGGTCTTCGGACACTTCATAGCACCCCGGTGAGTGTGACGCTGCACTCTACCATGAACTTTATGAAAGGAGTAGTTTATGCGAGGGAACCTTAGAGCTGGCCGACCATGGGGCGGTCAAGGTCAAACGTGTGATGAAAAAACAGAGAGGGGCCTCGAGACCCACCCCTACACTCTTCGTCACGTTCAAATGTGACAAGCTCCCTGAGTCAGTGCGTGCCGGTTGGTACCGCTACCGCGTGAAGACATTCGTGCCACTGCCGTGGCGGTGGTATTACTGACACCACTTTGGCCATATGAATCGTTCTTGTAGACTTGCAAAGTCGGGGTCACCCGAAGTCTGTGTAAATTGCTCCAAGGCTGCACACAATAAGTCTAAATCATGAGTGGCCAAGCGTGTCAATTGCGGAGACCCGCACCTAGCTTCTTTGAAGCAATGTGGTGCATATCTCCTTGAGAAAGAAATCCTAGGCCATTCAGGCCCAGGATCGACTCTCATTCCGCGAGGCAGAGGACTTGGTCCTGGCGCGCCCGGCTCTGCCTAGGACGTCAGAGGCCTCAATAGTTAGAAAGGCACCCTCTGCTCCTAGCCCATCCAGGCCAACGAGCACGGTTGTTTCCGCGCCCATTCGGAGCCCTTAAGCGGGCTATACTCAAGCCGGGCGCTTATCTGGTGAAGCTGGCGGGAAAATGGGGCTCACACCCGGACCCGGCTAAAACCAGGGCTCCCCTCTCTTCCCCTAGCATGACCGTTTCCCGTAAGGCGAAGCGACCACGCGTCTCCACCGAGTCGCTAGACTCACAGGAGGCAACACCCCTGAAGTTGGTCGCTAGGCCCTCTTCCGAGGTTCCTAAAGCTGTGTCCCAAAAGGAGGTCGGCAACAAAGGAGCTTCGGCTCCTTCCCCCACGCTGAGTGGTGGAGCGAGTCGCTCGGAGACGGTTGTTTCTCGAAAAGATGGCCTCCCACCACCGAAACCGCAACGCCCGCCTAAGGTTTCGAGGGGGGGGGGGCAGGAAAAGACTCGCATGGCGAGCTCAACCTCCCTTAATAAGTCCTCGAAGGCGACAGTGCCTTCAGTGCTTTGTGCGGCCAACAGCGCCCAGGGTTCTGCCTCTAGGAAGTGTACGGCCATTCCCGTGAGGGTCTTCTGTTCGAAGAGGACCCCGCATCTCCTCCGAGCTAGGCATGAAGGGCATATTCCTTCAAGGCAATTGCCGTGGAATCCGGGCCAACTGGGAGGAGCTACGGAGGCTCGTCTCGTCCCGTTCCCGGTTAGTTATCCTTCTGCAGGAGACCATGCTAGGCACTGGCCCCCTGCCTGCACTCCCGGGGTATAAAGGTCTTGCGACCCCACCCCTACGAGATGGCCGGGCTGGGGATGCGCGGTTTACACCCGGCATGATTTCTCCGTTATTCCTTGCTCTCTAGGTACCTCCTTTCAGGCAGTGTCTATGCAGCTGCACCTGGATAGTAGGTATACTATCATTTCAGCGTACATTCCACCGTCAGCTGACTTCGACGAGGTGACTTCCGCCGCGTCATGACACAGTTGCTGAGGCCCTTTCTCTTGCTTGGAGATCTAAACGGCAGGCATCCTCTCTGGGGAGATTACTCAATAAATCTCAGGGGACAAGTCCTTGCCGATCTAATCGAAAAGCTTGAGATGGGTGTCCTAAACGTGGATGAGTTTACGCATCACTGTCCGAGAACCGCTTCATTTTCTTGCCTTGACCTATCTTTGTGCTCTTCGGATGCACAGCCTGATTTTGATTGGGGGGTGGTCGATGACCTCCATGGTAGTAATCACTTTCCCATTCAAATATCATTTTCAGGGCAACTGCCGCCTGAGAGCCCACATCGGTGGTGCTTGGCGCGGGCGCGGTGGCCTGCATTTTAGGAAATGACTGAATTTTCTCTCCTAGTCGAGGATTTTAGGTTGGTAGATGAGGCCGTTGAGTTCGTCTCCGGTAACCTCATCGCCGCGAGCCTAACTACTATTCCTAGAACGTCTTACCGATTTGAACGCTGACTACTCCTATGCTGGTCGGCCGAGTGTGAGAAGGCCCTCAAACAGAAGCGTTATGCCTACATGCGCTATTAGCGCCGCCTGAACGATTTCACTGTCGCTGAATTTCGCTGGGCTAGAGCTAGGTTCCGGTATATTTCGAAGCACGACCGCCGCTCATCTTGGCGGGCATACGTGTCTTCACTAACAGGAAGACCCCTTCAGCAGAAGTGTGGAAGCGAGTCTAAAGGATTCGGGGCAAGTTCTCGCAGGATCCCCCTCCCGTTCTCCAGGAGAATGGGACCGCAATCTTGGACCCCGCGTCCGTGGCGGAATCCTTAGCGACCGCTTTCTCCGCATTCTTTAGCCGGGCTACTGCTCCGCCAACATTCAATGCATGTCGTCAGGTCGCGGAAGGCCGCCGGCTGGACTTTGCCTCCAGAGGCAGAGAACCCTTCAACGACAGGTTTACTGTGAGTGAGCTGTGCTCCGCTCTTGCTTCGTGCGCGGCTCCTGCTCATGGTCTGGATGATGTCCCGTACGCCATGCTTCAACACCTGGGTGAGCGAGGCATGGCCTTTCTCTTAGATTTGTTCAACAGGATCTGGGTGGACGGTCTACTTCCAGATTCCTGCCGAATCGCTACTGTGCTCGCCTTTCCCAAACCTGGGAGAGATAACTCTATTCCGACCGGTTTCTGCCCAATCTCTCTAACCTCTTGCGTGTGCAAGTTGATAGAGAAATTCGTAAATGTTAGACTAGCCTTTTTCCTGGACAGCGGAGGCCATCTGTCTTCTGCAGAATGTGGCTTTCTCAAGTTCCACTTCACGTCGCATGCTCTGCTCCGACTGGAAAATGCCGTCTGCGAGGCTTTCCTTCGTAGACAGCACTACGCCACGGTGTTTTCGATCTAGAGAAGGCCTATGATACCGCATGGCGATACGGTATAATGACGACTCTACACACGATGTAGGCAAGGGGACGCCTTCCAATGTTTAAATCTGAAATTTTGCGAAATCGTCGATTCTAGGTACGGGTGGGGAGAGGCCTCTCCGGCCCAAAGGAGCAGGAAGAGGGTGGCCCTCAGGAAAGTGTCCTCAGTGTCACAGTCTCTGCCCTGAGCATCAACGACATCCCTTTGGTGCTGCCGAAAGATGTTCTTGATACGCTCTACGTGGACGACCTTTCGATTTCTTTTGGCGCAGCCCGTATGCCAACTCTGGAAGGTCGACTCCAACAGGCATTGAACCGCGTCTCTCGCTATGCCGAAGCGCACAGGTTTCGGTTTTCATTGGCCAAGACTAAGGTGCTCCACTTCTGCCACCATCCACGCCTCCACCCCAACATATACTTGTTTCTTAATGGAATACGCCTAAAAGTTGTTGAATTGCACCGTTTCCTTGGTCTTGTATTTGATCGACGCCTAACCTAGGAGGCTCATATTCGCAGCCTTAGGGTCTCTTGTACCCGCGCCCTGGATATTCTCCGTTCCATGACGTTCAGCGCTTGGGGTGCTGATAGGGCTACTGCCTTACTTTTTTACCGATCTTCGAAGCTCGACTGCGGATGCGAGTTTTATGCCTCCGCAGCCGAGCGTTTATTGCGGAGCTGAGCGTTTATTGCGGAAGGTGGACTCTATCCACCACACTGGCCTTCTCCTTCCGACTGGTGCCTTCCGCACTTCTCACATTGAGAGCCTGTTGGTCGATGCTGGGGAGATGCCACCCTCTCTGCACCACGAGCAGTGCATCACTCACCTGTACGCGCGAGCCCGGTGCCTCCCTTAGTCACCAAAAGCTCTCACTGCATCCGCAGCTGATCTCGACGGTGCGTATGCCGCCGAGAGACGCCATTCATACCCTAAGCCCTTTGGGTTGAAGGCCAGAAAACTATTTCAAGAGCTAGATAAAGCCCTTTGGACCGGTGGCGCCCCTGGTTCTGCCCAGGACGCCACTCTGAAGGCTACCACATTTGGCTATTTGTCGCCACACCTCTGCTCCCAAAGCTTGTACGGTGCCGGGAGTATTGCGTTTGACCTTTTTTGGAACACACCTCGTGTCACGCTGGAACCGTGCCAGTGTATACGGATGGCTCCATTCCCAAGAGAGGGTCGGCTTCCACGCCGTATCCCCTCTGTTTGAAGTCAGCGGGGCTCTGCCAGGCGCTGCGTCTGTCTTCACCGCCGAACTGATGGCAATACACCACTCAGTACGAGAGATTACGTGAGGTGCCCGGTTTGGAGACCGGATTGTGATCTATAGCGGCTCACAAAGCGCCCTGAGTGCTCTCGGGGCATTGGAATCTCCGCATCCCCTGGTTCGCGATATCCGTGATTCCACGGCTTTGGCAAGCCGGGCGGATGTCGAAGATTATCTTCTGCTGGGTTCCTGGACATGTCAGAATTGCGGGGAATGAGCGCGCCGATAAGGGCGCCAAAGAGTCCGCGAGAACTCTGCAACCAGACCAGCGTTTCGCTCTTCCTCACACGGACTACATGGCAGGAATACGGGCAGCTCTTCGGATTGCTTGGCAAAGAAGATGGGAGACGGTCGAAGGGAACTTAAAGTTGCATGCCATTGCGCCGCGACTTTTCCCATAGACCTATTCCCCAATGCCACGACGGCTTCAGGTCGCTTTCTGTCCTCTCCGAATCGGGCACACTCGTGTGACGCATCGCTATCTGATGGAGCGCTCGCCAGCCCCCTATTGCGACGACTGCGTCGTCCCCCAGACTGTCCGACACATTCTTGTTCGATATCCCAGTCTGGGTGATCTTCGCGGACGATACCTGTCCCGGTACCGGGATAGGCGGTGTCGCTACCCCCTGTCCCTTGTACTCGGGACGAGTTCGTTCACATTGACTCATGGACTTGTTGACTTTTGGGGGGAGGCCGGGTTTTTCCCATTTATTTAAGGAGGTTCTATTTTTTTAATTTTCTTTGTTTGTTATTGTTTTCTCTGTAGGTTGCACGCTCCTGCACCGGGGTGAGTGGGACCTCCCCCCCGCTGCCGGAGATTGCTTCCTAATTGTTAAGTTTTTCACATTTTTAACATTGTTATGTTTTCAAATTTTTAATTTAAAGTAGCCTAGTTCTAGGCTGTCGTGTTTACGGTGACTTATGCCCAAGTGGGCAGTTGCCAGATGGGCTCTATAAAAAATACAAAACAATAGTTTCCTTTTCATGAGAACAGAATTCATCACTCAATTCCAAACCATATTTTGGGGTCTCTGGAAATAATTAAGGAATACACCTGAGAATAAGGAGGTGGTATATTTCTCTTTTTATAAATTTTGATATGGTACGATTAATAAAACTGTAATTTCAGATGTGTTAAACATATATATATATATATATATATATATATATATATATATATATATATATATATATATATATATATATACAAAGAAGGAGCAACTATAGGATCTGCGGATGATTATACAACCACCACAGGGCTATGCGCCATTTTTATTTTTTGTCTTTTAAATAAAATTTAAAGACAGAACGAAAGATGCGGAAACCTTGTGTAGCTGACTATAAATACATATGTATAGTACAAGAGGAATCAGAATTGGACGCAAATGAGCAAATGAGACAAGAAACGAGTTTTTTTAAAGGCAAGAGAGAGGGACATTAGAAGAATCCAGAATCAAAAGAAGCAGAGGGCGGCACAATGAAGGCGATCCTTTACCGAGAAAACAGATATAACGCCAGGGGAAAAAAGTTTTGAATTCCTGGCCGGGACTCGAACCCGGGTCTGCTGATCGCCGGTCAGATGCTTTGCCGCTAAGCTACCAGGCACAGTAACTATATTTCGCCCAAAGAGTTACCCCATCAAACCCAGCATCTCTTTGGAGGCTCCTAGCTTAGGGAGATACTGGGTTTGATGGGGTAATGCTTTGGGTAAAATATAGTTACTGTGCCTGGTAGCTTAGCGGTAAAGCATCTGACCGGCAATCAGCAGAACCGGGTTCGAGTTTCGGCCAGGAATTCAAAACCTTTTTTCCCTGGCGTTATTTCTGTCTTCTTGGTAAAGGATCGCCTTCATTGTGTCGCCAACTGCTTCCTTTGATCCTGGATTCTTCTAATGTCCCTCTCTCTTTCCTTTAAAAAACTCCAGTTTCTTGTCTCATTTGTTCATTCGCGTCCAATTCTTATTCCTCTTATATATATATATATATATATATATATATATATATATATATATATATATATATATATATATATATGTATATATATATATATTTATATATATTTATATATATATATATATATATGTATTTAAAGGCCCAAAGAAACGAAAACTGGTATCATAACCCGGAAAAACGCTTAGGAAAAAAGTACGTGAACCATTGAAAGCTTAAGAAAGGAAATGGGAGATATATAAACGGGGAAAATAGGGAAAGATATTTCTAACCGTTATATGAAAATCAATAAAGGAGTTTGATTTGAACCTGTGCCATCAAGCGCTCGTCGATATTATGACCGCGATGCACATCGACTGAGCTACCATCCTCAACTCAGTCGATGAGCCTTTTTTCTTTTCATCAGGGAATAATGTTTAAACCATGGGATGGACTTGATCTTCCAAAATATTCAGATTTTCGTTGCTGTTGATCCTACTATGCATGGCAACGATTGGATGAAGAGAATTCCAAGATATGGCTGCCCAAACCCTCACTAAGCTTCATCCTTGCTTCATTGTAGGAAGAAGGCAGTCAGGATTAAAAGCTTTCCTGAGCTACCTCCACACATAAACTCTTCCTGCAGTGGGAAAAAGAGAAAAGCTGGAGACGTCGGAGAATATTACTTGCTTTCATTGGTCTGTCGACCAGCCCTCGTGATCTCTACACTAGTTCAGCCTTTTCTGAATGTTTTAATGAACAAGCAGAGGTTTCTTGATGGCGGCTCTTCCATGATATCCGGCTTTATTGAGCTCACAGCAAACAGTTTTGGTCGAAATTGGGCTAGCAAGATGTTGATTAAACTCTGCAGTCACTTTAGGGGCAGTTCTGATATTTTTAATAACACTGCGTTTCAACACTCGTTGGTCTCTTTCAGCGAGCTAAGAAGTCCTGCCGAAATTACTTCTTCTGCTGGAGGTTTTGCCCTGCCTTTTGAAATCTGCCATGGTACTGGATATTGGTAGCTTTCGCAAAAATCAAGGAGTTTAGCTGTTCTAGTGACGGAAGCTCCTGCAATTCGAGCTCCAACAATTTGCCCTTTTTTTAACTGAGTGAGGTCACGCATCTTAGCATCTATACCACAATCTGAAAAAGAAATACAAATAATCATTAAAGATGATAAATAAAACTATGCATCTACAATAGAAACAAAACACTCATTGAAATATTGGTGTTAAATTTCTACTGTTGCAATTATTTTGTCCAACCCCTGTATATGCTCATTCTATTTTGCAAATTGTTTATAACTCCTATTTTTTTAGAGAGTTAACTTACGATGTGCTTAGATTTAAGCTCTTTTATATTTACAGGTATATATAACTAAAGGTTTGCATTGTGAGATGTAAAAGTAAGATACAATATGGGAAAGTGGAGGTGATTTGCCTATTTCCGTCACCCAGAGAGTAAGCGAATTTGAGCGTTATTGAAATTAGTCAACAGATTCAAAAGTGAACCTTCTAGATTCCTGCATTAGGCTCCTTTTTTCTGAATTTTTTTATTGGGCTGTCTCATTATTATTACATTTTTATTTTACTAAAATTAAATAAACCCTTATATTACATTGATATTAAAGTAATTTCTCTTTTGTGTGGAATTATAGTTTCATGACAGCTTTATATGAGAAAGAATTGGAATGCGACAACAGAGAATAAATAATCTTTATTTACGTAGTTGTCTAATTCTGGCGACAATTTGGAACAAATAACTGCAACCTGCTGGCAACTTTGTCAAAATCAGCTTTGACTACTTTATCGGTGCAATGATTAATTCACTGGGGAAAACGTATTTTATTGAATGATATCTGACTCTTGATTGTAAGTAATTTTTGTGCGCTGTAAACGAATTTCACTTCGGTTTGGCTCTATCAGGTCCTGATTCTTGTAAACAGCTCATGCGCCATCTTCCAGTTTTTTTCAAAATTAGGAGTAAAAATTAAGTCATGCGTTAACATTTATTTCCAATTTTCATGAATAAATGCAGTCCAAACTATTGAAAAATTACATTATAACGATAGAAATGACTTAAAATAAAACAAAACAAAGAGATATGAAGCTTTTACTCTGATAAAACTTTCTTTTATAGGACTTTCTACAGTATTTGGTTGTTGAAGGCAGGTCTCTTTTCAAGCACCAGCAATAATAAACCATCATGTAGCAATCCAAGCGTCCTTGATAACGTTCCTCCATAATTTTAATATCTTGGTGGAATCTCTTCCCTTGTTCGTCACTCACAGCACCTAAATTACTTGGAAATTGGTCAAAATAATTAATCAAAAAATGCATTTTTATGCTCATATTGTAACCTAGCTATTTCTAGTCCTTTAAAAGTTTTCTTACGACTTCTTCGTAGTTATCTGCCCTTTAATTTCCTAAAAAGTTTTTTTATTAAGTTCATGAATGAGAACCAGGCATTTCTTTCGCGTTCATTTATGACATTAGGAAAACTGCTGTCATTAATTAATGTTCTTATTTTGGGACCGTCGAAAATTCCAGCTTTGATTTTTTTCATAAGTTAAACTTGGATATTTTGAAATTATGTGCTGGAAACACATTGTTTCATGAGACCTAGTTTGATAGGCAGAGGAGGAAATATGATTTTATCTCTGCTCACTAAAGGGGAATTAATTAACTTTTTTTTCTCCGACAGTAAGTGATGTTCATGCTGGCAAGATTTGTTTGGAATAATGTTCTTTCTTAGCTCTGCTGACCCATAAGCAAAGGAAGTAGGGATACTTAGTATACCCTGCTTGTTGCCCTAGCAGAAAATTGACCATTTTTAAGTCAATACATATGATCCACTCATGCTCCTTTATTTGATAAGTTTTAAAACAGTTTCTATATGCTTTTAATGTTGTTTAGTGCCCAATTGGTTTAGATTGCCATTATGCAGCAACACACACTTAAGACTTCTTTTGCAACTGTCTAAAAACAAACGCCAATCACTTGAATTGTAAGACTGAACCCCCATCTCCTTTAACAAACTTGGTATGTCGCAGCAATATACTAAACTATGCTCCGTCCTAAAATATTTAAGAAGTTCTTTTTCTCTGTTTCTTTAAAATGAAATGTATATGTTTGAACTAAGCATGTCTTTCTGTTTAAGTCTTGAAGCTAAATTTCCGCAGCCTTTTTGGTAAATTTAGATTCCTTACAAGATCATTTAACTTGGCCTGGCTAACCTTTGCTGATCACTTTCACTTACAACTACGCTGGGGTCGAATTCGGTGCCTGACTCCTCAGAGTGCATACCAAAATTTTCAGAAACATCTTTAATTAATTCCTGACATGGCAGACTCTTAAACTTTGGAATGGAAATTTCATTTAAATGTAGCACAGATCATATTGCTGTGTCGAAATTTGGGACCTCGATACAATGTTTATTTTTCTTAGTGAAGCCCGAAGTCTTGACAAAGCAGAAGTAGCAATCCGTCTCATAGTTAGTAGGCTCTCGCCACACCTGAAATGGAAAATAAATTGTCAAGCATAACAAAAACTAATTTTATCAAATGATGTGTATGTACCTAAGTTCTAATTACACTTTAGTAATTTACAGTACACAAATGACTAACTTACGTAGTTTTATGAAATCATAAACTTACCATCGGAACTCCTAAATGTATTTTTGATTCTGAACCCTTCGCCCAATGTCGCAGTCTTTCAATACATACAGTGCAGGCTTTATGTGGAACCCATGATTCATCTCGATCCCCAAGTTTTATGCCAAAATAAGCTAAGTAAGCTCTTTTAACGAAGTCCGTTATATTTTCTCGTTGATGTGGAAGTGTAAAATTTCTACATACATACGAGTATGTAGCAAAATGAATCAGGAGAGTTTTTGCATTGAACTTTCTATTGCTTGAGGACATATTACTTGATTGTTTCGTCAATTTGTAAAGGTATTTCAATTCCTTATTTTCAAAATCTGAAATATAAAAACAAACATTAGTTTAAATAGGTAATAATAGATAATTATAATTATAATGTGCAACTACATAAGACTTTGCAAGTATTGAGAAAATATCCTTTTTATGAATATGATGAAAGAGGAAGGGTGTTGAACAAAATCAGGACCTGATAGAGCAAAACGGAGTAAAAATTCGTGCTCAGCGCACCCAAATTACACATAATTAACTGTCAAATCTAAGTAAATAAAAAAAAAGTTAAAATTTGTTCCACAGTGAATTAGTTAGTGTGTAAATTATTTTCGTTAGATTAATTGTTCGATTTAAAGTGCAACCCTTCAACTCGATAATGGAAATAAACAATGAAGCTATTGTGAAAGAAAAACATTGCATATGCATAGTTGAGACATTATTAGTTATATTTTCTTCGAAAAGTCACGCAGATAAAGAGATAACAATTAAATAAGTTAGGCCTACTCCAGTCATAGATTTAATAGGAAAAACAAAGCGTTGCGTAAAAAATTTAACAAAGCGCAATACGAAAAGACAAAGTGGTTAACTGCTTGTACTTGCTTGCCAAAAAAATTTTCAGGCCGTGTTTGCTGTTAACAACGAAATAGGTATATGCAATTCATTTGGCTTTACTAATTTAAATAATCTGCATAAGGCAATTAAAAGACACGAATTTCTTCTATTCACATAACATTTGCAATAGACTTAACTAGGTTCAGAAAAACGCGAATTTATTTCTTATTAAAGAGCAAATACAAGAGGAATGTGGAAATTCATAATGAAAATGTGAAAAAGAATAGATAGAATTTTAAAATAATTAATAGACGTTGTTTGTTTTTTATGCGAGCAGCAATTAACATTTAGAGGCCATGGTGAATCAACTGATTCTGAAAACAAGGGTAATTATGTTGAGTTGCTTAATTTATGTAAGAAACACGATCCTTTACTAACATCGCATTTGGAAGAGTCCAGCGTTTTTTCTGGTATCCCAAATAGAATCTAAAATGATTAGATTAATTGCGTGGCCGAAGTTATTTCAATGAAGATTAAATGTGAAATAGAAGAGTCTGCATTTGTGGCTATTATTTTAGACGAAACAACTGATATTAAAACTACTTCGCAACTTTTTTGTGTTGTGCGGTACGTCTTGAGTGATGGTAATGTTTGCAAAAATATTCTTGGGCTGATAAACATAAGCATTGATTGTACGACCAAATGGTTATCCAAAAAAGTGTTTAAATAAGTAGAAGAACTAAATATTGGGACAAAAACGTTCCTCAAACTTTTGATGGTGCAAGTGTTATGGCAAGCGAACTGAATGGACTTCAATAAAGGGTCAAAGAAATATATCTCAATGCCTTTTTCATTCACTGTATGGATCATAGATTAAATTTAGTTCTGTCACAATCGGTTTCCAAAATCAGTGAAATCTTCTTTTCAAGGCTCAAGTGGTTTTTATTGGTTTTTGCAGAGTAGGGTAAACGTTTGCATCTTTTAGATACTGAAATTAAAAAGCGATTTCAAAAAGTTGAACTAACTCGTTGGAACTTTAATTGCTCTTTGGTTGAAAGTGTACTCGAGTACCAAGAGCAACTTGCTGATTTATTCCAAGTTATCAATTACAACTGCAGCAAATGGGACACTGAAAGTTACACCTACGCTCAAGCATTGTATTGCATCCCAGAAGATTTTGAATTCAACTTTTTTTTAATGATTTGGCGATATTTTATATTACACAAATGCAATATTTGATGTTTTACAGACTAAAACATTTGACATAACCAACTGTATTCGTAAATTAAATGAAATAGTCAAAGTCTAACAAGATTAAACGAATGCATTTTCCAAAATTTGTTCCACTGTTGATGCCATATATCCTTCTATTAAACGAAAAAGAAACGATCCTTTGGAAGACCACAAAGAAAAGTACAGAAGGATATTTTACCAAATTATAGATTTGCTATGGGTGCAAATTGAAGTGAGATTTTAAATTTTTAATAAATTAAAATTTTGGTGCTTCTTGATCTAAAAACAGGACGAAAGAAAAAAGTCTTTCATGAATTACGAGTAGCTCTAACATCACTAAAAAATTCTTATAGAGATTTCTTTAGCTGCCAATGGTTGAGGAGCGAAGTATTAGTCTTTATAATACCAGCAAACTAAAAGGGAAACCAGTGCATGAATTGCTTTGCATTTTGCGTAACAGTGGGTTAGATGCAACTTTATTGCAACTAACAAAATTGTGTGAGCTAACTTTGACCCTTCCAGCAACAAGTTCAAAATTACACCAGGAATGCGCAAGGACAAGAAAGATTAAGCAGTTTGGCTCAAATCAACATCGAAAAGGCTCTTTTTAAGAGCATTAAGAATGACAAGTTCTATGAAAATGTCATCAACTTATTTATTGAAAAGAGAGGATGATCGAATTAACATTCCCATAAATAGGTAAGATTTTATTTTTTCAAATGTAACCAATTTCCACTTTTGAGAACATAGGTTATATATTTATTTCTAAATTGTATTTGTCATTGTTTGTTCAGAAAGGATAGTTCCTGTAGATACGCCCTTTTGAGAATGACTCATAGCAGGAGAACCAACGCTCATAATGGATAAAATGGAGTAGTCCCCAGAGGTACTGTCTCGTAGGAGACAGCTTAGTGTAGGGAATAAAAGTCAAAGAGGAATAGCCCCTTAATTTACCCCTTAAATTTCTTCCCTCAGTCCGTTCTAAAAATCTAACTCTACGTGTAGTAACGTGAGAGTCCAAAGAAGCGGTGAAAGAAAGAATAAAAGTGAAGTTTTATTTAAGATATTACAGTTTTTCTTACAGCAAATGCTGGAATTGTCCTTTAAGGGCCAGAAAACAAGTCTGCACACGGCGCACGACTTTCTACGGAGGAAATTGAAGTTCTTTCCATATAAATTAAGCGTAGCGGATGAATTGAAAGAGCGTAATCACCATTCCTTCATTGATTACTTCATGAATGAGGTGGACATCCTTAATGTAGCTTTCTTCACACCCATGAGGCTTGGTTTCATCTTTTCGGGTACATAAACAGCGAGGAGCACAGAAAACACTCATGAACTTAAAGAAATTCCTCTACAATATCAAAAGGTCGAGGGAGGATTTGCTTTAAATCAAGGCATAGTATTGGCACATTCTTCTTCGACGACACCATAAAGGCAGAACATTACCGCAATCACGTTCTGGAACCATTCATAGACCAGCTCAATGAGCGTGAACTTAAAGGTGGTTTGTTTCAACCAGACGAAGCAACGCCACACACGGCTCGTGCATCCCTTCACTATTGGAAAGACTGCATTGTTGATCGCATAATCTCTTGCGGAATCTGGTCTGCAAGGTCTGTAGACCTCTCGGCACTGGAATTCTATCTCTAGGGTACAGTAACAGGAAGGGTGTTTGAGAACAATCCGCACCTTGTGGAAGAGTTGAAAACAGAATACTCAACACACCGAATGGATCACTTCAGCCACCCTCTAGAACCTGTTCGATAATTTGCAGCGACGTGTGCAGACTTGTTTTCAGGCCTTTGGTGGACATTTCTAACATTTTTTTGTATGCGAAACTGCTTCATCGTAAATAAAACTTTACTTAAGCCATTTTCCACTGCACAGTAACTTTTCGGAGACTATCTAAATATATATATATATATAGTATGTAACCAACCCCGGAACATGTATTAGTAAATTGGGAACGTTTCGAACATTAGCTATGTTCATCTTCAGCCTATAATGGAGCAAAATTATATGATTGACAAACAAGAAAGCTTAGTGTAAAGAAATAGAAGTCAAAGAGGAATATCCCATTAATTTGCCCCTTAAATTTCTTCCCTCACTCCGTTCTAAAAATCTAACACCACGTGTAGTAACGTGAGATTTTTTTTAATTAAGGAGCCATCTGGCGACTGCCGACTTAGGCATTAGTCGCCGTAAACAAACAGCCTAGTTCTAGGCTACTTTAAAAATTAAACAGAAAACAATAAATAGAAATAAAAATAACAATAAAAAAGCAATAACAAAAACAATAACAACAACAACAAACCGGGTTAAATGGAAGGGAGAAGGCCAGCCTCCCCCAAAAAGTCAATAAGTCCACTAGTCATGGTGCACGCACTTGTCCCGAGTACAAGGGACAGGCGGTAGCGACCCCGCCCATCCCGGTACCGGGACAGGTATCGTGCGCGAGGATCACCCAGACTGGGACATTCGACAAGAATGTGCCGAACAGTCTGGGGGACGACGCAGTCGTTGCAATAGGTCGCAGGCAAGCGCTCCATCAAGTAGCGATGCGTCACACCAGTGTGTCCGATTCGAAGACGACAGAAAGCAACCTGAATCCGCCGCAGCATTGGGGGATAGGTCCATGGGAACAGTCGCGGCGCAATGGCACGCAACTTTAAGTTCCCCTCGACCGTCTCCCATCTTCTTTGCCAAGCAGTCCGAAGAGCTGCCCGTATTCCTGTCATGTAGTCAGTGTGAGGAAGAGTGAAACGCTGGTCCGGTCGCAGAGTCCTCGCGGACTCTTTGGCGCCCTCATCGGCGCGCTCATTCCCCGCAATTCCTACATGTCCAGGAACCCAGCAGAAGATAATCTCGACATCTGCCCGGCTCGCCAAAACCGTGGCGTCACGGATTTCGCGAACCAGGGGATGCGGAGATTCCAATGCCCCGAGAGCACTCAGGGCGCTTTGTGAGTCGCTATAGATCACAATCCGGTCTCCGAACCGGGCACGTCGCGTAATCTCCCGTACCGAGTGGTGTATTGCCACCAGCTCGGCCGTGAAGACAGACGCAGCGCCTGGTAGAGCCCCGCTGACTTCAAACAGAGGGGATACGGCGTGGAAGCCGACCCCCTCTTGGGACTTGGAGCCATCCGTATACACTGGCACGGTTGCAGCGTGACACGATATGTGCTCCAAAAAGGTCGAACGCAATACTCCCGGCGCAGTACAAGCTTTGGGAGCAGAGGCGTGGCGACAAATAGCCAAATGTGGTACCCTCCAGGGTGGCGTCCTGGGCAGAACCAGGGGCGCCACCGGTCCGAGAGCTTTATCTAGCTCTCGAAATAGTTTCCTGGCCCTAAACCCAAAGGGCTTAGGGTATGACTGGCGTCTCTCGGCGGCATAGGCACCATCGAGATCAGCTGCGGATGCAGTGAGAGCTGTTGGCGACTGAGAGAGGCACCGGGCTCGCGCGTACAGGCGAGTGATGAACTGCACGCGGCGCAGAGCGAGTGGCATCTCCCCAGCATCGACCAACAGGCTCTCAATGGGGGAAGTGCGGAAGGCACCGGTCACAAAGCGAAGGCCGGTGTGGTGGATTGAATCCACCTTCCGCAATAAACGCTCGGCTGCGGATGCATAAAACTCGCATCCGTAGTCGAGCTTTGAGCGAACAAAAGATCGATGAAAAAGTAAGGCGGTAGCCCTATCAGCGCCCCAAGCGCTTAACGTCACGGAACGGAAAATGTCCATGGCGCGGGTACAAGAGACCCTAAGGCTGCGAATATGAGCCTCCCAGGTGAGGCGTCGGTCGAATACAAGACCAAGGAAACGGTGCGACTCAACCACATCCAGGCGCACCCCATTAAGAAACAAATCTGGGTCGGGGTGAAGCCGTGGATGGCGGCAGAAGTGCACCACCTTAGTCTTGGCCAAAGAAAACCGAAACCTGTGCGCTTCGGCATAGCGAGAAACGCGGTTCAATGCCTGTTGGAGTCGACGCTCCAGAGTTGGCATCTGGGCCGCGCCAAAAGAGATCGAAAGGTCGTCCACGTAGAGCGTAGCGAGAACATCTTCTGGCAGAACCGAGGTGATGCCGTTGATGCTCAGGGCAAAGAGTGTGACACTGAGGACACTTCCCTGCGGGACACCCTCTTCCTGCTCCTTTGGGGCAGAGAGGGCTCCCCCCACCCGTACGCGGAATCGACGATCTCGCAAAAATTCAGATATAAACATTGGGAGGCGTCCCCTCGCCCCCATCGTGTGGAGAGTCTCCAAGATACCGTATCGCCATGCGGTATCATAGGCCTTCTCCAGATCAAAAAACACCGTGGCGTAGTGCTGTCTACGAAGGAAAGCCTCGCAGACGGCACTTTCCAGTCGGAGCAGAGCATCCGACGTGGAGTGAAACTTACGGAAGCCGCACTGTGCAGAAGACAGATGGCCTCCGCTGTCCAGGAAATAGGCTAATCTAACATTTACCAATTTCTCCATCAACTTGCACACGCAAGATGTCAGAGAGATTGGGCGGAAACCGGTCGGAGTAGAGTGATCTCTCCCCGGCTTGCGAAAGGCGAGCACAGTAGCGATTCGCCAGGAGTCTGGGAGAAGACCTTCCACCCAGATCCTGTTGAACAGATCTAACAGAAAGGCCATGCCTCGCTCACCCAGGTGTCGAAGCATGGCGTACGGGACATCGTCCGGACCATGGGCGGTGTCCGCGCACGAAGCGAGAGCGGAACGCAACTCACTCACAGTAAACTTGTCGTTGAAGGGTTCTCCGCCTCTGGAGGTAAAGTCCAGCCGGTGGCCTTCCGCGACATCACGACGTGCATTGAATGCTGGCGGAGCATCATCACGGCTAGAGAATGCGGAAAAAGCGGTCGCTAAGGATTCCGCCACGGACGCGGGGTCCGAGATTGCGGTCCCATTCTCCTGGAGAACGGGAGGGGGGTCCTGCGAGAACTTGCCCCGAATCCTTTTGACTCGCTTCCACACCTCAGCTAAAGGGGTCTTCCCGTTAAGTGAAGACACGTATGCCCGCCAAGAAGAGCCGCGGGCGTGCTTCGAAATATACCGGAACCTAGCCCTAGCCCGACGAAATTCAGCGACAGTGAAATCGTTCGGGCGGCGCTTATAGCGCATGTAGGCATAACGCTTCTGTTTGAGGGCCGTCTCACACTCGGCCGACCACCATGGAAGTGGTCGGCGTGCAAAACGGCCAGACGTCCTAGGAATAGTAGTCAGGCCCACGGCGATGAGGTTGCCAGAGAAGAACTCAACGGCCTCATCTACCGACCTAAACTCCTCGACTGAGATAGAGAATTCAGTCATTTCCTGAAATGCAGGCCACCGCGCCCGCGCCAAGCACCACCGAGGTGGTCTCTCAGGCGGCAGTTGCCCTGAAAATGATATTTGAATGGGAAAGTGATCACTACCATGGAGGTCATCGACCACCCCCCAATCAAAATCAGGCTGTGCATCCGAAGAGCACAAAGATAGGTCAAGGCAAGAAAATGAAGCGGTTCTCGGACAGTGATGCGTAAACTCATCCACGTTTACGACACCCATCTCAAGCTCTTCGATCAGATCGGCAAGGACTTGTCCCCTGGGATTTATGGAGTAATCTCCCCAGAGAGGATGCCTGCCGTTCAGATCTCCAAGCAAGAGATAGGGCCTCGGCAACCGTGCCACGATGCGGCGGAAGTCCCCCGCGTGAAGTCAGCTGACGGTGGAATGTACGCAGAAATGATAGTATACCTCCTATCCAGGTGCAGCTGCACAGCCACTGCCTGAAAGGAGGTATCTAAAGAGAAAGGAAGAACGGAGACATCATGCCGGGTGTAAACCGCGCATCCCCCAGCCCGGCTATCCCGCGGTAGTGGGGTCGCAAGACCCTTATACCCCGGGAGGGACGGCAGGGGGCACGCGCCTAGCATGGTCTCCTGCAAAAAAATAGCTAACGGGGAACGGGACGAGGCGAGCCTCCGCAGCTCCTCCCAGTTGGCCCGGAGTCCACGGCAATTCCATTGAAGAAATATGCCCTCCAGGCCTAGCTCGGAGGAGACGCGGGGGCCCTCCTCGAATTGAAGACCCTCACGGGAATGGCCGTACGATTCCCGGGGGCAGAACCCCGGGCGCTGTTAGCCGGACAAAGCGCTGGAGGCGCTGTCGCCTTCGAGGACTTATTGGGGGAGGTTGGGCTGGCCATGCGAGTCTTTTCCTCCCTCCGCCTCGAAACCTTAGGCGGGCGCTGCGGCTTCGGAGGCGGGGGGGGCCTCTTTTCGAGGAACCACCGTCTCCGAGCCACTCGCTCCACCTCGGGGCGTGGGCGAAGGAGCCGAAGCTCCTTTGTTGCTGTCCTCCTTTCGGGGGACAGCTTTAGGAACCCCTGAAGATGGCCTAGCGACCATCTTCAGGGGTGTTGCCTCCTGTGAGTCTAACGACTCGGTGGAGGCGCGTGGCCGTTTCGCCTTACGGGAAACGGTCACGCTGGGGGAAGAGGGGGGAGCCCTGGTTTTAGCCGGGGCAGGGTATGAACCCTTTTTGCCACCAGCTTTACCAGGGGAGCGCCCGGGTTGGGTAGAGCCCGCAGAAGGGCTCCGAATGGGCGCGGAAACAACCGTGCTCGTTGGCCTGGATGGGCTAGGAGCAGAGGGTGCCTTGCTAACTATTGAGGCATATGACGTCCCAGGCAGAGCCGGGCGCGCCAGGACCAAGTCCTTTGCCTCGCGGAATGAGAGTCGATCCTGGGCCTGAACGGCCAGGATTTCTTTCTCAAGGAGATATGCACCACATTGCTTCGAAGAAGCAGGGTGCGGCTCTCCGCAATTGACACACTTGGCCACACACGATTTGGACTTATCGTGTGCGACCTTGGAGCAATTTACACAGACTTCGGGTGACCCCGATTTTGCACGTCTACATGATCGATTCGTATGGCCGAAGCGGTGACAGTAATAGCACCGCCGCGGCAGTGGCACGAATGCCTTCACGCAGTAACGGTACCAACCGGCACTGACCGACTCAGGGATTTTTTATTTTTTTTTTTTTTTTTTTAAGAGCTCATCTGGCGACTGCCTACTTGGGCATTAGACGCCGTATTAAAACTGGCCTAGTTCTAGGCTACTTTAAAATGAAATTAAAGAGAGAAAAAAAAAAAAAAAACCCCAAAAGGGGGAAAGGAAGCAAGCTGGTGCGTCGGGGAGAGGTCCCCTCGGCGCAGGAGCGTGCAACTAAAGAAAAACAAAAAAAACAAAAAAACAAAACAAATGCAAAAAAACAACAAAAAAAAACAACAAAAAAACAAAAACAAACCTTGCTTAAATAATAGGGAGAAGGCCGGCCTCCCCCAAGAAGTCAACAAGTCCACAAGTCAGTGTGCACGAATCTGTCCCAAGCACAAGGGACAGGCGGTAGCGACCCCGCCCATCCCGGTACTGGGACAGGTATCGTGCGCGAAGATCACCCAGACTGGGACACTCGACAAGAATGTGCCGAACAGTCTGGGGGACGACGCAGTCGTTGCAATAGGGCGCAGGCGAGCGCTCCATCAGATAGCGATGCGTCACACGAGTGTGTCCGATTCGGAGACGACAGAAAGCAACCTGAAGCCGCCGCGGCATTGGGGGATAGGTCCATGGGAACAGTCGCGGCGCAATGGCACGCAACTTTAAGTTCCCTTCGACCGTCTCCCATCTTCTTTGCCAAGCAGTCCGAAGAGCTGCCCGTATTCCTGCCATGTAGTCGGTTTGAGGAAGAGTGAAACGCTGGTCCGGTCGCAGAGTCCTCGCGGACTCTTTAGCGCCCTCATCGGTGCGCTCATTCCCCGCAATTCCTACATGTCCAGGAACCCAGCAGAAGATAATCTCGACATCTGCCCGGCTCGCCAAAACCGTGGCGTCACGGATATCGCGAACCAGGGGATGTAGAGATTCCAATGCCCCGAGAGCACTCAGGGCGCTTTGTGAGTCGCTATAGATCACAATCCGGTCTCCGAACCGGGCACGTCGCGTAATCTCCCGTACCGAGTGGTGTATTGCCACGAGCTCGGCCGTGAAGACAGACGCAGCGCCTGGTAGAGCCCCGCTGACTTCAAACAGAGGGGATACGGCGTGGAAGCCGACCCCCTCTTGGGACTTGGAGCCATCCGTATACACTGGCACGGTACCAGCGTGACACGATGTGTGCTCCAAAAAGGTCGAACGCAATACTCCCGGCACAGTACAAGCTTTGGGAGCAGAGGCGTGGCGACAAATAGCCAAATGTGGTACCCTCCAGGGTGGCGTCCTGGGCAGAACCAGGGGCACCACCGGCCCGAGAGCTATATCTAACTCTCGAAATAGTTTCCTGGCCCTAAACCCAAAGGGCTTAGGGTATGACTGGCGTCTCTCGGTGGCATAGGCACCATCGAGATCAGCTGCGGATGCAGTGAGAGCTGTTGGCGACTGAGGGAGGCGCCGGGCTCGCGCGTACAGGCGAGTGATGCACTGCACGCGGCGCAGAGCGAGTGGCATCTCCCCAGCATCGACCAACAGGCTCTCAATGGGGGAAGTGCGGAAGGCACCGGTCGCAAGGCGAAGGACGGTGTGGTGGATCGAATCCACCTTCCGCAATAAACGCTCGGCTGCGGATGCATAAAACTCGCATCCGTAGTCGAGCTTCGAGCGAACAAAGGATCGATAAAAAAGTAAGGCGGTAGCCCTATCAGCGCCCCAAACGCTGAACGTCACGGAACGGAGAATGTCCATGGCGCGGGTACAAGAGACCCTAAGGCTGCGAATATGAGCCTCCCAGGTGAGGCGTCGGTCGAATACAAGACCAAGGAAACGGTGAGACTCAACCACATCCAGGCGCACCCCATTAAGAAACAAATCTGGGTCGGGGTGAAGCCGTGGATGGCGGCAGAAGTGCACCACCTTAGTCTTGGCCAAAGAAAACCGAAACCTGTGCGCTTCGGCATAGCGAGAGACGCGGTTCAATGCCTGTTGGAGTCGACGCTCCAGAGTTGGCATCTGGGCCGCGCCAAAAGAGATCGAAAGGTCGTCCACATAGAGCGTAGCGAGAACATCTTCCGGCAGCACCCAGGTGATGCCGTTGATGCTCAGGGCAAAGAGTGTGACACGGAGGACACTTCCCTGCGGGACACCCTCTTCCTGCTCCTTTGGGCCGGAGAGAGCTCCCCCCACCCGTACGCGAAATCGACGATCTCGCAAAAATTCAGATATAAAAATTGGGAGGCGTCCCCTCGCCCCTATCGTGTGGAGAGTCTCCATGATACCGTATCGCCATGCGGAATCATAGGCCTTCTCCAGATCAAAAAACACCGTGGCGTAGTGCTGTCTACGAAGGAAAGCCTCGCAGACGGCACTTTCCAGTCGGAGCAGAGCATCCGACGTGGAGTGGAACTTACGGAAGCCGCACTGTGCAGAAGACAGATTGCCTCCGCTGTCCAGGAAATAGGCTAATCTAACGTTTACCAATTTCTCCATCAACTTGCACACGCAAGAGGTTAGAGAGATTGGGCGGAAACCGGTCGGAGTAGAGTGATCTCTCCCCGGCTTGCGAAAGGCGCGCACAGTAGCGATTCGCCAGGAGTCTGGGAGAAGACCTTCCACCCAGATCCTGTTGAACAAATCTAACAGAAAGGCCATGCCTCGCTCACCCAGGTGTCGAAGCATGGCGTACGGGACATCGTCCGGACCATGGGCGGTGTCCGCGCACGAAGAGAGAGCGGAACGCAACTCACTCACAGTAAACTTGTTGAAGGGTTCTCTGCCTCTGGAGGTAAAGTCCAGCCGGCGGCCTTCCGCGACATCACGACGTGCATTGAATGCTGGCGGAGCATCATCACGGCTAGAGAATGCGGAAAAAGTGGTCGCTAAGGATTCCGCCACGGACGCGGGGTCCGAGATTGCGGTCCCATTCTCCTGGAGAACGGGAGGGGGGTCCTGCGAGAACTTGCTTCGAATCCTTTTGACTCGCTTCCACACCTCAGCTAAAGGGGTCTTCCCGTTAAGTGAAGACACGTATGCCCGCCAAGAAGAGCGGCGGGCGTGCTTCGAAATATACCGGAACCTAGCCCTAGCCCGACGAAATTCAGCGACAGTGAAATCGTTCGGGCGGCGCTTATAGCGCATGTAGGCATAACGCTTCTGTTTGAGGGCCGTCTCACACTCGGCCGACCACCATGGAAGTGGTCGGCGTGCAAAACGGCCAGACGTCCTAGGAATAGTAGTCAGGCCCACGGCGATGAGGTTGCCAGAGAAGAACTCAACGACCTCATCTACCGACCTAAACTCCTCGACTGAGATAGAGAATTCAGTCATTTCCTGAAATGCAGGCCACCGCGCCCGCGCCAAGCACCACCGAGGTGGTCTCTCAGGCGGCAGTTGCCCTGAAAATGATATTTGAATGGGAAAGTGATCACTACCATGGAGGTCATCGACCACCCCCCAATCAAAATCAGGCTGTGCATCCGAAGAGCACAAAGATAGGTCAAGGCAAGAAAATGAAGCGGTTCTCGGACAGTGATGCGTAAACTCATCCACGTTTACGACACCCATCTCAAGCTCTTCGATCAGATCGGCAAGGACTTGTCCCCTGGGATTTATGGAGTAATCTCCCCAGAGAGGATGCCTGCCGTTCAGATCTCCAAGCAAGAGATAGGGCCTCGGCAACCGTGCCACGACGCGGCGGAAGTCCCCCGCGTCGAAGTCAGCTGACGGTGGAATGTACGCAGAAATGATAGTATACCTCCTATCCAGGTGCAGCTGCACAGCCACTGCCTGAAAGGAGGTATCTAAAGAGAAAGGAAGAACGGAGACATCATGCCGGGTGTAAACCGCGCATCCCCCAGCTCGGCCATCCCGCGGTGGTGGGGTCGCAAGACCCTTATACCCCGGGAGGGCAGGCAGCGGGCACGCGCCTAGCATGGTCTCCTGCAAAAAAATAGCTAACGGGGAACGGGACGAGACGAGCCTCCGCAGCTCCTCCCAGTTGGCCCGGAGTCCACGGCAATTCCATTGAAGGAATATGCCCTCCAGGCCTAGCTCGGAGGAGACGCGGGGGCCCTCCTCGAATTGGAGACCCTCACGGGAATGGCCGTACGCTTCCCGGGGGCAGAACCCCGGGCGCTGTTGGCCGGACAAAGCGCTGAAGGCGCTGTCGCCTTCGAGGACTTATTGGGGGAGGTTGGACTCGCCATGCGAGTCTTTTCTTCCCTCCGCCTCGAAACCTTAGGCGGGCGTTGCGGCTTGGGAGGCGGGGGGCCCTCTTTTCGAGGAACCACCGTCTCCGAGCCACTCGCTCCACCTCGGGGCGTGGGCGAAGGGGCCGAAGCTCCTTTGTTGCTGTCCTCCTTTCGGGGAACAGCTTTAGGAACCCCGGAAGATGGCCTAGCGACCATCTTCAGGGGTGTTGCCTCCTGTGAGTCTAACGACTCTGTGGAGGCGCGTGGCCGTTTCGCCTTACGGGAAACGGTCACGCTGGGGGAAGAGGGGGGAGCCCTGGTATTAGCCATGGCTGGGTGTGAACCCTTTTTGCCGCCAGCTCTACCAGGGGAGCGCCCGGGTGTAGTAGAGCCCGCAGAAGGGCTCCGAATGGGCGCGGAAACAACCGTGCTCGTTGGCCTGGATGGGCCAGGAGCAGAGGGTGCTTTTCTAACTATTGAGGCATATGACGTCCCAGGCAGAGCCGGGCGCGCCAGGACCAAGTCCTTAGCCTCGCGGAATGAGAGTCGATCCTGGGCCTGAACGGCCAGGATTTCTTTCTCAAGGAGATATGCACCACATTGCTCCGAAGAAGCAGGGTGCGGCTCTCCGCAATTGACACACTTGGCCACACACGATTTGGACTTATCGTGTGCGACCTTGGAGCAATTTACACAGACTTCGGGTGACCCCGATTTTGCACGTCTTCATGATCGATTCGTGTGGCCAAAGCGGTGACAGTAATAGCACCGCCGCGGCAGTGGCACGAATGCCTTCACGCGGTAGCGGTACCAACCGGCACGCACCGACTCAGGGAGCTTGTCACATTTGAACGTGACGAAGAGTGTAGGGGTGAGTCTCGAGGCCCCTCCCTGTTTTCTCATCACACGTTCGACCTTGACCGCCCCATGGTCGGCCAGCTCTAGGGTGATGTCTTCTATAAGGTAGTCAACGAGTTCCCTCGCATAAACTACTCCTTTTACAAAGTTCATGGTAGAGTGCGGCGTCACACTCACCGGGGTGCCATGAAGTGTCCGAAGAGCACTTATCTTGGCCGCCTCGGCGGGATTCGCCGCATTCGCCAGAAGGCTCCCGTCCGAGAAACGGGTTACCTTCGGCTCTCTACCAATTGCACTAGCTAATCCTCTCCTCTGATGGATCATGTTGCCCTTGGACAACATGGTGCCATCAGTGGAGCGAATAACGAGGAAGCGTTTGAAGCCAGCGGGCTCGAAAACGCCAGGTAACCTCTGAATCAGGGGCCCCGATGTCATCAAGGCTCCGCATTGTGCACTCTTGGTCTTAGTCAGGGGCTCCGCACACTAGGGGGTAGAGGGGCCGGATGTGCCGATCTTGGCTTGGTCGCCTACCAAAGTAGCAGCAGACCCATCCGTCCCCGCAGCCCCCGCGGATGGAGAGGAGCCCCGAGTCTTCTTCGTCTTTTTAGTCTTTTTAGTATTTTTCTTTTTAGGAGAGGAGGGCGGGGAATGAACCCGCTTCTCACCTCCGCCGGCAGAAGCCCCCATGCCAGATGGGCCGGCCTCAGACAGGTCCCTCTCTGAAATGGAGAAGGTCCTGGTCGTCGTAGGGGCACCTGTCGGAGGAGATCCCTCCCCTCCTTTTACTGCCTCGGAGCCCTCGGCCGTTTGAGGGGGACCTTGCATAGGGGCGGATTCGGGTTCGGTGCCGAGCCCGGATTCCCCCCCATGGAAGGCCCTACCATCTGAGGCTGGGTCTCCTCAAGGACCATGTCTATCACAGGAGGGGCCTCCAGTTGGCCATCCCCTCCCAGGACATCGCAGGTCCCCTTGGCAGTGTCGCCAGTCTTGTATGGGGAGGCACAGGCCTTGACCCCAGCAAGGTTTAAAATTCTTGCCAGCAGGTCTTTTGGGGGAAGCGACCGAAGGCGCCTGGCTTCCCTCTCCCCCCTAAGGGGGTTTGCCCTACCGAGCCGCTTGCACGAGGGGCAGTCGGCAATGGGCTGCCTGCTGGCTTTCTTGGCAGTCCCCTTAGAAAGCAAAGGAGGGACTGCCGCTGGAGATAGGGAAGTGCCCGAAAGCACCTCCAGAGAAGGGGGTGGGGGGGAGTCCCCTACACCCGTAAGCGTAGGAGAGGAGTAAGCCTCCTTTCCGGTTAAAGAATTATGAAGGGGCCCTTGCGCAAGCACAAGGGGGGGGACCTCCATTTTCTCGGTGGAGCTGCCCGAGGGCGGCTCCGTTGATTTTCTTGGGGAAGTTGGGGGTTGGGTTTTTTTGTTTTTTGTGTCATACATGGGCATGGTGACCCTCTTTTTAATACGGGACGCAATAGCTCATCACCTCTCGCAGTTGCCCGCACTGCGAGAGGTGCTTACTAGCCCGGCAGAGCCAGGCGCCGCCATTCGGGACCACCCCTCCCGCCTGGTGGCCTGGCAGTCCATCGGCATGGCGGCTCCACCTTGGACACGGCGTAAAATTGATAGAATGTGAAGAGGAGAGGAAAGGGGATGTGAGGAAGGTATGAGTGGGGATGAAGCAGGTTGTTAAAAAACCCCATCCCGAACCGGAGCTGAGGGGTTAGGGAACAATGTCCCCTCTCCCCCCAGCCCCGATCCGGGGTGGTTGGCTTGAGAAGAAGGTCAGCATCTACCCTGTGAAATTAGAGGCTGACCAGAGAAAGTTGTGGGAGAGGTTGTATGAAAAGCGACGAGGTAGGGGAGAAATCGGGCTATCTGAAGGAAAGAAGAGAGGCTAAGCTGGGGCCGGACGGAGCGCTGGATCCCGTCAGCACGGCGGCCAGGATGGCAAATCGCCGCGCCCCTTACGGGGTAGTAACGTGAGAGTCCAAAGGAGCTGGGAAAGAAAGAAAGAATTGGAATATCCGCTAGCTGCCTCGCAGGTGCAGTTAATTAAGTTGAGCGCGCTAAAAACTTTAATCTCACCGTAAAAAACGATAATCTCCATATTTTAGAGGCTGTCCACCGAGTCTCCTGCCCAAATCGTTGGAGGCCATTAAGACCTGGGTCGAGCGACAAACGCTAATTCTTCTAGGTGCCAGAAGTCTTCTGCTAGAAGTATGTGCCTTCTAGCTATTAAGCATCAAAAATGGCCGTCAAATAAATAACCTGGATTTTCTAGGCTCTGGTTAGATTGAGAAGCCGTCACCTTCGGTTCAGATCGTTGTGTCTGTTTCCTCAGGTTCCCCGGTATTCGGTTATACCTCGAGATGGGATCTAACCAGGCAGACCCATCTCTTTTGTGGAGCCTTACTCTGTTCAGAGCAAGCTTCGAATCGTTTTCGTCCCCAAAGGATTGGCCCGGATTCCTTTCGTCTCATCTGGGCATATCCCTCCCCCTCTAGGATCTCCAGTTTCCCGTGTGAGACTTCGTGCCGAGCCACGAGGTGCAGAGGTGCCATCGTCCGTCTTCAAGAAGGATCGTGAACTCGTCACCATCAGATATTCGACCTGGGAGCACGTCCATTGGCCTTCTTTATTCCTCGCGCAGACCTGCTGAAGGATATTCACTCGAGGGCCGCGTCCTCTGGCCTTCTCCTTTCCTCGATTTGACCCCATTAAAGGTAAAACGATCATTTGCTTTCATTTCACCATAATCGACCCACTTTCCGACATTTAAATATTCTCTCTGTATAACTGATTTGTAATATTCCATTTCAAAGCTGATTAACGAGTAATTAACGTTTTCTGATTGCCCATTAATCTGTATTCTGACAGAGTTGTCCTATATTTACATTATCTATATTTCCCGTATGTGTATATATATGTTAACTAGTGACTCATTAAAAATTATATTTTTGGTTTTCATTCTTTAAATCTACCTTTGAATTGCAACTTGGTAAATTTAGTTAAACGCTACCGGCCCCTGTAATAAATCGCACTCTTATACCTGGTAACTAACGGATTACTTTTACAAAGTGAACGCACTTGTACGTAGCAAGGACGTTTACGTACATTAGAGGATGTATGTCTGTATAACTGTATATATACATATTTCCTTGTTCTTTATCTCTTTCCTCCCAACCAATGGATACAGATATATATATATATATATAGCATGAAAGACTCGACGTATAGGTGAGAATGGATGGGGAGTGTCTGGACTTTTCTTTCTCCCCATCCATTCTCACATATATATATATATATATATATATATATATATATATATATATATATTATCTAGTGAGGTGACCTATTTCTCGACGCTTAGAATGAATAAAAAATATATAAATATTAATGAATGACAATAAATTTAAAGTTTGGTAATATTTTTAGAGAAAACAATGAAAAAATTACAGAGAGAACAAAGTAAAAATTACAAAGAAAACAATTCAAAAATTAAAAATAAAAAAGACTTGCCAACTGGGGAGAAGGACAGGAAGTGAATGATTTAAAAGGTGGAAAAAATAAACAGAAATAAACAAGGTAGTAGTTTAAAATAACTAAAATCATGGGCAACCGAACAAATATAATAGTTTAACTATCTGGTCATTGAGTAGATTGTTAATAAATTTTAGGTAAAAATCAATTATAAATCAAACTAAAATTTATCATATTTGAAATAAGAAATGTGGAGGGGCGTGGAAGACAGACTATAATTCAATTCAAGATTAAACATTTGGATAAATAGTAATTCAAAAATATTGACATTGACGGATTTATCCGCAGAACCAAAAACCTTGAAATTTTAAGAGGATAATAAGGAGGTGCAAGAATCAAAAGGATTCCTTATTGATGAGAATTCCGGTTTAGCAATGGGTTTCTCTGTATAGTGAGAAACCCCCTTATGCTTGCAGATTCCCAGCTTTAATTGTAGCGTAGTTTTTCCTACGTAGCAAGTTTGGCAACTCGCACACATAAATAGATAAACAAGCGAGGACCTAAGTAACAAGGGCAGACCCTCCTTATGAGACGAGTAGGTTTTAAAGAGACAGTATTAATCGAGATACAGTAAAATTTGATTTGCAGATAAACTTTAGATAATAATTGTTGTAAATTTAATTATTAGTTTTTAAGTAAGCGAACCTATTTAGGGTATTTTTACATACATTATTTGTTTTGGTACATCAAATTTAACGAGTGGAATTGCATGTATTTTAGTTAGAAAACTTTTAATTAATTTGTCGAGTAATTATTTTGGGAATAAATTAAATTTATAAAATTATTTGAGATAAGACATCTCTTTATGAAAATAATTCCAGTCAGAGCATATTCTAAAAGCACAGTTTATATTTTGAAGCAATTTGGTAAACATGAGAAATAACATTGTACTCCCTGAAAAAAAAACGGAAATGAGAATAAAAATTTCTAGGGGCAGTTTTTGCATAAATCAATAATATAACATATGTCTTTTTAGTCGCGTGCGAGTCCTGTCGCGGCCACTCAACATCTCACTATGTTGGTTGGGAGGTCGGTCGGTCAGTTGGTCCGTCCCCGTTTGGCTTTTTTTTGTAATATCATTGTAACTAATAAATATTATGTCTTCTACAGCAAGTTTAAGCATAAAAAAGTCAGGTGTATTTAGACCAACTTAGTGTTAAGAAGTGAATCACATATTATATTACAAGTTTCAGGAACGGGGATATTGGTAAAAAGTGATTCAACATCGAAACTAGTCATTTGATACTTGGCAAATCTAGAGGAATTAATTAAATCTACAAATTAAATGGAATTGCGTATAGTAAAGTCATTTTTGGTAATAGGCTCTATTATTGGTACCAAAAATTTATAAAAATTATAGGTATGTGTACCAATTGCCGAAAGGATAGGACGAATTATTTATCCAACCTTATGGGTGTTGGCGATTCAGTTATATGTAAACTAGATAAAGGCAAAGGTGTGGTTTGCTAAATAAGACTGATTATGTTTCTAAACCGAATTCTTTATTGAATGATTCCTTTATATTCTTTAAATTGATTGTGATCCATTTCGAAGTGTCTTTAGGATAGAGGATAAAATTAATGGATTTCTTCGTAAACTTAAGTCTGAAGGATTGTTGAAGAACTACCATAGTCTTTTCAGTTCAGTTTCAATTCTCAGTATACTCTATGGCCTCCCCATAGCAGGAGAGAGGGAGGTGTTCACAAAGGTATTTGAATAATTGAACGATTGGAAAAATCTTTGAGGGAAGAGGTCTGAAAGGGATTGTGGAAAAGAGTAAGGTACAAGTAGTTAATGATGTGGAGAGTGGAGCGTGTGCTCTCGCAATAAATGCAATAGAACTTGAATGTGTGAATTAAATTCGATATCTTAGAACCGTGGTGAGGAAACAAACAGATGATGTCAGTGAAAGTCTAAATTCCTGAAAACTCTCCAAAATGATATGGTTAGTGTTTTTGTAGGACATTTTCTACATTTTTACCTGAAGGTTATGCAAAATTAATACAGAAATTGGTGATGTGAAGTGAAATTTGTAGAAGATATAGCCTGAGTAGCTAAGGCGAGTACTTCAGGGTTTCTATGTAATAGTGAGGTTGGTGAATATCTCTCTTGAACCTGAATGAAGTAGAGGATTGTAGTTTGAAAGGGGTTGCTGATTTTGAGTGGAGGGTGCACTGATGAAGGCAAATGTGATTGATATAGGATAAAAGAGAATTTTTTTTTTAAATATTTGAGGTGATACGGACATTTTCAATGATAGTGTATGCAATAACAGATGAAACGTAAATAGACTGAAAGTGGGTAATCCATGACGAAATGTGTAAGCAAGAGGTGAGTTAAGCAAACAACTGTAAGAGCGTAAGATAAGAGTGCAGACAATTTTTAAGGAGTCGAATTATTGCTACTTTATAGCTCAAGGAGTGAACCCCTGACACGACCACTGAAGCCTTTGAGTGCAAAATATCATGGTAGTAATGGTTCTGTAGTAAACATAGGGTCTAATTTTGAAGCCTTATCTCTCTCCGGCGTTCTTCCTCTGCATTTCACTGACCCATGGTTACAGCCACTATGTACTGAATTCTTGCTACTGCTATTGCGGTTACCGATGTTGATGCTGGAGCTTTTCACACTACCCAGTCAACCATTAAAGGTCCTGGTAATCAAATTGAGTATTATGGATGCATATGCCCTCACGTATCATAGTTTGAACTCTATTTTATTATTCAGTTCCACCATAGAATCTATGGCCCAAATATTTGGTCCGAAGCCCCCAAAAGATCTTATTAATAAAATCACCTAGGATAGAGAGCTGATGTAGGGGAGGTGATTTGAAAATGTAAAAAAGATAAATTCAGAATGACACAAATGTAACGGGAGTGGTGAATAGTGCACATTAGGGTTGAAAAATAGTCACTGGTGGAATTAATTAGGCAAAACATTAAGCCCACAGTGAATCGGCGAATCAAGTATTCACGAATCTTGAATTCGATGCAAAAGAAAAACCACATTCCACTTCCTGTCACAATGATCCTGATTCCAATCGTGAATCTCTTAATGATTTCAATTAGCGAAGGCCGAAAACGGGTTTTTGTGCAGTTGGATAAAGTTACCAGCAAGCTGATTAGCCAAATTAATCAAACTCATTGCTTTTGAATAATTTGCTAATAAAAGTAAAAAATAAAGTTGCCATAAATGGAGATGAATGGAGGCGTTAGTGAGCTGCCGTAAGTGCAAATATTCGGGTCATAATGTCCCCGTTCTGCAAAGGAGGCAAGTGCTAGGGCTCGGAATTATTCTAACGATGCAAACACCCTTGTTACTTCGGATGGGTTGCAACTGTAGTTCGGCTAGATGCACGGAAGCACTGACGAGAACCCCCCTCTCTTTATTCAAGGGGAATTGAAAGCCTGAAACCCCCCTCATAGAAGCATTCTGAAGCGACTCAACGCAAACCATCTTTATGTAAACACTTCTCTGAATAAATATATGAAAGCACAGAGAGCTATTTTGTAGCCTCATATTTTACCCATTGTAACGTGTTCAGATTACAATGTTTAGACTATTAAATATTTAGGTGAATTCCTTCTAGTACAAATGAAGATTGGGCGAGGTTTGAATATTTTATGATTCACTTTACAAGCATAAACAAAGCTCTAGAAATGAAGGCTCTTTCATGACCGTTTTGTATGCTGTATGGAGTTAATCATATCTATTTAGAGAGCTCATGAAAAATAGCAACGCCCTAATGAAAGAGTAGGAAATTGGCACTCTCTAACTGGTTCTCAGTCATCTAGTAGAAATATATATATATATATATATATATATATATATATATATATATATATATATATATATAGAAAGTACTGAATATAACATATATTGCCAACGTTTCGGGCTCTGGACCCATCTTCTAGGCTAGAATATTAAAGATTTATAAAAGAACAAATAGGAGAACAATGATAATTAATGGCTTTAGGCTAAAAATGTACTAGGATGTAAAACAAAAAGAAAAATATCAAAATGCAATATAAAAGACAAAAATCTGTATATTAAGATAAAAAATAAATTCAAATGAAATTAATCAGGCAATATATAACGGTGTGGAAGTAGTTCTTATTTAACTGAGGCTGATTATATTTAATTAAAAGGGACTCAATTATGAGGAGGTCAAATTTAGATTTTGATGCGGATAATATTTTAATTAATTATAATCTATAGGTATTTTACATGAATAGGAATGAGATCGGCCACAGAGTTTTCTTTTACGGAGAGATCCATTCCTGTTCTGTAACTTTGAACATCAATGCGAACCTTGAGAAGACGTTCCGTACATACAATGTACGTTCCCAAAGAACATTTAGGACAAGTATATTTATATACATTTGTGGAACGAAAATTTTCAGGAATGGGGTCCTTTACAGTGAACAAAGAACTCATTTTTAATGGGCTTACAAAAATTGGTATCATATAAAGGGATACCATAAAGTGAGACCCTATTACATTTGGAAATGATTAAACTTAAAACTTCTTTTAAATTAAACAACTACCCACCCCATATTTTTATAAATTGCATTAGGAACTTTTTAATAATGTCTTTAAAACTATAAATATTTAGAATGTTTCCCGCCCCAAAAATTATACATTTCCTTTCCCTTTATGGGATACCAAACGGATAATTTTAGGAAGGAATTGTCCAATATTAAAAAAAAATTCTAGCCGCATTTTTATTTAACGCCAATTTTTGTAAACCCCTTAAAAATTAGTTCTTTTTCCACTGTAAAGGACCCCATTCCTGAAATTTTGCGTTCCAGAATAGTATATAAATATACTTGTCCTGACTGTTCTTTGGGAACGTACATTGGATGTACGGAACGTCTTCTCAAGGTAGGATTGATGCTCACCGTGGGGTCAGTAAAAGAAAACTGTTGTCCAATCTCATTCCTATTCATGTAAAATACCTATAAATTATAATCAATTTAAAATATTATCTGCATCAAAAGCTAAATCTGACCTTCTCATAATTGAGTCCCTTTTAATTAAATATAATCAGCCTCAGTTAAATAAGGACTACTTCCACACCGTTATATATTGCCTGATTAATTTCATTTGAATTTTTTTCAACTAGTCACCATTAATTAATTACCACTTAAACAACCAACTAGCTAACTTTTTTTGTTGTTTTTCGACCAACCAACTACATAGATCAGGGAACCAACTAATACTAAATCACATCTTTCCTGTTAGTATAATCTTTAAATTTCATTCATTCAGCTCACAGCCTTCTCCGAATCAGGGGACAAATTTTAGTGTATTTATTGAGGTTTTCCTTTTCTTCTAATTATAACCTTATTAATTTTGTTTGAATTGATTTATTTTTTATATTAATATACAGCTTTTTGTCGCATATATTGCATTTTGATATTTCTCTTTTTGTTTTATATCCTAGTACATTTTTAGCCTAAAGTCATTAATTATCATTGTTCTCATAATTGTTAAGCAATTGTTCTTATATAAATCTTTAATATTCTGGCCTAGAAGATGGGTCCAGAGCCCGAAACGTTGGTGATATATGTTATATTTTTACGGGTTGGGTTAAGTCCCAAAACACTAAAGAAAATAATAAGAACCTCGTTATGAACACGAGGTTACAGAACGCTAATTATAGGATAAGCTGGGCTCTATGCCAGTCTTAAGAAACCCCAAATGTTTACAGACAGTTAAGTAACAATGATGAGTTACATTAATTGCTTAAATCAGAGTTCAAATTATATATAGCCTAGCCTAGTATTGGTAAAGGCAAAACAAAGAAAATATAGAAAATTAATATATTAAGGTTATAAATAAATATACGAGGTTTGGAGAAACATGAATATCATATTTACAAATATGCAGTTTATAAAAATAGAAAAATCTTAATAATACTTATCACACGTTGAGAGAGAGGTCTAAGGTACATAGGCGCCAAACTTGACAACTATAAGAGACTCACGTTGCAGTAGTAGTGCACTGAATAATCACACAAAACAATAGAGCGCATTAATTGAATAGTTACACAAAATCTAGAGCAAATCAATTCAAGTAGGAGCGCGTTAAGTGGTTGGAGGTGAACTGCCTACAATTGGGGAACTTTAAACTTAAATAATTATTGGTAGCAAGTTAGTTGGTTGTGTAGGAGGAGGTTAGTTAGTTGCATGGGAGGAGGTTAGTTGGTTGTACTATGGGCAATTACTAAAGGAGTTGGAGACTGTTGCTCCGATATTACACAAATATATACATCACAAATAAATATATATTACATTACAAATAAACATTACAAATACATTAAAAAAAACATTACATATATATACA